>VCRD01000008.1:1010952-1065905 GCA_006783055.1 Trinorchestia longiramus
CCAGCTTAGCTTGCCCGACTTTATTCAGATGGATTCCATCTTTCTTGTAAAGATAATTCTGTCCAGTGTAATGGGACATCAGGTCTAGGTACATGACACCTTTTCCTGCACATATTTGTTTAACCTTTTCATTTGTTAGTAGAATTTGGGAATTAAGATTCACATCATATCTTCGCGGAAGAATGCTAGTTATGATAGCATTCTTGGATTTGTTTTTCAGTGTATGGATAAATGCTTCAAATTGTAGGGAAATTTCATCTCGGGTCTTGTGTTCTAACTCTCCTGTTCCGCAAAGAACTATAACTATGTCCTCCTTTTTGCATCGTAGATCTTCTACTAGGTGGACTACTTCGGGAAGTCGTATTTTGGGGCGGCAGAGACTGTTATGCTCGTCGAACCCCCGCTTAAACTCAGTTTTTTGTCCTTGGATGATGCTGTCTCCAATGAAAAATACATGACGTTTTTTTCTGTTTTTAGTTTTTTTCTTAGTTGTGCGTTTGTTTTCATTGTAATTTTGCAGGTTTATGTTAGTAATTTTATTTGCTTTGCGAATAGTTTTGAGGATTCCAGCAGGTTGGGTATGAGATTGAATTTGTTGTGGATTATGTTCAGCTGATATTTGCGTAGAGCCACTCAAGATTACATGCGACAGGCTTGAATTCTAAATCAACTCTTCCATTGTGATTTAGGCTGTCAGCAAATGGCATTCACTAGATGTGCCGAAATGACTACACCTAAATGCGTTCTTGAATCTATAAACTTCAGCAACTAGCGTTAGAGTAACTTGACGAGGTTGTGGGGGTTGGCGATGTGTCATGTTACCATTGTGATGAAATGGTCACTCAATAGCGATTGATTTCCAGTATAACCGTAGCAGAGCATTGATATTAAATGGCATCAAATAACTGATCGTTTTTCCTGCCACTGGAGTACTGCAGCAACCAAAAGTTATTTTTCACCAAGAAACAGAATTTAGAGGAAAGGCTTTTGTAACTGTCACTGCCGCATCCATCCAACGATCTTTCAGGAAAAACGGCAGTTTTACACTCTCTAAGCTTAGAAATATATTGTTTGACAAACGTCTAGAAAAATAGAGAGAATAAGGAAAAAGTATCTTCCAAATAAATACATGATATTTAGAGCATTAGGAGTAGATTATTCTCAATACAAAATATGCAAAAATGTTGCGCCAGCGTAAATTTCAGCTTCGGGAAAAATATTGGGAATAAATTGCCACGGATAAAATGAGAGTAAGAAAATATTCAAAATTACTGACTTTAATTAGTGAGTAATTAATTTAGTGAATAATTAACATGCAGTTAAATGGTTTCAATTAATGCAGGGGAAAAGTTCCGAAAATACTTCGATCAGCTGAAGAGGAATCTAAAATTTAGAATTTCTCACAATTAATGTGATTCGCAAAAACGCTACAGCTACTAAAGCGTTGCCTACGTCTCAAAAGAACGCCACAAAAAAGATGATCTACTCGTATCATATAATAACGTCATCTACTACTACCATTTTATGTCATCTACTAGTATTATCTTATAACGTGATCTACTTGTATCAAATGGCATGATCTACTCTCATCATATTATAACGTGATCTTCGTGCATCATGTAACATAATCTACTAGTACCATATAACGTGATCTACTCGTATCATAATTTAACGTCATCTACTTGCACCCTATTAACATGATCTATTATATGAAACAATTAAACTTTGGCATACATTGATTTTGTTTATCTTTTATGTTTGCCTCGACAATAAATTAGGGTGAGAGTATAAAATACATAATCTGTTGGGTGCATGGATGCTCGAACGAGTCTTTTATTATTATCTTATCCCGTAAAAAAGTTCATACAAATTGTGCTCGCATGAAAATGCAATGCCTGAACACTTGTAACGTTTGAAACAAATTTCTCTCAGTAGGGGTAATCGCCTTTCTAATAATAAACCAGATTTTTTCCGGCAAAAGTTTCACAAGGTGAGAAGTGCTATGCGTACACTTGGATCGATGAAGTCCCATTTTGCTTATCATTATTGGTGACGCATAGATAGGTGACAGTATCCTGTGGCTGGCATTAGGGCAAACCTACAAACGCAAACACGCCATATTTGATGGACAGAAAGTGTCTCCAAATAGAAACGTAATCAGAAATAAGTGAACAAGAGCTTCAACTGGAGAGTACTTAGAGATTTGATTTTAACTAATATTTATTAATATTATTTAAAATTATTAATTATTTTATTATTATTTCATAGCAACTTTAGGCTCGACGAATTCGTAAGATTATATTTTTTTCGAAAGTACATGAAGCTTGGAAATACGACCGATGCACGGTAAAAGTTCTCGAGTGAAAATGTGGTAGAATAAAACAGACACATTAAAGAACATCAGTAACATCAGAACTGAAATTACGCAAGCAATTCGTCGTTGCAAAACAGCAGCTCGTAAATGCTTACGCAGTGTTTATTCGTCTGTTGCAAATTCAACACGCACTTCGCAACCTAAACGACCGTCTTAGTCGATCGTTGTATAAAGTTTCACAAGAAGCGAGTCAAAATTGGTATTGCAGAATAATTTCATGTCTTTAAGTCGGTTTGTTGAAGTCGGACTCGTTGAGACGGAATCTCGGAATGGGAAATCTCAGAATGGGGAGCATGGAAAGAAAGACGAAGTTGAAGTTTAAACTTCGAGGTTAAAGGGTTGATAAATAAGAGCCCACGTCGTTGATTCCGATTCCTATAGTCGAATCTACGAATGTATTTGTACGATTTAAGTGTTTAAAAATATTCTTATTCATTCAAATGTTACAATCAGTCTTAGCATCGAATCAAGACAATGATAGGAGACTCATTGAAGCGGAAATTCAAGCTTAGGGATCAGGTTGATGAATGGGAGTAAATAAAATTTGATACTTTTCAGTACAGACAACTTTCTTAAACGCAGGCTGGCCAAATTTTCTTTCCCTTCTGAAATGCTTTATCGTCATCTTAACTGACTTGCAACTAATAGTTATAAAGTATTCCCTACGTTTACTCAGAGAAGCACTATTTTAGCATGCACCTCATGATTCTTGGTATGGACGAGTTAAATTCACCGAAGACGGTATCTCGTTCACATCAAAACGTTTATTTTCACGTTTGAGAATTATAAAACGTGATCCTTACTTAATTTAGTAAATTTCAATAGGAATTTTTTATTAGAGAACATTTATTGTCTGTAGGTTAAATTAAACAGCGCGAACGTCAGCTTTAGTTCAGTTGGAATATCTAATTATGTACAACGCGATTAAATCAACAGGATTTATAGTCTTTATCAACCATTTCAAAAAGAAACACAACCGACCGCGGGTCCCAAGTTCACACGAGTCTATAAAGGTGGGTCACACGATTACCTTCGATCTGAGTTACCTAGCAACTACTGTATAGACACAGAGGCCGAGCAGAGACGAGAGTTTTTTTCTTCCTCAGTTTTCCGTTTTCGTCGCGTTGTTCAATTGCGTTTTCGTCGAATTGATTCTGGAACATCAAGTCCTATTTAAAGAGCATCATAGTATACCATGAAGCTCATCATGATATACGATCTTTATCTTTTTTCAAAACAGATAATCAACGTATACTATCATTATCTTATCAGGGCAGATGAACAAGGTATACGATTACTATCAGCTTGTCACGGCCAATAATCAAACTATACGATTATCACCTTGTCAGCACACATCATCAATATGAAAGAATATTATCAAGTCAGGGCAGATGCACGAGGTAAACAATTTTAGTTTTCTTGTTAGCTGTGACTGGTAGTGCAGAAGCTGAGGGTCGTGTTGCTTCCATGACGCCCCCGCGTCCTGGACGACACAAAACCTCGCATGGTGGTGACCACAGTACAGTGGTACCACGATATACGAATGTCCTAACTTATGAATTATTTAACACACAAATGGTCATTTGGTTCAGATTTCCGTACAACATACGAATGTTTTTTGGTTCAGATTTCCATGGGCGGAAATCTGAACCAAATGACCATTCGTATGTTAAATAATTCGCAAGTTAGGACATTCGTACGTCGAAGTACCACAGTAGAGAGAAACTGTGGTGGTGACCCTGCGTAGCCGACCTGCCTGGTGTGTTGCAGTACTGTCAACTTCAATGAAACTCGGCCAGAGAGAAGTGTAATTTTCTGCATCAAATGTGATCGTTAGGCACACTACATGCGACAGTCACTGTTGCAAATCCCACGCAACCCACAAAGAATTATTGAGAATGACTAAGCAAATAGTCAAGACGCTGAAGCCAGTTTAACGATGAGCGACACAAGGTTATGTCATTGAAGTCAGTTCAGGAAACGCAGAAGTGTACCTCCAGCTTAATCTGCAGCTCGAAATAGAATAGAATAGAATAAAATAGAATAGAATGAGGCTATAGGAACGAACCTTCTGGCCCATTCTTGGGTCGGATAATTACTTCGATAATTATTCGGTGTTTACCCAAGTCCCATGCCATATTTCTAGCCGCGTCAGCCATGTCGGCAGCGGGATTCGAACCCGGGTCTTTCCGCCCGCAAGCAGATTCGCTAACCAGTCGACCAAGCTCGTGATGCAGTCGACCAAGCTGGTGAAATCTCGATTCCGATCTACTAAACGCAATATATTGCAGTGCTTTCTAGTTATTAACTAGTTCAGTGTTCAGTCTAGCCAACAAAACAAATATCAGTACACGTACAATATCATAGAACTACTATTTAAGTGGTGAGCCACTGTGAAACAAAAAATCATTCATAAGTTATCAAGTATAATTCCGCAAAGAACCACGCAAAGTCAAATACTTTCTGCTGTGTGATTTTAATAGCAGTAGAAAATCTTCAGTATTCGTTTTTTTAAGTTTCTTTTATAAATTGACTTGCACAGGACTTAAGATTAATATTGAAACATTAAACGCTAATTACTGAGCATGTTAAATACTTTGGAAAAAATTAGCTTATATCCCAAGCCCTTCTAGCATCGTAAGTTGCTGCTAATAACGAGCAACTTTCGGTTTCGCTCATCACATTTAGTTTTCTACTTCACAATATTATAAAGTGTTTCAAAAAAATATACGACAAAACTACAAATAATGCTTGAATTATTCAAAACTGAGAACTTCCTCGAAAATTCGTGCTAGCATACACTAATTACCCGAAGTATAAACCGATTAAATTGGAACATTTTATTTGGACTTAATTTTCTACAACTTTAAACTCACATCAACCCCAAATTCATGCAGAAAAACTTTATTTGTTACTCCTTCATGACTCGAAGGAGTTTCATGCTCGGTAATTTTTTGTTAATTGCAGGGTCTTGAATTTTAAAGCTACTCGATGGCTACATCACCAGCTTGGTCGACTGGTGAGCGAATCTGCTTGCGAGCGGAAAGACCCGGGTTCGAATCCCGCTGCCGACATGGTTGACGCGGCTAGAAATACGGCATGGGACTTGGGTAAACAACCGAATAATTATCGAAGTAATTATCCGACCCAAGAATGGGCCAGAAGGTTCGTTCCTATAGTCTCATTCTATTCTTTAGTTTCAGCCTTCGAGCCCACAAACGCGGAAGCCGACAGCCTCATGGCGACGAGGCCGGGTTTGTCTCGAGGTGGGTGAGCATTTATTTGTCAACCAGAAGAAGGTGAAATGACTGAGATGGAAATCCGACGATGTTAGTAAATCAGAAGAAAGTCAAATGACTGGCATCAAAATCCGACGAAGTTAGTAAACAGAAGAAAGTCAAATGACTGGCATCAAAATCCGACGATGTTAGTAAATCAGAAGAAAGTCAAATGACTGGCATCAAAATCCGACGATGTTAGTAAATCAGAAGAAAGTCAAATGACTAGTATCGAAATCCGACGAGGTTATTAAACCAGAAGGTGAAATGACTGGTATAGAAATTCGATAAGGTTGGTAAAACAGAAGGATTAAATATCTGGTATTTAAATTCGAAGAAATTGTATAAATTAGCAGAACACGTATCCCCACTAGACTTATAATCACTAACTGCCATAAAATTAAAATTATTTCAAGTCCATATGTCATATATTAACTTCGTGTTTAACTGATAATTGCAAACTTCAAGTTGACGTTTATTTTCAATTTAGGACTACGAACAAAATTTTACAAAAGTGTATCAAGGAAAATCTCATCGATCTTTCAGCAAAGAATTTGAATTTCACACAATAGCTTGCTTTTGTGTACAACATTCGAAGACCTCCGAAACATTCTTCTGCAAAGGCTTGACCAACAATAATGTTTGTTATGCAATCTTGTAAGATGTACCAACGCTATCCTAATACAAAATGACGCCATCTTGAACGAATTATACTTTTCTATGTCATTGACCTTCCACTATCCATTGAAGTAGCTCAATTATTGAGTATCTTTCAGAACACTTCTCACAGTAACTCCCCATCGCTATAGATGCATTATGCTCCTACTTATATAATAAGAATAAAGACTTACTGCGATTGTAACCGATTGAAATTCATGATGCATATGACATTGGGGCACCAAAACGTGCTTTGTCATTCTCATGTCGATGAACTTCAAGTACGAAAAGGATGAAAAAAGAGAATGGCCGATTCATCGAATGAGTACAAAGGATTTTATTCTTTTCCATAAGATTGGAATTCAAGGTCTGTACTGTGAATATAGGAATGACTTGGATCTGCCAATGCGACGGGGATGTGACTCATGGTAAAGAAAAATCCCTTTTATCAATATGAAAAACAATTATTTTGATGATTAAAAAATCATACTTATATGTTGTTAACGTGAATGTCATAAGTTTATAGATGATGGGAAAAACATTTATGAGTTGTAACAGCCTGTGACTGTTATATGGGACTGTTATATGTGTTCAGTAGCCTGTGTTAGTGCCTACAATATAAGGATTTCTGTTAGCAGAGTACATTACTACACATGAAATTTCTCAGTTCTCTCGCTTCTGAGTCATTCTAATAATTCTGCTATAGAGACAGAATCACCTCTTCCAGGTCCTGATATTTGTGAAAAAGCTCTAATCAAGTTGAGAATATACACATATCAGCAACACACTCATGGTACAGAATCCTTTGACCACTTGGCCGCTTGTCAGCTGACACTCAAGGTACAGAGTCACTTGACGTCTTGGCCATCAGGACCACTGGTAACGTTTGATGGTATATTTAAGGTTAATAATTAACAAGACGTCATCTGCACAGCTTGGAATCATTGCAAAATAAGGACAGCACAGGTTTGTCAAGGACGTTTATTAAACAACAGGTTAATAAACGCGCGTGATGAACAGCAAGTCGCTTCAGACAAAGAAAAAATGCTATTGTAATACGTTCAGGATAATGCAAAACGCAATAATTCGTAACACGCCTAATTATAATACGTTCAGGAAAGCACCATACGCAATAATTCGCAATACACTAAACTAAAACACGTTCAAGAAAGCGTCATATGCGTACAAATGTTAACTCCATGATATGAATAAATGTAATACAAGTCGGCGTATTTTAAAGTGAAGGTCTTCAGCTTATATAAAAGACTAGCATTTTATGCTTCCAGAATTACACACGGCTTGAAACGAGCACATCGTTTGCCCGGCGGTAGAAGAAGCAGAATATCTTCCCAACATCTAGTGTCTGAGACAAAGTTATAAGTACTTTTATCTAGAGTCTTCCTTGAGTGTACAACATCATTCCCTAAATTGCAATTTAGAAGAATGTTGAAGTTCGTGTACGACAATGAACAGTCGGTGTGTTCACCGACGTATGAACTCACAAACTATAATTATAGTCGTTAACCTTGAGCTTCGTTAAATACCGTGGTTCACAAAAATGGTAATCTTAATTATCTACTATTTTTATGAAATCATTTTAAAAAGTTACATCAAGTTGTCACACAAGAAATTACGTACTTCAGAGCAAATAAATGAAACTACTCTAAATTGTTGATAACTATTCTATATGAAAAAGAAATACAGTTGAATGACTTTCACCCAACGCACCTATAAATCTTTCATCCTATAATTAAAAAAAAATCTAATCCATTGATGCGACAAAAAGTTTCACGTATTCAATCACCTCTTCCTTATTGGAAGAGAATGTTTCATTGTTTATGAAAACTTCAAAGTGCATGAATAAAAGTAATCAATTTCTGCTTATATGAGTGATCAGTTTCATCAAACATAAGTGATCAGTTTAAGCTTTTTTAAATGATCAGCTTCAGCCTATATAATTGATCAGTAACAGTTATTTCAGATGACTTTGGAGGACGAGGCAAAAATTCAAAAGCAGTCTAAAATTATCAATTTTTCGTGCATGCACTTAATTTCTTCACCATACGAGGGTGCCGTTTTCTGTATCTCTTGAGGTAAAAATGAATAATAAATGACTCCTTTGAAAGACCACCGTACAGTAATCATTAATTGTTTAAGGAATAGAGGAGATTTTTTTCACTTGCATCCAACCACTGACCAGCTCTCTTACTGCCGTCAGAGAGTACCCATTTTTTATCGCATGGAATGACACGATGCAAAAAATATATATTTTTTCCACTAGGGAAAGCACCAGAGAACACAACTCGAAGCACGGTTTTTTTCTAAGTCTCAGTCCGTGCATGACAAACCTATACAAGTCTCTTTACCTTTCCAATTGGTTTCAAGTGCGAAAAACAGTTGTGCGACACATTGCGAGTTCTGGTGCATTTTTGAGTTTCATGTCAAGATCATAACCAACCCATACATGCGTCATGTCATGTGTGAAAACCAGATATTTCGTTCCCAAAACTCAAATAACGATCAATCATAATCGGTGTTTTATTAATTCTTTACTTACGATATTTAGGCAAAACATCCCTTATGTATTGCCTTCATGCATCTGAGAGACAGAAATTCTATCCATTTCGGTGAAAAGTATTTTATGTTAAAACAAGTAATTGTTAGGCGTACCTTTTAAAAAAAGTTGATTTATATACAGTCCTTTTTCTCAAGCCTAGGGTAAAACTGAGAAAAATCTACCGACATGTTACTCAATTACAAGCGCATGTAAATCCATATTTGGGTCACAGACTTACCTCATTACGCTTTATTCTATTAAGTATTACTCTAACAACCTATTGCTCTATTACCCCAACACTATTACACTTTTAACCCTATTACCTATGGCAATGAAGGACAAGAATGGACGCATATGCATGTTCTGAGTTGGATAAATCTACAGAAAGTCCATCATGAGTTCAACTCAAGCGCAAAAGCCTTGGCCGTGGACGTACTTTCGCGAGTAGAATAAAGATATGCAAAGCAGAACTCAACGGCGCAGCGTGACGGCCAAGGAGGCATACTGGACACCTAATACTTAGGAGAGAAACTTTAATGAAGTAAATGTGTGTAAAAGTATTACGCGTTAAGAGCAGCTTGCCTCAATGCATAGGCTCGAATTTTGACATCTTTCTTCGTAGTAGTGCAGGGATTAGAGCAGGGATTTTTATCCCATCTCCCATTTATCAACGGAAGATGTTCCAAGTAAGGCACCTGTATTTACTAGGGTAAATTTGCGACAGCGATAGAAGATTACATCAATTCTCCATCGTACGGAGGAGATTTCCAGTAAACTGAAACGCAGACTTCTCTCCTAGTAAACTGACACGCAGACTTTTTTCATAAAAAATTAACACGCAGACTCCTCTCTTAGTAAAGTGAAACGCAGACTTCTCTCCTAGTAAACTGACACGCAAACTTTTTTCATAAAAAATTAACACGCAGACCCCTCTCGTAGTAAACTGACACAAACTTCTCTCCTAGTAAACTGACACACCACAGACTCCTCTCCTAGTAAACTGACACACCACAGACTCCTCGCCTAGTAAACAGACACACAGACTCCTCTCCTAGTAAACTGACACACAGACTCCTCTCCTAGTAAACTGACACACGGACTTTTCTCCTAGTAAACTGACACACGGACTTTTCTCCTAGTAAACTGACACACGGACTTCTCTCCTAGTAAACTGACACACGGAGTTCTCTCCTAGTAAACTGACACACGGACTTCTCTCCTAGTAAACTGACACACGGACTTCTCTCCTAGTAAACTGACACACGGACTTCTCTCCTAGTAAACTGACACACGGACTTCTCTCCTAGTAAACTGACACACGGACTTCTCTCCTAGTAAACTGACACGTAAACATGGCATCAGTTCTGCTGCACATAAAGCAACCAAGACAAATACATCAAAGTTGACAACTCACCTCTCCTGCAGATGATGTGAGGTCTCTCGTCCAGCCAGAGGGCCATCTGCTTCAAGGCCTCCGTCTTGGTCTCCTCGTCCTCGTTGAGTTCAGACTTGGCCAGCCTCTTGACAGGTGAGCTGAGGAGTTGCTTCATGGTGGCGCGTCGGGGGCTTCCAGTGACGAAGTGTCGCACCTGAAAGTGGGACACGCGGAATGTTAGCCCTACATATATGGACCACTGTTGTTCCTGATGAACATTAGAAATTTATCCTGATAGTCGTGTATTCTAAATGTTGTATTCAAAAGTTGGGTAAAATCACACAAAGGGCATCCCTATTGCATGTTATGTAATGGATAATTTAGGTAATATTTAGCTCATTCAAGATATAACTTAGTCCTAATAGGGTATGTCAGTGTGTTAGGTGGACAATGGTTAGGACGATACGTAAAAAAATGAGCGTTGCTGCATGAATGAAATGAGACACCAGCGCCACACATGAGGGAAATAATTTGCTTTGAAAACCCAAATTTGAAACACAAAGAGAAAAAAAGAAAAGGAATTCAAACACACAATCCAGATCATCTGCAATGTAGTACTCTCGTGTGAAATATTAAAAATGTACGTATGTAAATAAGCACAAAGAAATTAAAATAAGTCTCCATGAATTAGTGGTTGAAATGCATCTAACCTACTCAGGTCACTTAAATCTACCAAAAAATTCGGAAAAATAAGCAAGTTGAAATCACTAACTGTTTAACTCAATGACGAATTAACACGTTGAATCCGAAGTGGTACGTATGTGTACCACTTAGGTTACGCTCTGTATTTTTTTCAGATCATTCTAGTGACTACATATGCGTACAAAGTGAAGTTTTACACCAATCAGGCAATCGGAGGCAACGTGTTAAAACTTTATCATGATCATTATTAGTACAAAATCCCGAGAAATGTATATGCAGTACCCATGTTTTATACGTATTGGTTGATTGTAACCTGAACAAATAACATTGCAATATTAAATATTAAATGCATAATTGGAAAGAGGTCATTATACAATTATCAGAAGTCTCAAAAACTGAATACAGTAGCCTACATCCCTCCAACGATCAGCTGACATCAAAAGTTTGAAAGTGAGTAACCATTCACTCATTTATTAAAGAATTTCCTCGTGTTCTTGAAATAAAACTAAAGTTTGCGTGTCGCTCATCACGAGTTTGTAGTCCTTCTAGCAACACGCACCTCATGAACACCGCCCACCAAGGCCGCCGTTATAAAAGGGTAATTTCAGTACATAATTTTTGCGAGTCCTTGAGGATTTCCGAGGCGTAAATTATAACGTCGTAGCTTAGAGCCCGTCCGTTAAGTAGTTCCTATACGTGTGACCAAAAAAATAATATAAGAAACGCGTTCTTGATTCAAAATCAACGTCCAGGAAGTCGCGGAGTCTATTGTGAGTAAGCAAAGCCAACAATAATAAAATATATGTATAGTATTCTATGAAGTACCTTCAGCTCATAGGTTCGATTCATCATAATTCTTTCATAAAGAAAGAAAGTGATAAAGTTTAAACTTTATTTGTTACGTGTCTTTATAATTCACTCAGAGAAAGTCTAAGCTTAATTTGTTACTTGTCTATTTAATTCAGTCAGATAAAGTTTAAGCTTAATTTGCAAATTGTCTTTATAATTGAGTCAGATAAATTCTACGCTTAACTTGTTATTTATCTAAATAATTTAGATCATTTATTTTTATAATACTACGAACGTTAATATGAGAGCGCATGCGAAAATCAATACAAAGGGCGTTCAAAAACGCTATCTCAGTTATTCAAATAAATTAAATTTGCTGAAATAAATAAAGACACCCTTAGGCTTTAGAAAACGTGACTTTACTTCCTATCAAAATAAAGAACACTTTCACCCTGTTAAAAAACGTGAAGAAAAAGCTTTCTGAATGCACTCTTGTGTAGGCAAATAAAGTAGATTAATTAAATCACGGGGCGATATGTGTCTTCTTAAAACCCTGTCTATAGCACGAGTTTTGTCTCATGGAATACATTGTATGTTTTCATTCTAATGGCGTGTGGTAGACAGCACGCTTTGCGTGTGGTAGACAGCAGGCTTTGCGTGTGGTCTACAGTTTTAACCCCGTACCTGCTCCAAATCTAGCAACAAAGCCAAATAATAAAATATATGTATAGTATTCTATGAAGTACCTTCAGCTCATAGGTTCGATTCATCATAATTCAATCCACCAGAATTAAGTTGCACACCGTGAAACAAAATCGTACCATCGGGATGTTGCACTGGGTGACAAAAAGTGATGAGATCGTTGACGGCTGATTACTTGCTGCTAATAGAACATTTGAAAGTATTACTTCTGGCAATATAAATGAACAAAATTCGATGAAGAAAGCTAAACACAAATTGGCAACACCACATCAAGCGGACTGAAGTCTATGAGTTCGCGTCAACACTTTAACGACATGGCGATAATAAATTTAATAGGACGCAGTTTCACTTCACCTTTTAAAAATGAAACTTTGAATTCAGCGTGATCTATGGAGAGGGAGACACAAAGCGGCACCTTTTGTAATGCAGACGCTTTATAGAGCCATGATCTGAGCTTTAGGGGAAGCCTGGTTGGTAGCACGCACAGATGTTCTGTCAAATCATAGGCCAGCCTGAACCTGACCTCGGGAGAATGAAGTAACATGAAAGTTTCAATAGACTGCACACGGTCACGTCAGCGCAGTCATGAAGAGCGCAATAACTCCAGAAGCAGTACGTGAGACAAAAACGTCCACTCCCAGTGACATCACTTTGGAATTTCTTGCCAGTTACGCGAGGATTTTAAAGTAATAGGAATTTATTGCGGATGTAATTTACTACCTTAAATTCTGAGGACCATTCGTTAGAACTGAGATCATGAGGGAAACAATGCACAGGAGAAAATAAATGATTCATTATATATCATATCAATTGATGATGCACATAAACTATTAATTATATATTATAATAATTTGATTCACATAAATGATTAATTATGTATTATATGATTTAATGATTCACAAACAATAAATTTTCTCATAATTCCTTGCTTTTGCATGAATTAGGGCTTACGACAGCGTCAAACAACAGCCAATTATGTCAACAAGTTCGATTGGGATGGAATTTTGAATGAAAATGAAACTTTTAAATGGGTCGATAACTGACCAGAGCTATAAGGTCAACCAAGTATCCTACAAAATCACCTAAATTGTGTAATCACTAGGTCCTAAATTACTGAACAGTGAAGAGTTAAACTCATATTTATTAGGAGAAAAGTTAAGAAAACCCTAATCAATAAAAAGTTCAAGCCCCTTAAGGTCAATAGTCAAGAATGAAAGGCAGTTTTTAGAATTAAACTGTTTTCAAAAATCCGCGATCTCGAGAGACTTAAAACCCAAATAAGCAATATAATTCACAAAATGGTTACTTTACCATTCATTTTAAAATATAATAAAGTCCTCCATTCTCCGTCGAAATGTTGAATCAAGGATTCAATTTCTTCAAATATGCACACAAAGAAACTACACACAATGACTCGTCATATTTGTGATGTTTGTGCCTCTACCACAGAGTGTCCAGAAGTACTGCAGAATCACAACATCAATGAGCTGTACACTGCACAACGTCATCAATTTTATGGGAAATAAACGAACAGATTTCTCTGGTCTTTCAAAACAGTGTTATGCATACGAGCATACATCAGAATAGAATATGGCAACAGGAACGAGTGGTTTGATCCATTCTTGGGTTGCTACATATCCAAGTCCCATGCCACGATCAACAGAAACTTCCCACGCAGTAACGACGTTGCATAGCCGGATGTACCTCGCAATACTTGTCTAATCTGTGACCTTAAAAGACTAGGTCATGAAGATGAAGATATGATGAAATCCTCCCGTTAATATATCAAGCATTCTTACGACACAATATATAAATGACACAAAATTATTCCTCCAATTATTTTGGGTTGATCAGCAATTTACGTTTCAGTTGCCGTACAAATGTCAAATCCCTCCAATGCACAGCGAAAGATCACATAAAGGTATGAAGTAACTAGAATTACACACGTTGAAACAAAAGAACAGCACACGCACAACTTCGGCGTTAGTTATTGGCAAGCTTTATTAATTGGTTTCCCCAGAGAGGAAGCGAACACGATGCACGGCACCGTTCATTTGAGACTGAGTTGACGTTCAGATTATGTCGTGTGTAGTTCGTTATCCGCGGCCTTGTCCACGTCAACGAAGCAAACAAGCACGGCATAGGCATGATGTTATGGGTACAGATTAAATCGGTGTGCGAGGAAGATACGATTATTTCCTGATAAAATCTGAATTCAATAAAGCCGCTGTTGTAAGATACAACAATCACAAAATTGTGAGAATTAGAAATGAGGGAACTAGGAATTTGTCAAAACAGAAGGGCAGAAATAAATGCTACGAAAATTAAAGTTAACACGTTAAGTGCGATACGACCCACCGGTGGGTCACTCAGGTTAGGTTCTGTAATTTTTTCAAAGCTTTCTAGTGACTGTGTGTACAAAGTAAAGATTTGCACCGGCTAGACAATCGCACTCAACGTGTTAAATGAACAAGCATCAAAAAAGCTAACAATCATGGCTTTGCTACAGTTCAAAGAATTTATGTATGTAGAAACTACACAAAATACACAATGCGTAGGATATATCCAGTCCAAAACTGATGTAGTTACACGAGCAGCTCAACATCAAATTGTACCGATTATTTCTGTTCAATTAGCACATTCAAAATCTTAAGTTTCAGATTAAGTTTCTGCCAAGGACTACTGTTTATAGTAATCCTTGGTTTCTGCTCATACAGAGATGAGCGGAACCACCACGCGTCTAGCATTCAAACGACACCGTCCAGCACGGCCTTTTCGCCTTGGTTCATACAACGTAAGGTGTCGGTTTGCATGAAGCCGGCAACGAAAAAGTGTAGTGTTGAAGAGGGAAAAGAGGCTATTTAATTGGGACAAAAGATCACACAACATCTATAAGAACAAGAAAAATCAAGTATTCACATGCTAATTTTAGTTATATCTAAAATTAAGCAGCGACTTTTTAGACACGCTCATTTTGTCCTTGCCGCTAGAACCCTAAGTTTGAGGGTTTCTTTTTATACGAAGGTCAACAGAAACCAGTTTCTACAAGATTGCTATTACAAATACAGGAGTTGAATCTACCCTGTACGAAGTTCCATTGAGTGAAGAGAACTTGACTTGCATAAGACCATACGTAGCTTGTGAAGTACAATTATTGAAGTTAGTTTTAACTAGCTAGTGTAACATACAAGGTCATCTGAATTACTGTAGAGGAGAGCATTAACTAGCATATGTAATATAAGAGGTCATCTCATATATTGAAGTCAGCATTAACTAGCGCATGTAATCTAAGACGTGATCCCAATTATTGAAATCACCAATAACTAGTGTATGTAATCTAAGACGTGATCCCAATTATTGAAATCACCAATAACTAGTGTATGTAATATAAGAGGAGATGCCAATGATTGAAGTCAGCATTAACTATAGTGCAGTATAAGAGGTTATCGTCAGTTTTGTTGCGGTCCGAATTTTTCAAAGCAGGGATGTCTTTATTCCAAGAATTTTAATAGAATAGAATAGGGCAATAGAAACGAGCCGCTTGGCCCATTTTTAGGTTGCTATCCAAGTCCCATGCCGTCGAAAATAAAGACATCAATTACGCACTTACACTTCAATCACATGAGCCAATTCCGTCACTCACACGCATTTCATTCACGCACAGGCATTTCAGTCACGCACATGTATCACAGTTATACAATGGCTCAGGAGTTAGGGACATAGAATCAGTAGTAATGACTATTCAACGGAAATCATTCCCACTATTCTATCAACGACAATGATTTTTGTACGGTTACAATCTCACATTACTCCGAAAAAGACAATTTGCAATTCTCGCAAGTTGAGTCGAATATGTCTTAAAACTTCGACGACGAGAAAAGGAGTTCGAGAGTTTGTTTATTCTACAATTAAGCTTTCACTGGTTGTAGTGCTAGAAAAATTAACTTATTGAGAGCTCAAGCAGCCGTCACTGCAAGCTAGAGGAGAACCTGCTCATCTAACGCTCACTTGCATCCTATTTTTCGAAATTCATCTACGGAACACTGATATGTCCTGAAATTATTTGCAACTGCTCTGCCATTTGCGATGTGTGAACACCAAAACAACTTGCTATTTATGAATGTCCTACTAAAAATATATTGTTTATTAATTGATTGAAATATAAATACTTAAAAAATGCCCTGTGAGGCCAAACTCAGTTCCAGGATTATAGTTAATTCAGGTCGTATTTAAAAACCTTTTCCTCACGTCCACTTGTTCTTCCGACATGACAACCTCTCATTAAGCTTCAGTCCCTACACAGAAGGAAAGTTACCTTTAAAAATACATTATCTACGATGGGAGCTCCTCAGGTCTTTAAGATATAACCCTGAGGTCATATCATTCTCTCAGCTACTCACTTGCTTCTTCTGCTAGGCTCAAGCGGACTAGTCGTTCAGCCGGCACCAGGGAATCGACCTTGCTTGCACGCAAGTCGGTCGTTCTATGAGCTTCCCTGCACCTTCCCCTACTAGGTCATAAGAAAGACATCTTTATATCTTATTAATTCTGGACACGTTTTATGAGCTCGTTGAGACTCACCGCATGCTTCGTACATTGTGAAGTGCAGTAAATCAACATTAATGAGTACAATTAAATTCATGATACTCTATACAATAAATTTTTGACGCTGACGCACAATTAAAATGAACAAACATAGAGTTGACCGCATAAAAATGCCCCACGCAACTTAATGCACTAGGCCAAGTCTTCAACTGCTCAATTTTAACACGCTTTCGATAATACGCATGATGGTGTCTACATTGGGCTAGTTTATTCACGTTTTCGAATTTGGTATCAGCTGCTAAAAAATCTATTCATCATTTCGATTATCTTTCCAATTAAAGAAACGAAAATAATTCCAGAACTCAGAAATCTCAGCTATGAGAGGTGTCTTCAGCAGCTTTAAATCATCTCCCTAGAACAAATAAGATTGTGAGGATAACTAATTGAGACCTACAAGTATCTCAATAGCTTCATGAATGCTACCATGGAAGGACTTTTCAACAGAAAATATGACGTGTGAATCAGAAACAACGGCCAAAAACTAATATTAAGAAACTTAAAAATATCCCAAGCTACTACTATACTTTCCAGTTAAAATCGCTGAAACTTGGAACCAGCTGCCCGAAAATATTGTTTCTGCTGGCACTGTGAACACATTCAAAAATCATTTCGACAAATATTGGATAAGGAATCCCCAGTATTCTAACAAACTGGTTCTATAGCCCTAACTCATGGCGCCTCTGTATGATTGTGGTGCAGGCATATGACTGAAATGCCCGTGCGTGAGCGAAATGCATGTACTTGACTGAAAATTGCTTGCAGGATTGAGGTGTATGTGTGTATTGATGTCTTTACTTTAGACGGCATGGAACTTGGGTTGAAACCCAGGAATGGACCCAACGGCTTGTTTCTCTTGCCTCCTTCTATTCTACTCGACATGTCATGCATTCGTCAAACCAGTGACACTGACCACGACCTTGTCATGCATTCATTGCCGTCAAACCGGTAGTTCAAGATGCGTTTCTCACGTCATTTTTCGTCAACCAGTTTTATGGTCCGGCTGTTTTCCTGAAATTTGTGAAATGTTTTCAATTTTAAAATGAAAATTGTGTATTTTTTTGTTTAAATTTGTTTAGTCGTACCTATCATCATCAGACAATGCAACTCGTTCACCGAGTGACCACAACTAAATATCATAGATATATTATTGATATTTTTTACTGTATTTAATTTCTCAGTTTATTATAGCATCACCAAGTTTAAAAAAGCAATGAATATATGAAAAACAAATTTAAAATCCTGCTTTATGTAATCTAAAGTTAGAAAATAAACATTTCCTGCATTAATACGATCATTTTTAACATAACAGACTACAGTAACTGGGTCACAATGAACCTCATTGATCTGAGAACTTCCGTGAAACTTGTGGCGTTCAACTTGCAATAAATCGCAAAAACAGAAGCAGCCCTGCATGCCAACGTGGAAATAATGTTTCACAATCATTGCATAACTAATTCGACACTCACCGTATGTAAAATTCCGCGGACGGGAAAGTAACGCACTTTTGGCCACTTGTTCCGCAAAACAAGCCCGTCCGAGTAGAGTCAGCTGTTCACAGTTACTTAAAGACGAACATCGCAAGCAGCAATGAAAAAAATGGCAACTGAAGTCTCATTTTATGTTCGCATCACTTTGAATGTACAATAAATAATTCGCTAATAGAGAAATGTCATTTATTTAGTAGGAACGCAGTAAGTCAAACTTAAACGGCACCATCGAGCACTCGCGACAGTCGAGACTAAGCTCTTTCTAACACCTATTCTCCTTCGCAGCCATGTGTGAACTGAGAGACTGAGAATAAAAGTCGGACAGTCGGACTCGGAGTCGCGGACTCGGCTATAGTCGGAATAAGGTCGTACGACGAAGCCAGCTTAGTAATTCTTGTCAAACGTCAACTTATATTTACCATATTTGACGCACTTTTTTGAAAAAAATTGGCTCAAAATATCGCCCTGCGTCTTATCATCGTAAGTGAAGTTTGAGACCTCCCGTAGGCCTAGGCTAATCTTCTCTCTGCCGTTCACTAACCCAGCTTACGCCCAGTACTTCGTCCTATATGCCGTCTTCGTCGTTGCGTCTTATATGCCGTACCGTCTTCGTCTTCGCGTCTTATATGCCGTCAAATACCGTAAGCTGTCAAGTATTTGCCAACCCTTGAGGTAGACATCTATATTCCAAGTCCACCTTTTCAGGCAACTAGGGTTTAGAATACGTCGGTGCTGCCATGAACGTTATAGCGTTTAGGTATTCTCATATGTTGTGATACGTGTTAAGAACTATGTATCTACATATGTTTATACTCGACAGTCCAAATTGAGGAATAATAAACTACTTGGAAACGCGTTAGTACGGAAAGCCAAAATAAATAATATAAACAACACGTTACGAATTATGCCAGTATAAGTAACAGATCGAATTATAATAAATATAATTGCCTTAAATACGTAAAACCTGAAATGTAAGTTCTTCACAATATAATATTAATTGAAACAATATTATCACAAACTGTTCAATAGCAGCAAATACAAATGTCATACATCAGTCAATTCGAATATCAGACCAGTGAAGTAAATTATAAGTGGTACATAATTCACGTGAGCCCGGCACGTACTTCTGTTACAACCCAAAAAAAAGGTGTAAGACGTAGAAAGTCACAACAAATCGATTTTCCATAGCGATTTGCTGAAAAATCAGGAGCGAAGAAACGGGCTGCAGTTTATATGTGCCATTATTAAACAGCCTTAATACTTACTGACCCTAAACATACGCTACTATCCAAGTAAATTCTTAATCTCCCTACATATGCGCTATTATTAAACAGTCTTAACATATACTCTCCTTATGCGCTGTCATTAATCAGAGTTATGACCTACTCTTCTCACACATGCACTAACAAGAGAATGAATAAACTTCAACAATAAACGAGAATATTATGCACAAGTTCCTGGTTCGAGTTATCACCCGAATTTCTCCTGCTTGTAACGCTGGGGACCAGGAAGGCTGATTGACAGTTTAACCATTTCCTCAAACTTCCAGCTCGTCTACGTCCTTACGAACCTCTACCGTATGTCACAGCACGGGAATCGTCGCTGAGAGCATCATCACTAGTTTCAAGATGTTAGCCCTAACAATTGAAAACTAATGTATTTGTACTGTCCCTCCGATTGAAAATAACGTTTCTTTCTTTCCTTTGTTTGACCTGACAACGGAGTAGCGAGAGAGTGTTGCACAGGTTCTACTCAGCCTACGCTTTTCAATCTTGAGGCTCTTACGATGACACCCACACGCTCTTAAGGAACCACAGCTCGTTACGGCCACTGATATACAAGAGAGCTTACAAAATACGTTTTGCAACCACAATGAAAAGAGATTTTCATTAGGTAGGATATTTCATAACTTCGCACACTAAACGTAGAAACTTCGAAAGCGATGTGGCGCTAGAGCTTTGCTTGCACTGTCTTGGCTGGTGGCAAAATACTTCCGATGTTTCTATTATATTAATAAAAATACTTTACATTACATAAATTGTTTGCAATCCCTGCAGCTAACTTGACCATGAATACAAACAAGGTTTAAAGAAAGAATCGTCGCTGTCTCACGACACGCTGGAGAAGGATTTTTTCACCGCGCCCTACTCGTGCACCAGCCAAGCTTACCTGGGAACCACATTTGTTATGAAATTTGCTTGATGTCCGTTTTCTTCTTCCCAGATTCATTCAGGCAAGAAACATCAATTAGCACTCATCTGTTTAATGTAATTTGAAGGAACAAAAAATACTAGAACGGATTAACTGAGTGAGTTTTTAATAGGTATGTACAAATATACAAAGAATGACAGTACATGAAATATGAATAACAGAAGACACTCAACAATCAACAACAACAAGAATGCACTCACAAAATAGTACAAGCGAATTCTACCACCAAGGAGAACGCAGTGTAGGCTGTGGTTATTAGTGTCCAATCAAAAAATATAAGAAAATGTCAGAATCGGACAATGAACTGTAGAATAAGACATAATCCAATTTCAACCTCGATTCATTTTACATTTCATTTTATTCTCTAATACAACTTAGAAAAATATTACCGTAACCTTTACGGCAAGAAAATCGTTCATCCCAACATGCTTTCCGGGGTCCTGAGAAACGTACGGTGCTCAAAGCCTCTAAATTGCTCACTGCATTACTAGAAATCTGAGAACTTACATCTTTACCAAGCAATTTTCCAGAAGCCCAGAGAGTCTACAAAAAATGCTGAACCTTCATTAACAACTGATGTGTTATTTTAACCCATCTCTAAAAATTAGAGTTGATTCCTGGAAATTAGATATCTAGGTTACTGTACTGAGACAATTTTTTCATCTTTGAAAAACCATTTTTCACATCAAAATGGTCCAGTGAGATGGGACGCGTTCTTCAAACGCGCGCCATTTTTTTCTCCTGGAGTTTTAGGGTTGATCAATTTACTGGATGAACTCAGAAATATTCTGCAGCCAGGCTCGAAAATATCAACGAAGTCATAAATGACAATCTACCCCCAAAAGCAGACACAGGCTTCACCTAACCTGGCATACGAGCTTTGGGTCGGAGCTAAAAAAAATTAGGAGCAAGTCATACATTTCAAATTAAAGTTTAGACACTTTTACCCCGCAATTTTCTATGTTGTATTGTAATAATAACAACAGCTATGCTAATTTTCATACAAAAGCTTCCTAGTTATTGAACTCCATTTTTTGTTCGTTATCATTAAATACCCTTTAACAATGAAGTAACGAGTGTCACAAAGCCCGACAATTAATTATACTGTCCATGAAACCTCCCCTCACCGTACAACTGGCTAGAATTTTCATTAACTCGAAAGCACTCACACGTTTTCTTGATTGTGCTACACCTCAATCAGATACTACAAATTCGACTTCACTTGAAGAGCATTTAGTGAACGGAAGTAACATGATTGTATGGAAATCAAATGAACAAGCACAACTAACCTCAACCTCAGAAAAGAGGTCTGAAATCATGATCATCACGGAGATAAAAAATGTAACCACACTCGGTGAGGCTCTTAACTATGCACATATCAACATTATTTACATGATAAAATTTACAATAAATGTAAACAATATAATTATCTCTGAATGAACAACAGAATCACAAACAAATACTTAAATAAACGTCATTCTCTTTCAAAGGAAGATAATGACCTACGTAAAAACACTTCAAGAGAACGAAGCGATAAGATGCACTTTTGTTTAACCTCTGAACATCGAACAAAGAAGAAATTGGCCTTACTTGTCCAGGGCTTCAAGGCTGTAATATCAGCAGCACCCATCTCACCAACATGGAAAATTAAATTATGAAGCAGGTTAATAAATAATATCAGTGACAGTCGAGCGGGAGGGGCTTGCATATACCGCAAAAATAGCTAGGACAAGAATTCAGCACACTCGTAGCACGAGCGCCAACAAGCACAAAGCGTCATCATTGAAAGCGCATAAGCTGTTCCAAATTATGCTGACGAAGACAAGACACTGGGAGCTACGGACACGCTCCGTAAAAATTCAACCAAAAGATATACGACGAGGGCAGACAGTAGGTGACTATGGATGAACCTTAAGTAAACTTAGTCCAAAGAAATTCTGCCGAAAACAGACATATGAAAGTACAGACGCGTCCCAAGTAAATCCAGCTCCAGAGTATGTAAAGAACAGACACTGGGAGGTACAGACACGTCCCAGGCAAACTCAGTCCTTAAGTGTGTAGACGAGGTAGCACACCTACAAATGCTTTCGATAGGACATACCAAAAGCACAAAAAGTCCCCGGACAACGATACTGGAGCTCCACAATCACATGCTTTCAGCATGTCACTATATTAGATAAATCCTATTTAACACCAGACTGACATCGTTGTCATTGAATTTTTTTATCATATTTTGAAGTTGAAATAATTGGAAAAGAGTTAAGATGAAACGGAGGAATGCAATCAGAAATACTAATTTTGTACAAATTTTTCATCTAATCAGTGGAACGAACTATCAGGAGAATCAAGAAAATTATTAACAAGATCAAACACTGCCTGCCTATCATATTTTCACACTATTGAAATGTCTAACAGTTACATTAAAAGTGGCTTTATAAATATCAACACAGAGACAGTAACATTTCACCTCTAACTGCAAATTAAAGCTGAAACCACAAAAGATAGTTCATTTTAAAGATGCTGCGCTGCTCAAAATCTTTAATTCTCGTTCAAGAATAAACGACTTGGTTTTTACTACCAAACGGGATTCTTGAACTTCTCAAACGAGACAACGTGTTGCACACGTTGAAAGTTCCAATACAAATCAGAGATCGTACTTCGTATCGGGCCAACACTTTACCAAAGTACCTCAAAGAAGGGGATCACAGGAAGATCACAGTATGAAGAGAAATATCATGGATGTTATAAATGCTAAGCTTACCGTAGGTGTCAAAAGGGTGAAAAAGCGTATTACGCATCTCTAAGGTCCAAGAAGATCAACAGAAGGCAAGTTCAGGAAAGATACTCACGTGGGAAGTCGCTTGAGAGGCACGCCATCCTCTTCCTAGAGCTGACACGAAAGAAATATGATTCTTTCGGTCTCCCCTGAAGCGCCAAGTCGCCGTAACACGATGAAGTGCAATTGTAGTCGGTCCAAAACCCTTCTCAGTTCAGGACTCTATGGTTTTATTTATCAAAAGTTACAATGGCAACCCACAAACTTGTTCAAATAACCTGAAAGACCTGAAGTCCGACAACCATCGACTGTTCATACTGCTTTATTAATTCCAATGGAAATATTTTGGCATGAAGTTAGATTTCTCCTTTTTTGGACCTTCAAGAACACCAGACGGTACGTGGGAATACAAAACAAAATTAATGGTATCGGAAATAAATATATGGTCGATTTCGATACTCCATTTGTAACCAATGTGGCACATGAAGTCGATCCTGTCATAATGTCCAAGAAATTTCAAGATGTACCGTTACACAGAAGACTGCTTGAGAAGCATGTCTTGCACGATTGAGTGCAAGGAAAATCAGCAGATCTAATTAAACTACACTCGTTAGCAATAGTCTTTCAGAGTAATTAAATGAGTCAAAATTAAATTATGTAAATATTAATATGAAGATATGTATATAAGAGGAAACTACCACCTCAAGATCGGCACAATTAAGGCCGCCGCATACATACAAAATCCTGCGATGTGAATCACATATCCTATGTCACTACAATCGTCGTTTCAGTATAGTTTTCACAATGGTGATCAACCATTCAAAAGAAGAAAGCTCAATTGCGAAGTAGACAAGCATAGTATTTAAGGAACCCGTGAAGAAGATAACTTGAGCAATACGTTAACCATCTCTCGAACAAAATGTATCCGTAAAAACTATTACAAGAGCTCCTGACTCTGTGTTTGACAGAAACTGTAATCCCTAGGAGAAGCGAGTCAATGAAGGCTGACGAAGATGGACATTATCGTTTAACAAACTATCCTCCCTTGACCGGAGGCAAGGATACGACGGAGGAAAGGAAAGCAAGGATACTCTCCTTTACCGCATCTTTCGAGGACACCTCAACCTTTACTCCTACATAGAGATGGACTCGTAACACCTAAGCATTAACTTCGTTTTATCATTTCCCTAACACTGCTGCAACGCAACATATAAGCAGCAGTCTGACTGACCGAGGCACTCATTTCGGCAAACTCGCACTGGGTTAATGCGTAACGTTCATTTAAATTATTGTTCACTATTGGGACATAGAACAGTAGTGGACCGTTGTAGATCCACAATCACTGCTGCTCTAGTTAATGATGGGATTGAGAAAATTGAGATGTGGATTCATTTTTTCTTCCTGTGATGATGATGTTTCCTCTTGTCTCGCTTGGAGTTGTCATGAGGATTGCGCTGCTTGTGCTGTGCCAAACACCGAGGGCAGTACCAGTTCTCGGACTCGTTGGGAGGCACCTGAATGCCCACACACACCCTGTAACATGTGAACCGAGTGAAAATCATGGCTCACAAAGTCTCCAATGCGACATAGCTTAGAGATCGTATTCAACTTTAGGATCGCACATGAAACATTCAACTTTGGTATCGCAAATGTAATATTTAACTTTGGAATTGCACAGTACATGTAAAATTAGACCTGTAATGAAGTCCTAGTGGATATTTCAGTGAAAAAGGCCGACACTTTGGACATTAATCGCACCTTGTAATGAGGTCGGTTTTGAAAACGTATATTTCAGAGATTTTAAAAGCAAGTAGCATGTAACTCAGATGAAGAGCATGCAAGATCACACACATGCTGAAACTTGAAACTAACTTTGACGCCAACGGAGAACACTTTAATTTCAATGAACAACATTAATATAGCAGTCGATTTTTAAAGTACAGTTCAAACTTGAGCATAAAAGTGGGAACAAAAAAAAATACGACGGTTTGTTGAACCTGGTACGAAGACTTAGTAGGAAGAGGATGTCAAATTTCGGCCGTGCACTTCTGGATGCACGAGTAATACGACATAAAATATTGAATTCATAATTTGAAAAAAAGTCCAAATTTACACAACTCTGCCAACGATGGCCTAAGCCTAAAATAACTGTTTAAACGGCTTACCAGAAGGAACAACTTTTAATGATCGAAATCTACAATTTTTTCCCTCTGTATAGCTTTTCATTCAAAAATCACGGCAAACTAAAACTATTAGTAAATATAATCTTATTAATCACGAAATAAGTTTCCCTGTGGCCACCCAGACCCATGTATGACCTACCAATGGTACCAATCGTCGCACGTGTCACAGCCGATCATGGGGGACCCGTCGTCCTGTTTGCCACAGGTGGGACAAATCCAAACTTCATTTCCTTGATCGTCCTGAAAAAGGAGAAGAATTCGTCACGAACGCACGCAGATAATGAACATTGTTGATCCATATCGACGTAAGAGTTGTTCACCCAGAAGTACATTAAGAGAAACAAATACATGAAAACTCATGTACAAGTATACGAGAAACAAGTACAAGTACAGAGAAAACTTTAACTAATCTAAACTTTCATGGGGTAAACTAAATACAGGACTAACATTAACTCTCCTGAGAGCCAAAAAGACGATAAAGCCTGAAACACAACACACATAGGCCAAAATAGCGAATAGAATAGGACTTGGCTAGTAACCCAAGAATGAACCAAACGGCTCGATCTTGTTACTATATTCTAGCATCTGGTTCGTATCTTAGATCAACCTTGCACTGTTTTTCTTCCAATTATCAATGGAGCGACAGGTGAGGTAATCTCCTCCTGTTAGAATTCGCTTTAATATGAAGGATGAACCTCTCTCTCCCCCCCGTCAACCTTAAACGTAAACTAGCGACATACTTTGAAGCCTTATGAGACTTGGAGCTGAGGTTGAAATTCCCGTGAGCTCCTCCATACAATGTCTTATAATAAACACAAAACCTCGAATATTGGATGAGAAAGAAGCCCGGCTAATTCGTGTCGACTAGTGACCACCAATGAAATGTTACGCTAAAGAAATAATTAAAAGCAAATAAAGCGGCTAATAACAAAACTTTCTATGATCCTAACCAGACCAAAATGTCCTCTGCAACTAAGACTTATGCTGAATAAATTGTTTAATGAAAGTGAAGCGACTCACAACAAAATGTCCTATAGAGGACACGGCATCAGCGACCACAGGGGCAGGCAGAGGCTCTGCAGGCAACACGGGGGGTATGACCACGGGAAGCACGGGCACGCTGGCGATGGTCGTCGTAGTGAGGCCCGACGATGACTTGCTGCTGCTGCTGCTGCTACCGCCACTTCTGTGCGATGATGATGACGCCGCAGGGGAGGTTTTCTTGGACGAAGCTGTGGACAGAGAGCAAAGTGAATTTCGTTTCCTCAAAATGTTAGTTTGAAGTCGATTACATGCGCGTACACGCACAGATTTAAAAAAGTGTATATTTGTGTAGAAATTAGGAACACTTTGAGCAGTACAAGCCTAAGATTCATGTCGACATGCAAGGATTAACATGTTTTTATTCTTTAAGAATAAATAGAAAACGAGAGCGAATACATACATAGAGATTAATGGAACATTCCAGCTTTTTTAGCATCGTTTTCCAAGAATTGCACTTCAAACAAGAGTTAATGGCTGACACAGCTACGGGAACTGGCTCAATAGCCATAAGGAGCTCACACATAACAAACCTGGCTTCTCATCCAGAGGAGCGCTCTTTATTTTAAGAGGCGGAACCATCCGCAAGGTGGCATCTGGGGGAGTGGAAGACCGATCTCTGTCTTTGCTGGTTTTAGCTTCCTTGATCTTGTGACCAGGAGGTGTGGGTTCCCGACTATCTTTGTGTGCTGACGAGCCTTTGGACTTGTCTTTGACAGAAGCACCGCTGGGTTTCGGTGGACGGGTAACTAATGCAGATATTTTGGCAATCTCTGGGGACCCAGGCTGATCGTCCCTGGACAGTGAGGGTGGAGGAGGGGGCGGGGCAGACGAGTCCACCGGCAAAGTTGAGCTCACCGAAAAGCTGGAAATGCTGGAAGATGAGTCGCATGGTTCGCTTCGCTTGATCACGCTGCACAGTAATAAAAAAATTGTTACCGCGTGCTTTTTGACTTTACCGTTTCAGATACATGCAAAGAATAGCGATGGGACCACATTACAACAAAAAGAATATACAGATAGATTTACAATCATAAATAGTGAAAATAAAAAAGGGTCAAACCTTACTCGCGAGTAAAAACCACGAACAAATTTAAAAAATAAAGAACATATTAGAAAAAACAGAATCGGATCATTCAGGATACACATGAAGTGCACGTCAACGTATTTATCAACAATAAAATGAAAAACTAAGCTCTGTTGCAGATGAAGACCAACGCCATTACGAGACCTACTCGATGAAGGAACCTACACAACTAATTCTAAAATTGAGGAATGGGGCTGCCTCAGCGTGACACCAAGCTTCAACATTCAACTTCTGTCAAACATCAACATATTTTAGTGTGCATTGTTATTCCTGGATAGGACAAAAAACACCATGAATTTAAAAATCATACACAGCTCACTAACTACCAAATAAAAATATTGAACTAACTACCAAATTTCTAAAGGGAGTATTTCAAACGTTGATTGATCTTTGAAAAAGTTTATATCAACAATCTACCTGGTTATGTTGAAGGTGAAATAAACTCCTGAAGTTTGAATGGTTTTCATCTAAAAAACTAATGGGAAATATAACAAAGTTAATGCATACAATTTTCAAGCTGTTAAAAGCAACAATGTCAAAAATTTCCGCACTGATTCGAATAAGCAGAATTGTCGACCTTTTCAGTACGTCTCCAAAAGATGAAGAGATTCGAACATGCAGTCTATCTCAAACTATTTTCCGTTCCATAACCCGATTCGTGACTGCATATTTTTCACTTCCCGACTTCGATGAAGTTCAGAACCAACCAAAAATCTGATTGAATGGCCATAAGAACACAAAAATTCATAGAACTATATTCTAGTGTTACTTCGGAACCTAACGGCACGATTGGGTGTGTTACCATGCATTTATAGAAAAATCGAAATAACAGCTCGATGGGTACAAGATTATGCTGTTATAATACACTTTAATAGCGCATGCTGCAATATAGATCTACGATAACTTAAACAGATTGGATGCTTTAGGGTTCCACAACTAAGACCATTTAAGGACAATTCATCAACAACATGCGAACATCTAAATACGGTCACAAATGAGGTTGTCATTCGTACATCTTTATTCGTACTTCGCAGGCAAGAAGAACAACATATTTTGACACATCACAAGTGGTTTTTGTCTTCGCTTCGCTTGGTGATGGAGCAAATTTGGGGAAAAGGCAATGAACGCATGGTCGTTGGACCACAACACGTGCTCGTTCCTTCAAGAGTGTCTCTAGCGACAAAGACACACTGAGCAAGCGTCAAATCCCTGAAATAATACAAAAAACTCACCTGAATACACACGAAGTGCTCAGCCACGCACGCAAAGCAGAGAGTTGTGCGGACCAATAACTAACAAGTATACCTCACATCACGAACTGATTTAAGATCAAGTCATGAACAGAATACTAGCCTACATGTAACGTGATGGGAAATAAAATGCTTTAAATGAATACGCTTATAATAATGAACCAGTTACTGGTAACTGAAAATCACCAAAATAGAAGAAAAAAATAAACAGGACAACTCCGGTTAAATATCAGTTTCATGAACACGATGCGTCGAGGGGCGATGTGTATTACAAGAACGTCTCAAAACAATTAGTGGTTGACGACCTATTACAAAGTTTGTTAGTACAGCACAATGGCCACACAAACTTCATTAGTCGAGGATTTCTAACTTGTCTCACATTTCAAAGCCTGTAGATAAAGAAGGGAACATTTACAATAATACTGAAACCTATTAAAACGCTGACACCATGATACTGAAAACTTACATTATAATATGGAAGCCTTCATTGTAATACTCAAACTTTGATTATAATACTGACGAACCTATGTATGTAAACAAAAAATTGCAAAAAGATAACAGGAGCAAAAACGATAGCGCCAAAATAAGATAAAAATAAGGTCCATATAACCGTAGATGTAAACATACTACATTATCTGATGCGGCTCTACTGTAGCTGGTGTAAGCTCCTCATGACATCTCTTACGACGGTCAGGTCATATAGGGACTCCAATTGCATTGTGGTAAAGAATGGCACCAGTAGCCATGTCAATTTAAATTATTACTATCACCACCCCTGCAACTATTCTGGGATGTATCTAGAGAACATGCAACGTCTTACTACCGTTCATCTACACAAATAAATACTTCCAAAATTTTATCAAATTAAACTGAGATAGAATCACGCTAATTGTTCGTAAAGAGTGTGAGTATAGTCATAGAAACACTAATATTTTTTGCGCATATCCTCAACTGATTTGATGCTGCATAAAATAAGACAATGGAAAGAGCTTAAACTCAAAACAGCATTAAAATGTTGAAAATCAACCCGGGAAATCAACGTTTAAAACACCATCTTTCATTCCTAATCTGATAACTAACATACAAATGTAAACGACGAACTCTGCTGAGAAAAAAAATTGAAAAATCATCCCATTTCTCATACACAAAAATGTTATGATACATCAATACCAACCAGTAACTTAAGGATCGCTAGCAGCCTGTCGTCCAACCAAATCAAAAATGCATAAAATAAAATAAAAAATAAACATTAGTCATGTTTACAGACGTAGGACATGGAAAAAGTCGGAATCTATCTACGAATTAAACAAGTTTGAAACGTTTTCAGTCCTCGACCTCAACTGCTAGACGCAGAAACTTGACAATATCTGCAAGAAGTGTAAAACACACAGCAATATTTCAATTTTAAATGATATATGTAACGTGCCCACAGCGACATCGCATTCAACTCGGTTTTCTCTCCAAGTTTCTCATGTACGCTTAAAATCCAACAGCAATATTTGCACGACTGAATAATGGGCCACGACAAATTAGTTGTAACCATACAAAAAATTAATGTGCGGTGTACATGCGTTATCCTATAAGGATTAACGAGCGACCGAGGGGGTCGAGACCCACTGTTGTCAGCACGGAAAGTCCGTTACTTAAAATTAGGAATAATTACATTTACCACTGGCTCTTATGAAATGACTCGTTACAATCATGAGGTAAGGAGACTGGATCCGTACGTATGTTGCCCTTCAGGCAACTGAGAACATGGAATCAAAATGAAACGTGAGGTGCACACGTCACTTACGCATCTGAGACACACCAAAACGTAATGTTATTCATCATTTCTGAATTTGAAAAACTGAATTAAAAACGATTTGTTCTAATTTCGACCGACGCATTGCACATCAGACCGAAAGTAAAGTATTATTATTCGATAGGAAGTTCATGCAATATTGCAGACAAGAAACATGTAAAGTACACGTAGGTTTGGTTTCAAAATCATGCAAACAAGAGCTTGGCACAAAGTCGCACAGAAAAAAAGAGATCAGGAAGAAACTTAGCACTAAACTGGCAAGCAATAGATGATATTTAGGTTCATTAACAACCAGGAATGGCCTTAAAAATATCTAGATCAGGACGAAGCTCACAAGTAAATACTATCAACTTTCTACACTTTACACTTGCTAAGGGAACACGATTTGCACGACAAAATAATGGGACAAAGCAAATCAGTTGTGACTATATCTGTGTGTAAAATTAACTATACGTAATTAGAGTATTACCAATAAGTAGACGAGGATTGCCTTCTACAACACCGAAATGAACAGGGATTAGAATGGAACTGGACCACTGAAAACATGGACACAAACACGAGATTAGGCATTAGAAATCTTTACTGGAAACGAGACAGAACATGATTCCAGCAGCGACTTCGTATCACCGATACGTGACGAATATACATCACCGAAACGAAAAATGTTCTAAAAGGACAAACAGCATGAGACAAAAAAATTGTTCATGTACTTCAAAACATCAAGTACATATATTGAAGATTACTTTCAACTGAATTTTGATCATAACGACAGGGGTGCACTTTCCCAAGTGAACTTGGTAAATATGACGGAAAGACGAGAATTTAGGAGAAAGAAGAGGTGATACAAGAAGAAGCACACAAATCGCAAGTTAAATTAAGGTCAAGATGTTTAAGGGACATAATTACAAGGTAAACTTAACATCAAGTTACAAATAATTCAAGTGAAATCAACAAGTAATGTTTCAAAGGAGAAATCACTCCCAAGATGCGATTCAAAATGCACCTTAACTTTTGAGATTAATTAAGGAAAGTATTTCAGAGGGAAAAACCAACGATCTAATGCCAGTGACGATCATTTCTTTCAAATCACTCAAAAAGCAGATGTACATACAATATGCAAAATACGAACATGAGCCATTCAATGAAGTTCACATCGAAAGTTCAACGTAAGAATAATACGAAAAGAACAAAGCCCACAGGTGAAACTAAGGACAACACACCTCAAAGTCAAATAAAAAAACTTCCAAGTTCTAAGACGACACTACTGACTGGAAAAGCATAGTAGTTATTAGGAGTGAAAATCGCACCCAAAAGTGGCCCGGCAAATATTTACAGTTTAGGCAAAATGAACGTAAAGTAAAGGAAACTCGACACTGGCGTGGCTAATAAACAGCAAACATTCAAGCATGCTCCGCAGACAACGATAACGTCGAACTAACAAAAAAAAACAAAGGGCGATACACCACAGCAAGCGGGCAACTAACACACTAGGTTCCCCGTTAGTCCACCGACGGTAACCTCTCGTAACCGTCGTGCTCACAGCATGCAAAGTTAAGTTTGCGTGCTGTGAAGTGGTTGATGGATTGATGCATGGCGGTTGACCGCAGTACCGAGAGTTGCCGTTAGAACCACGGGTTACCTTGAACCTGCCGTATTGTTGCGCGAGATGAACATTCAAACGTATGCGTAAACTAGAGGCTTCAGCAACATACCCAATGGTGGTATGAGGGTGCAACTGGTGCTTGGGGCGTGCCTGCTTTCTGGGCCTCCCTCTACGCCCCGCATTCCCCACACTGGGAGAATTCGTGACGTGGGGGCTTGGTCCCTCACTGGCCTCGGGGATATGGGGAACGTGGATTTTGGGCCCCTTCCGGCCCGGGGCCCCCTTAGTAAGTTGCTTTATGGGGGGCTTCGTGCCGTCGAAAATGAGTTTAATGTCAGAATCTTTGCTGGATGGACCCGGAGGCTTGTGTCTATTTTTTTACGATGCCAAAGTAGTAAAAAAAATAATCGATGTCATTTTAAGGTGAAAGGAGAGAGCATGAAAAAAGTATCCATAAACGTCGAGCATAAGAAATTATATATAATGCATCATGAAGCGTACAAAGTGTGGTGGAAATATCAGAAGTGTCATGCCAGATCGCCAAAAAACATGAAAAAATGGAAAGAAATAATTCAAAAACATCGAATACGCGAATAAAACGAAGTCTCGAAAAAAACATTAAATTTTGTTAGAATTAAAAAAGTGTATAGTCACCCAAAATATGAACACAGAAGCAAGACAATCGGTACAAAAAAATGAAGGAAGCATTGATTTTTTGGTTATCCGATAATCAATCGTAGGTTGAACAAAATCAACGCACCGAGTCACGACACCAAACATCAGAAACAGGAATAGTAAAATTCAAATCAAAGGAGAATCATGAAAGTTGGCAACATAAAACGACAAAAGAAACTTTGAATCAGTATAAATTATTTTATAAAACGTTTACTTTTTCAGTATACGTTAGTATTGATATGTTAACATATTTAATACAAAAATATAAATTAAAATGCATCAAAATTCGTATATTAAGTACGACAAAAACGGAGATGAGATAACACGACATGTATTGGATATAAATGCCGTGAGTTTGTGCACAGTCTCGTGTCATAAAATCAAACATGAATAGAAGTAAACAATGGAGTGAGAAACATGCAACACCCAAGTTACACTTGAACTTCAGCACGTGCGGAAGTAAGTATATAAACCGAAAATTTACGAGAATCAAAACTTAATTACAACGAAATAAGCGTGGAGGCGGAAATACAATTCAAGAAGTTGAAAAAGAACACATGCACAAACAAAAAATTACACTAGAAAAGTAGTTTCACGTGGATATTGTCATCGAAAATTGAACATAAGATCAACGAAAACGAAGGAACAGGTACGTGATAATTGGAAAATGTTGCAGAACTCCCGTGTGGCAGAAGTGTGTAGTGCGCAGCAGCAGAGCGAGGTGCCAGTGTGGGGAACACAAGAAATGAGCAGAATATTAGTACACAGTTGGTCATGAAGAACTGCTACAACAGCTACACGCTTCCTTGCAATGTAAGGCGTGCAGTTAGCGATAGTATGAATTTATAAATAATGCTGATAAAGTGGAAGTTCATAAGCTAGATATTAGAGGGAAGGTACACTCGAAGTACGCGGAGCACATATTGTACTGTGCACACACAAGCACTTTTCTGTGCTATTATCGTTGCACCTGCTACACATAAAATCCTGATGCTTTTATCGTAGTGCTACACATAAATTTCACAAGAACATCATCTTTTCTGCCAAGTTGTCAGACAGATCAGTAAGAATTGGTCCGAAAAAATCACTAGATGCACGTTTCCAAATCAGATAACCAGTCGTAACCGAGTCAAAAATATACTAACACGAGTTAAAGAGCAACAATGAACTCACCTGGGTGTCGAATGCACACATCACGAGTAGAGGAATTGCTAATGCGGATCCCACAGGAATAGAAGGCAATTGGAATGAAAACCTTTCGTATTGGCGCACTGGTTTACAAGTACTGACGAACCCTCCACAAACCACTGCATCCAACTAAAACATAAGCTAGAATTCAGACTTCCACCAGGAGATGGAAGTGAACCCCTACACTCGTAAAGAGCTTAGGGAACACACAAAATAGCGCGATTATTTGACATCAATGACGGTCTTAAAAGCACAACAGCTGACGCTTGCACCACAGCACCCATGTGCTGCGTCACGTTAATCAATATTCGTCGTTCAAATCAATATTCGTCGTTCACACCAGCTGCATCAAATAAAACTAACGAATCGATTTTATAATAAAAATATCAGCTAGCTTCACGAATATTTTATTAGCTGCACATTTCCAGAATAATTTTATAAACTCGTATCATTTACTTATATTCACAGGCTTCTGGATATTCGTATAATATTAAATGGCTTCAGAATGCATTTATAGGTAAGACTGCAAGCTTGTTTTTATTGGTTGGCTTCACGGATACTTTTGATGACTAACACCACGAATATTTTTACTAGCTAGCTTTTCGAATATTTTAACACGTTGCCTGCGATTACCTAGCCGGTGCAAATCTTTACTTTGTACACACAGTCACTAGAAAGCTTTGAAAAAATTACAGAACCTAACCTGAGTGACCCACCGGTGGGTCGTATCGCACTCAACGTGTTAATTGGCTAGCGTCTCGAATATATGCATTGGTTGGTTTCTCGAATACGTTAATTAGCTGAATTCGTAAGCACTATAATAAAAAGCATGCATTTTAATAAAATATAACTGAAGGTAAATACAAGTGGCATAAATAGCGGTATGTTTTACGGAACGGATTCCCAGGAAAACAATCCGATGTGTATATTCTCTTTCAATATGAATAATAAAAGAGTAAAATGATTAATTTTGCATGAAACCAAGAGACGATCTAACGAAGTTTGTGTACGTCGAAAAGTGCTCCGTGAACCAACAATTCCCTTAAAGGACTAGAGTATATTACACAATGAAACATTATTTTGATGATGATAAGAATAACAATGACATCTATCGAGATCAGTACTTAAATCAGACGATGAGAAGGCAGTAAATTTAAGTGAATTGCATACATAAATGAGCTCATATTTGTTCAAAAACCCGATGGAATGAGTAGCCACGACTACAATAATATCGCACCAAACATACCGTAAGCCTAGGAAGCAATCGTATTGGTTTCTCGTGAGAAGGACGGGAGGCAAAGCTCCGGTTCAAACGGTACGAATAACACAAAACAAGGATTGCATTTGAGCAGTAGCAACTGGGCGTCCTAAACGCGTTCAGATTATGCGGCGCGCATTGTTCAGAAAAACACACACCCCAGAATTATCACTGATGCTGTGACTAGCGCTGACATCATCAAAATAACTCGTACTTATAGATTACAGTCTGCCCTTCACGTTCTTTTGTATATCATGTGTGATAATGATAGGTCTCATGCGTCCACTGTAACTGTGTGATCACAATGGCTACAAAAATTATAGAAATTTGACGTTATTTTAAGAAGTTTAGGAGAAATGAATCGTCGACCCTCAATGAATATAAGCGGTAAAATATCGTAGATGAAATAATGAGGTCAAATGATGCTGTCGCTCGATTGAAAGAAAACAACTGCATCGAAAAACACTAAAAAGTTACAAATTTGAGATCAAGATCACAAAAAACAAGGTTCTTTCTGATACTGTAACTGGTACAAAAAATATTAGTAAATTGATTAAGTAAATACTTTAACACATACTTCTCCAATGCGAATAGAGTGAATACAATCACATATTCAATATAACATAGGCTAGAGTTTAAAACGAGCAGAACAATGTTTTATCTTAAGTATTTATTTTCACAGCTCGTAGAGCTCAGGGAGGTTAATTTTCAGTAGACTTGGCCGCAGTTGTTCAACAACGTCTAACAGCTACAGTCAGCATCTCAACGCACCAAAAATTCGAAAAATAAAAAAATAAAGTCAACACGTACGTGAGGCAAGCTGCACGCCGGACTACTACGCATAAGAGAAACGAAACATCCAATGCCTACCTACATTCAGCAGTGAAAACCGAACAGAACCATCGAACAAGCTTACTGATTCTACAGCCTGTAGCTACAGACACCGCTGAAGAAACCATGTCCCAAAGAAAGCTGAGGAGGAGAGACACTAATCTGCAGCCCCCACGACAAGAACTAAGAAATCCTATACATGACCACAAAAAAAAAGAATCGTAAAATCCTCTTGCTCGTAACAACCTTCGCAAGTGCACTCCCTGGAGAACGCCAAGGCGATGTTAAATTGACTGACTTTTTCTTAAGGCACTTGGGTTTGTAGTTCATGAGTTCTACCTAACACAAGGGTACATCAATACACGAGAATACAAGTGAAAGGGGAGGAAAATTGTGAATACTAGAGATTTTAATTTGTACGTATCAGTGCTGGCGTAATGCTGGCATTAATTAATTGAAGCAGCACGACTAACTTCTATCGAATCACCAAGTTATAGAAAATTCCCAATTCAAGTAATTTCCCTAGGAAAGTAACTCGATCGGCTCGAGAAATTGTGCTCATTATAAAAACTTTAACTATAAGCATATTTTTTACTTGACTCAGCGTGTACTATCATCAATCCTAGTGAAAAAACGCGAAATAGAAAGTCATCATATACACAGTAATTCCTCAATTGGTATCACTTGAAATAGGTTCAGGTATATGTGCCTGTACTCCTAACTCCATGCACAAATTGCTTTTCATTACCTTTACAAAGAAAGCTTTATATCTTCAAACATTGCAACTACCGCAGTTAAAGGTAAGACATATCAAAAGAGGTAATTGTTAATAAAATATAAATTTGTGCAGAGATAAGTAAAGTAAATTTTGATTGCTTCGTTGTTAACATGATTTACTTTTTCCTTTCCACTTTTTCTAAGCTGCGTTCCTATTCTGTAATACCAAAATCAATACTTAGAGTACTACACAGTAGTCTCTTTTAAATATTACAGCATAAAATCTTCAACAGAATTCAAGCTGCCGCGAAAATTATATAAATCTTTTCTTAAGAGCCCCAGCTTTCCGTCTATAATTTTCCTTCGTTCGCCAGTTTTTCATACATCGTTAAATCTCGTCAGTCAGCGCTGCACAGTACATTTAAATAGTGAAATACACGAACTAGGTTACATTTATGCTTCCGTCTTTCTACACTTAGCTTCTTCAGCGCAGTACCTAACGTATAAGCTCATTCAAAAATAATATTATGGTTTAAACACTATACCTACTACTATAACTACTATCACTATAACTACTGATACAACTAATATACATTTGGACACCCTGCTTAGCACGACTGAGACCAGACTATTTTCTTCATTCAATATACACAGCCAGAAACTTGCATTAAATGCGTATGCGTCTAAAAATGGTACCCCATCAGACTTGTTCATTCCCATATCCAACCAACACGTAAATAAAGAATTGAACTTAACTTCCCAGAGTTTAAAGATAAAATAGAATGGCAATCAATCTTGACGAGACTTACAACTTTGTCAATATTTGAAACCGCTAGAAAATGTACAACATTGATTGTTATCACCCTAATATGTTTGAACAGAGGCAAAGAGCGTCCGGTTCTCCAGGTCAGGCAGTGTCACACAGATGCCAGGGTATAAACCAACTGATTGTCAACACATGTTAGTCAGACAATGAATTTCATAGAGTCAGGCACTACTGAAATTCTAAAACTCAAAAAACTAGAATTTAAAAATGTAATGTTCTTTCTAAAGAATATAGTTCATAAAGAATAGATTATAGTTCTGAAATTCTAAATACCTTTAAATCTTCGTATAAATTACTTCACTGAAATTTAGCAATTTCAGATTACGAAAACAATTTCGAGACTATGAGTACGTCCGTATAAAAATTTCAAGTTTTCAGCTTTCGTCGCCTACACAAGACGCGACTTTGAAACTGCTCCAAATCTGACGAAGGCTATGGAACACATGAAGGCCTGGATGACAGAAGCAGAGACAAGCACGGCATCGGATGCAGGAAGTCGAGATGATGGAGTCATTGATACCGGAAGTTAACTTTGCGTACACGTGATGAAACGCGGCGTTCTTTGGCACGCGCCGACCCAAGCGCATCACCATCACCACCACTGAAACAGGCAGACGCACACCAACGCCAAGGTTAGCACCATCAACAACTACCAACACGTACGTAATGTAAATATAACAAGAGGTTATAAAAATCCCTCCTCGTCTATTCGATTAGACTGGCCAGAAATGAATTCCACAAGGGTCATTTTTACAAGACAAAATTCACTTCTCGACAGTCGAATCTTAGAAGACCAGTCGGCATAAAATGATGGGTAAAATTAACATTTGTTGCCTTTGAAGAGGCGGTGCTTTAGAACAACGAGAGAAGTGATGAAAGTGTTGGCGGTTCTCAAAGGCTTAACCAAGGCAAGGAGCGCGGTCTGGCCGTCGCAACGAACGTACTCCATCCATCTATGCATCCACCCATCCATCCATCCATTCACACACACGCATCCCCAAATCGCGACGTCTAGAATATCGGAGTAAAATACAAAGTTTCACACTCTCACAAGAAGACTACGTTCAACCCCAATGACGGTAACTGTTGTATTAATGATGCAAGTGTTATTGAATTCCATACAGAAGGTTGAAGCAAAATTACAGCCCTACATGACAGCTTTTCTGGCGCACAGATTTACACGGATGAATTCTAGACTCGAAAATTTAGATATGATTTTCAGAATTACAGTTCCTTGAATATATTGGTAACCAAAGCTTGTAAGTTCAAGTAGTGAACAGTTCCCTCAACTAAAAAGACACGGCAGTATCGTAACCAGTGAAGATTCCAGGCTCTTGAAGGTTGGGTCGCAATGATCAAGAACATGACAGAACAGATGACGCATCTTACAACAAATTCGAACTCAACGGAGACGCAGGACAATATCTAAACCTCGAGTAATCAATATATTACATGACACACGAAAACAAACTAAATCCAAAATGAAGCAATGACGAACTGAGGAAAATTTCTACCAATAATTAAGCTATCAAACAAATACAGTGAATATTCGACTCGATCAAATACCATAAGAAATATCTACCTATATAATCGACTATGTATCTCCATCTCTCTCTCTCTCTCTCTCTCTTTGTATGTGTGTGTCCGTCCCATTGCTTCCTATCTATTCCTATGTGGTGTTCTATTATTTTCATCATTTTATTCACTTTTCATCAGCGGACTATATGCATCAAGAATTATCTTCTCTCACTTTGTTAATGAGAGGTTAACAGTACCTACTATTCAAATTCATCAAAAAGAAGTTACGCTAAAAATTTATTCTTGATTGGATGCACCTTTCATCTAAAATGACGAAAAGTCTCGGAGGCAAGGAAACAACACTAACAAAGAAACAGAGAAAAACAGAAAATTTACCGAAGTTAGAAACCGCACACAAAAATAGAACCAGAGATTCAAGAGGCAGCTGTTGCTAACAGAAGTATGACCAAAATGTAGAAGTGAATCTGGATGTGCGATTCCTTAACAAAGTAATGGGCACTAACGTACTTTCGTATCCGTTACTAATATCCGGATGCCATCAATGTGATAGTCGCAATGGAAGAGACAGTAGAGCGTTTGTTTATGCAACACACTAATAAGGTGTACGAGAGAGACGATACAAGATATAAGCTGCGTCCAAACGAATACTAAGTTCTAATTGGACACAAATAAATAACCTTAGCAGCAGAAATAAAGAAAAACCGCGTACCATCCCTGAACAACCTTGAAGCTAGTTCCAAAGTCTATAGAAAACCAGCCCAGCTCTCCACCGTATGCGACAAAGTGCACACCCTCACGTGAAGAGTTCATAAGGCCTACTAATTGTTCAGTGGTAACAAAAGCCTAGTAAAAGTGACTAGAAAAGCTACTACAGCACGAAGTGGTGGTGGTGGTGGTACGGTGGGATCAGCTGAAGCACAAAACACTCGTTCACGCACGCGATTTTCATGTTAGGCAGCTAAACACCAACACATGCATCACTTCTTTAAACCATGCTGGCACAGTAATATAATATACATCTGGTGACAATCAAGTATTAAACAATAAGTATGAATATCTAACACCAGAGGGCAGGTAGAGCGACAGTAATAACATCATCGAGCGCGAAACGCTTTTACACAGGCAATCAGATAGGATTTTTCCTGATAATAAAGATCGCTGCTAATGAGTGAGTGAAAATCAAAGCCAATCAAAGGAACGCTAGTATTCATTGAGCAATTGTGCAACTCGACAGTTTGCTTTCAGGTTAGTTCTGAAGGACCAAATCAATATAAAGCATAAATATTACCATAATTATTCCCCATTGAATTGTACGAATCATGCAGTCAATAGAATAATTAAAGCACATCTTTAAATGCAATAATATTCTGAATCCCAAACTTCGAACAGTTTCTCATGAAATTGAAAAGAATTGAGCAAGTTTACTGCCTTTTTATGCAATATTCCTAGCACGTTTTTCTGCCTCAGCGAAGACCTGAAAAATTCAAGCTTACGATTGTTCAACTGAGGCTCTACCTGCCCGAGGCATACAACATCCTTACCTTGAACACTTGACGGTGTGATGCTTCACTTACATTAGCATGGAAATTCAAGCACAGGGAAAAAATGTGGCAAATGTTTTGTACAGAGACCATAGCGAAGAAATCTTGGAAAAACGTTAATAAACTTCTTCTCTCAAAAGTATTCGAGGAAATCATTTTCTGCAGCACTGCGCCATCGACTTTTCAAGAAGAGAAACCAACACAAGCAAGCGTGGCACAAAGTAGAACGACTATTATTGATATAACTCATTTTTTAATGTAACTACCGTTATAATTTTATGGTCTATAATTTCAGTTTTTCGTAGCAGCGATGACTCAGTTCTAAATCTACCGCACACTGAATGCGACCCCATAGATTAATTAACTTCCTTGCAAATGTAAACCCTCATCTGTGAATTTACAGAGAATTGCTCATTTCCTACTTTAAATCAATTAAAGCAGAGAAAGCACTACATTTCATTGTGCGATACAAGTACACAATAAGTGGTTCATTAATTGTGCATGACCATTGAATATACGAGACAACAGTCTGAATTGACGAGTTTAAAATGAAATGGTACCGGGGTTGCGACGTTGAGCAAACCACCGACAATCTTCCAAATAATAACTGCAGAATTACGCGTAGTGAGAAGCTAGCATGTCAAATACAAGTAATGCAGGCTGATACTTGCGATTCTTCAAAAAGCTATATCTTGCTACTCTGCACAATGAATTTCCAGGGTGTTAATAACAGTGATCCCAGTTATATACTTTAGGACCTTCCTCTTAGCTAAAGAAGCACATACTGGAATTGCAGGTGAGAAAACTGAATGGAACGAATAACGGCCGCTTTGTATACGTGTACATCAAATCAGCTTCCGTAACGCATTTCTTCCCACATATTTCAAAAAATCACAAGAATTTATTTCCCGTATTTGCCGGAAGTTTATGATAAATTGGGAGATCTTGAAGATATTTCTGTAGCAGTAAATTGAGGCTTACAATTTCAACCTTAGGAATACGCACTAACGAACCGAGTAAATGAACTGTGGACGCACTTAACAGCAGTCGAGCTAGATACATCTAGTCTCACACTGCTGTTGAAACAGTAACATTCAATCGTGATTCAAGATTCAAGATTGGTGATTCAATATTCAATCCCGTACACGTCGGACACACCAATAATTTGTGTACACTAATACGTATTGTGACACTAGCTTACGCTTCACGTCTCAAAACGCGGCTTCAGAAGTAAAGTCCCAAGCGGAAATAGGTAAATACAAAATGTTAGAAATAGGAATAATAATTCAGCCGGTAGAATAATGACGGACTTCATCATCACTCAGTAAGTCTACAACAATCCTAGCGCCATCGATACAAACAACAGGAAGTGGTTCTGTATACCAAGTGCTTAGTATCACGCACCAATATTATATACAAACGCACAATTTCATGGGTTTCATATGAAACACACAGAACAGCATAAGCTTCTCAGAAACACACAGAACATCACTCACGTTAAGAGATGTTTTGGACAAACACACAGAAATCTGCGTGAGCTTGAGACACAGCAGAACATATGATTAGCACACAAAACTGTAGGCTCTAATGTCAAGAATAATATGGATGCAGATGTCCAGCGCTTGTGGTTTCTTTCTAGATAACCAAGAATTAACCAAAATGCCTCCTACTGAAGACTGGGCGAACATATAGAGATTGTATTTATTAGCCAAGGAAATTAAGAACTAAAACAATACCTGAAGGAAACTCTTCGCTAGATGTCCACCAGGCGAGCATTAGAGGCAAATTACCATCTACTAACGTAAGTTTTCAGCAGGCTCTAAGAGCCAATATGATTGGGACTAAGTTAGGTACACGAACTTGCGACCTTTTAACATAATTCTAAATTTTTGTTCCTGAAGAATATGTTGACACCAAATAATCCCTCTGTAATATCAAGCGACTGGCAGATCTATTGTAATTTCGTACCTAAAAATAATCCCACCCACTTCTCAGTTCACGATAGAAGCAATGTAATTTTACGCTTGAAAGATCCCGCCCACTTCTTAATTCGTAAATCAACTGTACTAAGCTTTTAAGAATCAGAAATAACCATTTTAATTATTAACAACCAATGCCTCTCATCCAGCTTAGAATCACGTCTGATTACGAACCTGATTTCCAGTGAAGCAAAATGTTCTCTTGATTAATGTTACCGGAGGATACGTTTGGCAATTACGCAATTTCACTCATCTTCGTTGGTATTCTTTGGTATTATTTACGATGAGAGCATCAAATTTCGCTCTAGATATAAACTGGCATAAAGCTCCTGGTGACAAAATGATCGCTTCAGGCATCGTAGAATCTGTAGATAATTTCAGCAGCCTTTCCGATATTCAACTCCAGCTTGAAAAAGTTTTAGTTGTCAGTATGTGAATTGATAAAATGAGTACACGTCGAATCTTCAGGTACTAGTAAAATATCAAAGCATCAGGTTCTGTGGCCCACTTTACAACGAAAAAGCCTTCATGGACAAGAGTTTAAAACTCGAGTTTGACGAGAGAAAAACGGGGTAACCAATTATAAGAAACACCTCAAGTTGTTAGCTAAGGTTATGACCGAGTGTGAACCCTTTAAAAGCATACCAGCACACGAATAGAAGTTGGGTCGCTTGAATTTAAAAACATGTTCAGAACCTAAACGTTTTATATGAATCTAATAGAGTCGCATGTACTTGAAGAACTTACTAACCTGACTTTTTTATGAATTCAACAGCGTAAACCGAATTACAGGGATGGCCACAAACCCTGCATTTAGCGAGCTGATGATGAGGTTATATGAAGCTTTTTTCGTCTTTTCAGACGGTCTTACAACAAACCAAAAACATCACAGAACAGTACAAACCAACCAGACAACTACCAACTCCAATAATAATAATATCCCGCTGCCGACATGGTTGACGCGGCTAGAAATACGGAATGGGACTTGGGTAAACAACCGAATAATTATCGAAGTAATTATCCGACCCAAGAATGGGCCAGAAGGTTCGTTCCTATAGCCTCATTCTATTCTATTCTAATAATAATAATAATGAAGTTACGACTAGGAATACTCACAGCTTGGGGGCAGTGGGAGGCACCACCTCGGCAGGCCCCTGCAGCAGCGGTCCATCAAGAGATTCCGTTCCCACTAGCAGCTTTTTCTTCTTCTTTTCCTTCTTCTGCTGCTTCTCTTTCAGTTTCTTCTCGAGTTTTTCTTTGAGTTTCTTGTCCTTTTTCTTCTTGATCTTTTCCTTCTCTTTCTTTTCCTTGCGATACTCTTTTTCTTTCTTCTGGAAAATCAAAGAACAGTAAAAATCAATCGTAAATCAATGCAACATTCAGTACGATTTCAAATTGAATGCATTTCTCTACCCACAGTGAAGTGAATCGTGGATCACTTTGTGTATTCCAGCCTACCATTCAACGCCCAAAGAAAATTACCTCTTGTGCTCGTAGTTTCTGAGACCAGTAATTCGTGTTCATTACTTAAATTTCGACTAAGCAAACTTAAATTACAGACAAGTTAATTACTACAATCCACCAGAGTGAAATGATCAGAGAAATAAAAATTCAGCACCTCCAATAAACTAAAATTTCAATCCCTATTTATTAAGCAAATGTACAAGTACAAGGCACGCTAGTTTAAGGGAGTCGTTGCATGTAAGTTCATTTGTCTCCCATTGACAATTTACTTCTAATGAATTATCAACTGCCAGCAGGTCGTAGGGATTCATTTTGCAAAAATGGGAACGGGAATAAAACAAGTTTCGATTGTTGTTCGGCACATAGGAATCACCCAGCTATTCAAATTTTTCAGTGACAGGATAAATAAGTCTCACTACTGCCGAAGGCAAACATCTTCCATTCACATCAGGACAAGAGGGTAAGAAAACGTAAGAAACCTTACAGTTAGTGACTAGAATGACATGTGTGTAAATTAATTACCTTTCTCTCATTATCTGATAGACCGTGCATGTTGGGGGCAGCCTCAGAGGGGAACGGAGACAGAGGACCTGCGCTCAGCTCCCCGTCAGGAGGCGAGGGTGAGGGGCCGCTGGACGACACAGATTGAGGAGTATCGGCGTTGGAGCAGCTGGAGGGCGTTACGCCCCGCGAGGAGTGTTCTGGAGTTCTCCCCTGGCCGGGCGTCAAGGGCGTCTCCAGCTGCTCCTGATGAGCGAAGGGTTCGTGCATGTCACCAAGAGGTGAGAACGTGTTTCCTGAGAACATGTTCAGAGGAGGGTACACACCAGGAGTAGAAGGCGCTTTGCTTATCAAAGAGTTGTCCGGAGTGCTGGGTGTGGTCGGTCTGTTCTCCCAGCATTCCATTGAGGGTAGGCCAGACATGCCTGAACCTGAGAATGGTGAGGCGTTGTCGTCCATGACCTCAGGCATGACGCTAAAATCAAGGGAGTTCTTAGTGGACTTGGCACGAGGACTATTTAATTTCGACTTCTTTATTTTGGGAATTAATGGACCTCCTGGAGAATCTGAATTGTCATGGGCTCTTTTCCGCTTCTTTTGCTTACTAACCTTATTGGAAGAATCAAAGGGAGACGCAGCAATGCTCGGAGATGATAGCACCCCCGATAAATCAGCAGACGCATCTGCTACATTGAAGGAATGGTCGGCGACAGAGAGATTGGGTTTATCGATGGTCATTTCATCAAGAACGGCATCTTGCTTTGGTTGAGACTTGGAGCTTTTCTTGAAGACACACAACTTAGATTTGCCAGCCTCGGGGCTGAAGTCTGTAGCAGACGGAGGTGAAGTGATAGGATCTCGGTCCAACCGAGGATGGACAGGTGTTGGGTCACGCACAGGGGCTTCAGGAGTCTCTTGTCTCACTGTAACCAACTTGGGCGACTTGATTGCAGGACTCTCAGAGCCTTTCTTTACTTTCTTATCTTTCTTTTCCTTATCTTTTAATTTCACCTTGCCCTCTTTGCTTTTCTTCTCTTTGTCTTTTTTAATTTCTTTCTTGGATGTGTCTTTCAGTTTCTTAGATCCATCTTTTTCCTTTTTCTTCAGATCCTTTCTATCTTTTTTACCCTTATCTTCTTTCTTTTTTAACGGCTTTTCTTTCTTGCTTTCAGATTTATCTTTCTCCTTTTTATCTTTATCTTTACGCCCTTCCTTAGATAGCTTTTTGAGATCCTTCTTCCCCTCTTTTTCCTTCTTGTCTTTCTTGGGCTTGAGAGCATCCGAAAGCAAAGACGACGATGAGGGTATTTTGTTTGGTCTCACTTCAGCATCCACAAGACCACTGAGATCATCGACGTCCTTGCCAGCACTACCTGCAACAATGGCACCCAACATACCACTACGAGCAGCTCGGGCCAATTCCTTTTGCTTCTCCTTCTTTCTCTGTAACTGCAATTCTCGTTCTTGCTGTTCTTTTGGGTCTTCCTTAGGCAGTGGCAAAACGTCGGTCGAAAATTCGGGTTGCTTTTGTCTTGGGGTTGGAATCTTAAGCTTTGGAGGAGGGCCCAGTGGTGTACCTACAGTGCCAAGCATGGGAACTCCGCTAGGTTTAGGGGTCACGGTCTGGGTGCTAGGAGTGAGGAACCTACTCGTGCCAGGAGGAGTGGGAGGAATTTTAGGCTTGAGTTTATCTTTAGATTTGCCGTGCTTTGTGGTAAAACAAAAACTTGAATCAACAGCAGCACCAGCCATGCTGAGTACTGCTGAGTGGCTCAAACTCTTCTTTGCTGACTTGTTCTTCGGCGTGCTGGTGTTTGAGTTGTTGCTGATGCCATTGAGTGCATTTTGCGCAGCCTTCTTAAGGGCCATGTTATGCTTGTGTCGCATCAGCCTCTCAAGAGACATTTTCTTCTTAGCAGCGATAGACTGAGCCAAGGCATTGGCACTAGCAGGAGCGGAATTGCGGCTGCTGGAGGATGAGGAGCGGGACGTGGGTGCCTGGTGAGGTATGACAGGAAGAGGAATTTGAGGCAGGCGAGCCTCTGGAAGCTTGCCTTCACGTGCAGAGGAAATGAAGCCAGAGGTGGTCATCATGACGCTGTCGATCTCACGAACAGGATCGCCTTCACCATCAAGCCTGCTCACAACCATCAGAACTCGTTAATTTGTTTATTTTTCTTCATAGGTCCCAATGATGTAGGTCAGGATGTCTAGCAATTTCATCTCAACACCTCTCTAAATAGATATGCAATAGGTTGGTTGTAGAAACCGAGAAATTATTCCTCGAGTAAGAAAATTATCTACAAGACTAACTAGGTTAGCATCGTGCCTTAATGTAACTCTGAACTCCATTTTGGAAGCTTGTGCATCATTAGTGTAAAAATAGAAACGACCGAAGTCTAAGACGAGTTCAAAACGTCAATGTGAGTTTGTCAGTTCACAGTACTGTAGGAAAGAACACAAAAATTAAAAATTAGAACACTGACGTACAACATTTCCTCAACTACTACACAATCACTCCAAATTTTAGCCGATACTATGAATTTTACAGCACCTCTTCCAGTTAAATTGAACACATCAGTTTTCAACTACATTTCTTGTACTTCGTTCTGCCCAAATACATGAAACACGACTGAGCTGACAAAGTTGTTAAAATGAATCATTTCTTGCCATTACTGTGAGCAGAGAAGGTCAGGGCCCATCACTGTGATATTCTTACGGCTCATCACAGTGATATCTCTATCAGCCAAGCAAACATAACTTCAAATAAACTTCTCCAAATAGTAAAGAAGAGACAAAAGTAGAACAAAATTAGCATATAACTTCCTATGTAGACAGGATAAACTCTGATTGAAGTCTCGGTCAATGTACTTACAAACTTGTATTCAAAAGTAGAGCTATATCAACACATATACGAGGTGTGGTTAAACTCGTATGGTTCAATTTTACTAACCTATGCAATACATTGACTGCATGAATAAAAAGCATCAATATCAGAGCAGACTGACGCCCCTATTGCACAGTTGACACTGGCATAGTAACCCATTAATGCATAGCGTACATAAAACTGTGTAGATGAAATTTGTGTACAGTTTTATGTACGCTATGCATTAATGGGTTACTATGCCAGTCCAATTTCAATTTGTTTCGTGAAATGTTTGCAGTAACACAGAGAATACATTTCAGGGTATAAACATCACAGAAAAGTGATCTGGTAGCTCCTATACCTTTTAAAATATATGAAACTTTATCGGTGTACATTTCTAAATATGCTATGCGGTTATGGGCTAAGGACACTACAGACACGCGCTAGCGCTGCTAGGTGTCTGTAGCTACAACCTAGTGGACAGAATTCCCAGCTGCCACGCTCAACATTTTTGAGTTCCTAATCGTTATTGATTATAATAACATCTTTGAAACTAGCTAATACATGAATCAGGAGCCATAATTCAAACAGTTATCAGTAGACAACAAAAGCCTAGTCTCTGAGAGATACCATTATGGAGAAAATATCTCATGATGAAAAGTGCATGTATATAGTGTTATATTTTTGACATTTGATGATGCTGTTGAGAAAACTGATCCACAAGTACTATCCTCCCCTCATAATGTAGAGAAAATAACAAGGCAATTATTTTATTCATACAGCTATGAAACACCTCCATTGTATTATGTTGCTAAACAATGTTCAGAGTATATTCCGATTTCGTTTATACTACAGCAATTACACCAGTATTATCTTTCTATTACAAATCGATCACAAAAATCACCGCTTGGAATCACAGCATACATTACTTCACTCACACAGCTATTCAATCACTTTCTATTCAAGCAGCTAAGATTATTGGCCAGAGTGGCACACGCAGGTCAGATTTAACTGACCCATTGACATGGTCAGGATGGTCGGAGCGTTGTTGACGCTGTGCAGAAGACAGGAAGGCAGAGAGGCTTGCAGGGGAAGCCTGTCCATTACTGAGGTGATCTTCTCCAGTCACCTCCCCTCCATTCTGGTCCATGTGAGGGCTTCCTGAGCTGCCATCCTTGCCATCCTCTGAAAATGCATCCCATTTACTACACACTCAGAGCTAAAACTTGATTAGTATTCACCTCAACTGGGAGATTAAGTATAAAGACTAAACTTAAAAGAGTAAGAATATTTTAATAAAATTTATATTCATTGTGTTATTCTTTTTTTAAGAAAACTATACAAGTATGAGACATTAACTAAGCAGAAGTGAAACTTCACAAAGCGCGCTCAGCAAGTTGATTATGTATACCAAAATGCCAGTCATTCCTTGCTGACGTTAAAAGGTGTCAAGCATTGCATCAGTGCCAATTGCATATCTATGAATCAAACACATGTGATAAAAAGTGGTATATATGTGGTAGAGGTTATCACATAATACAAATGCTAATTATGCTCCACTTTCCCATGGCTCACATTTGCACTACATCTGTATGTAATATATATCAAATGTATACTCATAAAATTTTCAACATACGGACCATATAGTGATGCAAAAACAATCGAGAAAAGCCAAGATTTTGAAAAGCATCCTTTATTTATATACAACAAATGATCAATGAAACTTTTAAGTAATTCCACAAGATTAACTATAGAATAACAAAAACTACAATAAATGTTCATATACACTCAAATCAAATAAAGATATTTGAAATATTTTAGGAGTGTACCAACAGAAATGGAACTATTTAATTCAATCAGTACCCTCAGAACACATGACTACAACAGACAATTTCTTCTACTAACCCTGCAGGTCTGGGAGCATGGGAGGTAGGTGCTCATGGATGTGCAGTGGTCGAGACAATATTTCTCGACTGCCCGGTTTTAAGAAATTTAGTTCGCTCGTCCGAGGTAGAGGAAACTTTGGCACAGGATCGGGAAATGGAATGCCATCCACAGAATTGGTGAACTCTTCTAACTCAGGAAGAGAGACTTTCATCTCCAAAAATGCATAGCTGAGATCACCCACAGTTGGAACAGTTCGGTTATCTGTAATAGAATACTCAAATAAATGAACAACCCTGCATACAAGTTTACATACAAAAAGATATTAAAGCACTTCTGTAAACTGCTTGCATCATTTGTTTTGAGGCAACATCAAAACTGAAAGAAAATAAACTGTACCTTTCAGTTAAATTGAAGAAATTATATTTTAACTTCATGGAGGACAGATTTCTGATCAACACAGTGTCCTGTGGCCACAATTAAAACATTTTCATCAACATCTGTTAACCGGTAATCAAATGAAAAACATAAGCTCAAACAATTTGTTCAAATACGGGTAAATATCTTAGCACAAAAACAGAAATAGACAATGGCATTCACACCAGACAAAAGAAAAACTGAAGACATGTCATGACTATAAAATAATGAGTGCTTGGAATAACGAAGAGTTTAGAATGTCAGAACTAACCATGCTCAGCAAAACTGTGAGTGAGGACTGCAACCTCTCTGAGATAGCGATGCAGCAGGTCTGTGAGCACCTCCAGAGGCATGGCATATATGCCCTGAAATTAAAAAAAAATAGTTCATGAGCCATATCAAATTTCATAAATGTCACATAAACAAAAGCAATTGAAAGAACAACCAACAAAAAGCAAACATTTTATTTTTATATTGTTTGTAAAAAGAATTATATTGCAGTAAATTGGTTACTTTGTTAAAAATTTGGCATTACTGTATCAAATTTGCTTAATTCAAAGAATCCTTACCTTAATAACTGTTTCTTTTTGGGAGCAAAATATTTGAAGAAATTACTCTTAAATGGACTAAAAAAGTTAACTATACTTTAAACTTATATGTAAACCTCAAAAATGAATTCATTCTTTTTAGTTTGATTAGAAAACAGATTGTCACATTATGACTTAAATATCTACACCAGTAATAGCAATAATATTACTTGTACTAGAATACTATCTACAGACTGACTTCCAGCATACCTGCACCTATTGCTACTTCACCTATTGCTACTGCACGCATTACTACTGCATTATACAGAATTCTATACTATTCATCTATGGTACAGCCACCAACACTGCTTATTAAATCAACTGATGCACACAAAATTATGGAAAAAGATCTTATACTTTTTGGATTACTTAGAATAAGTATAATATCACACGAAGATATTAGAGAAGCACATAAAACAATTTAAACATTTGACACAATTTTACACCTGCATGTAAAACTTGTCTTAGAGATGAATCCAGTTTAAGTTCAAACTTAACTATTTCTGATGGTGCAAATTCTTGCACTCTGAAGGCAATCAACACTTGAAAAAATAAACCTAGATATCCTGTGAGCTGGTATTTTAATTCCATTTTAAACACACAAAGCTAACAAGACAATACAGTGGTACTTTGACATACGAATGTCATTACTTACAAATTATTTAACATACGAATGGTCATTCAGATTTCTGCCCAACATATGAATGTTTTTTGGTTCAGATTTCCATGGGTGGAAATCTGAACCAAATGACCATTCATATGTTAAATAATTCTTAAGTTAGGACATTTGTATGTTGAGGTACTGCTGTAGTTGCTACTTAAGAAAAATCAAAATAGAACTCACCTGGAAGCCAATGCCTTGGCAGATGAGGGCCACACATTTCTTGAGTGCCTCATGTTGAAAATTAGGCTCCATGTCATAGCAGAGCAAGAACTGCTCTTCACTGAAGCTGAGTTCAAGCACTCAATAATAGCAAATTCTATTGCTATAAGGTAATCATAATGAATGCAAATGCATATTTTCTAGAAATTAAAGAAAAAGTATTATTAAAAAATTCCTGCCATACATTATGTTTTCAAAATTAAAATCACTTTTGTATCTACCTGACCTGCCAAATGATGATAGAAATTCCCTGCAAGATGGTTTTGCCTAACAACAAGTTATAATTAACTGCCAAGCCAAAGTTTGTGGTTCCAATTGCAAGAAAAATGGAAATAAGTAACCAATTTAAAATACCTTATCTCCAATACATCTTAATTTGTGAAAATGCTTTTTAACTCAACAGTTTACCAACAAAAATTCTCTAACATGCTTTCTGTGACACTCTTCCTCTGCATAAAAGCTACAGCAAAAGAACAAACAAGGGCAGTAGAGCCACACAACCATAGCATTCTAACCCTCCAGTCACTCAAATGTACTCCAAATATATAGATTGTAAACACATGCAGAAGCTCTATTGGGCACATCACACAGTAACTGAAATAATGAATAGATGTTTCATTAGGTAATATATCAATCATTACCATTAGGCCTCACACACAAATAATGCAATGTGAACTGTGCAAGTTAATATTCTTGTATTGAAAAGGTGTCAAAAACAAGGCTTCCAGTAAAATATCTCATATATATTGAGTAAATGATAGAAAACAGACTAAATATCAGGAGTAAATAGTTGGTAGACTACATGTTAACTTAACCAAAATTGGCACTATTCCTTACACAAAAGAAAATTTTAGTGACAAATCATCTATTAACACATTCGGGTATAGACATCAGGCTGCATTAGATGTCTAACGTCTATAGCCTTCTGCAAAGGTGAATGTGTTAAAAACTATCATGTGAATAAACCTAAAACATTCAATTGACAGTACTGAATGTAATGCAAAAATCCCATCTCACAAAAAATTTCCATACAGCAAAAACAAAAGAAATAGGGCTATACAATATCTCACTTATTTCTTTCATATTTAAAAATGGAAGGAGAATTTAAAATCTTCAATAATGTATATCCAACTCCTCCAAATTGGAGTATTATTATACCTTACATGACATGTACATAACAATGTTGATATTAATGATTGAAAACCCAGTCCCATGTACTGTGAAATTATTGTGTGATGTGTGACATCAGATAAATGTTTCAATTGTAACTCCCAAACAAGCTTTTATGAGTGTGTGGTAACATGAAACCTGTATAGCTTCAATAAGTCCTCATTACAAGGCAATTCTTTATCCAGTATATTCACAGTTACTGTATTTATTTTCATGTCTGTAGGGGTGATTTTGGATGTGCTGGAACACATATCCTATTATTACATGTTATAATGGATTAGGTATACAGTAATTTCAATTTGCAGTAAGGTTTTCAGGAACGCATTTGTACCGCATAATGAGGACTTGCTGTGCCATGTACATGACACTACGTATTAAAATATTATTAAATATTTTGTAAGCCCATCAAGAAAAATATAAGATAATAAGCTACAACAGTCGCAATACTGATTTGCTATGATCATTCACGTACGAATACTTTTAAATAATTAATAACGCAGCCCTCAATACTCGTTATCCATGCAGCTGATTTCGTCATTGTATGATAAAAATCATTCATACAACAACTTTGCAATTTCAATATTTGAGGTACAGTAAATAGACAAATTGAGTCGACTATCTACAAACAATCTCACGACAAAGGTAAACAAACCTCTGAACAGTCTGTGAATTGCAACTAACACACTACACACATAACGCCATCATGGCGTCCAATGGTGGTGTTAAGATCGCATGGTGGGGAAACACAGGACTTACCTTAATATTTCTGTAAATTACCCTAACTTGCAGTATTTTTTCCAATATGTAAATCCACTTATCAATCATTTTCTACACAACCTGGGGGTATTATATTACCCTAAAAAAGAATATTACCGCAAAAAGATAATACTTAAATATACTATCTCTTTTTGCTTCATTATATTATTAACTCAACATACTTTTTACCTATTTTCTTCCATTTTACATGCGGTATCAACGTGTATTTCATCCTTAATTTGAATGTTTGTTATTAAATTCATTGAAATGAATATATCAGTTCCTCATCCTATAGAGGATGTGAAACTTGTAAAGTTTGGTTGTGCTTGGGGAATTTTAAGCAACCAACTTTAACAAGCCTAATCTAACTGCCCGTGTGACCTTACTCAAGGAGAATAAAGGAACCAGTGAACAGGAACTCAGCTTGTATGTAAAGTTTTGTTGTTGGTTGGGTGTATTTTTATAGTTACCAACACTTTACAAAAGTCTTAACTAACTGCCCGTGTGACCTTACTCAAGGAAATAAAGGAACTCGTCAACAAGGAACTCAGCTTGTATTTCCATGAAATTGGCACGAGAAATAGCTTGGAACTTCTTTTGATCTTTGAGCCAGTCCAGAGCGTCCAGATGAAAGTTTGGCCAGTTCAGCTTCAGGTAAGAATGGCCAGTCTGGGGCTACAGCAACTGTGGCTGAATAGTGGCAGTGATGCACAACAAGTGCACAGTCGGTGCACAATAAGTTCCAAAATGAGTTCACCGTGAGTTCACAGTGAAGTTCCAAAGGTAAGTGGGTGGTAGATGGTCCCCCAAATTCTGCACGTAATGTGAAGTGATGAGCAAATGTACATGGCTACTGCCACATCGCAAGTCCCATTGACAATTCTCAACTTTGCCAGGCTCGAGTGCAGAAGGCAGCATTGGGTAAGGATTATAATCAAGCAATTCACCATTTAATTAAGCTCTTTGTTTCCACTTCTCACCAAGAAGTGGTGGTTTAATTAAATTTATTTTATAAGTTATTGATAGGAGACGTTCAGTTCTGAAAGAAGAGTTGGCTTTGTTACAGGTATCGTCGATGGTACTGCAGCCGCTCTAGCAGGCGCAACTGCTATACTGTTGGGATTAGGAGAATTGAAGATAATGAGAGGATTACACTCTAGTTTACTAGGCAACGAAGCAGCAAGTGGGGACACGAACGACGGTCTGTACGTAGCTGGTTCTGTAGAGGGGTAACGAATCATGGAAGGGTTAGTTGTTGGAGAAGGGTACGCAAGTACCTGAGCGTCTGATACATAAGCAGTTTTTTACGATCGATTGAAACTGAGTCGTGCTTGCCGAATTTTTCGATAATGAAGTATTTCGGTGTCCGCTTTAAGACTCTGAATGGACC
>VCRD01000009.1:0-100940 GCA_006783055.1 Trinorchestia longiramus
GGGTTAAACCTGACTTGTGCCTGTGGGTTAAACATAACTTGTGCCTGTAGGTTAAACATAACTTGTGCCTGTAGGTTAAACTTAACTTGTGCCGGTGGGTTAAACCTAACTTGTGCCTGTGGGTTAAACCTAACTTGTGCCTGTGGGTTAAACCTAACTTGTGTGTGGGTTAAACCTAACTTGTGTGTGGGTTAAACCTAACATCACCAGCTTGGTCGACTGGTGAGCGAATATGTTTGCGAGCGGGAAGACCTGGGTTCGAATCCCGCTGCCGACATGGTTGACGCAGCTAGAAATACGGCATGGGACTTGGGAAAAACAACCGAATAATTATCGAAGTAATTATCCGACTCAAGAATGGGCCAGAAGGTTCGTTCCTATAGCCTCATTCTATTCTATTCTATTCTACTATATGGTAAAGCCTGAAACTACATAGAAGAATTGTAAAATAACGTTTAGATTTTGAAATTGTGGTAATGCTTTGTGATTAGACTATCATTAACGATGCAAACGTACCGCACTACAACTTAAATTAATAATTGCATCCAAGGCCGACTTCAGGAAACAAAATAAGAAGTAGGAAATATTTATATCGTTAACGAAAGGAACCAGTGCAACATTAAGTCAAAACTTTGCTGCTAGTGCTCTGGATATCTAAAGAACTCCTGGAAATTACGGTCTGTACTCAAAGCATACCGCCTAGAAACTATTAGGAGATTTTGAAATGGTTGTACGGTTGAGCTATCTACTTATCATTTACTTATCCATAGGATTCTTACGAGTGGATACGACAAGTTTGTATCCGAGTTAAATAGTTATAAATGAGGTAGTTAGACAATTGCTAGCGGTAAAACGTGGCCGTGGAATTGACTGACAATAAAAGGAAAAAAATATATTATACTGTAAAAACGTCGATAAAATATACCGCACAAAACAATCACGATCACGTAGGCCAATAACAACCAGTGGGGATAAAATTAGCTGTCGGTAAACAGAAGCAAGGCAGCATGTCATCAATAATTAACCTCTATGAACTATGTAATGAACGAATCGAGGCAATAAAATATAAAACCAGCAACCAACGGCCACTAAATATGTTAGGAATAAACAACTATAAAATATACTTCAACGATCGAATGATAATAAATGCAAGCAGCAAGCAATGACTATACCAGAGATTTACCAGGGGCAAGCAATTATTGAATACAACGTACAAGCTCGCTAGAAAGAATGGCTTAATAGACTACTTAGTGATTTACTGAACCAGAGTGAAACATCAGCTGCGAATGATAAGTACGACCGTCAAATGTTAACTAGAAAATTAAATTTTAAACGTGTATATTTCGCCTGATCTATAAAACGAGAAATACATCCCAACTGCAATCAACGACTGCACGCTCCATTGACTTGTTTCACACACGTATATGTACATTCCATGGTCTTTAAAATAAACGCATCACTGCATAAATTTATTTTTGAGCGCTAGCGTGCGTCATATTAAATGTAAAGTAATATTCCTGTAGAGTTTGTTGCCAATGGTCAGTAATAGTGTTCGAAAATAGGGCAGAAGTCAATTTGCATGTGATAATTATTGTGGGCTGGTGTTGGGGTTGTGGGCGACGCTGCCTGCATTCATGTAGCCAGCGTCAAAAAAATTAGCTCACAGAACCGAACAGTGACGCACGAAACTCATTCGCGAGGTGCCGTGACTGAAAAATTATAATTGCATCAAATAAACTTTTTCCGATATATCACGCAGCACAGTAGAAATCTACAGCACATAGGGAAGGGTATTGAACTCTGAACACTAACAGGAAAAAAAGGGACGCAGAAGCTGTAACGAAAGCAGCAGGAAAAAAAGTAATACTGCAAATCATATCACCATGTGTGGTTGGGGATGGGAAATGAAAATGAAAACAGAATTTCATGTTTGAGATACATTTGCGTCATCCACGTAGCTTATATATTTGTATTCATAAATGATTACTTTTTACTTATTGGTCATTAATAACTATGGTCAATGACTGCAAGGGTTTCGTTGCAGTAGTTTTCTCAGTCAATTTAAGTTTTTCTTGAAGTAATTCCCTCCCAAAAATTAATAGACTTGTTCCGATTTCAGTGATTACAGCCGAAGCCAATACTGACACCTTTCTTTGTTTTCGACTGACTACTACAGTAATTGTCTAACCATACCGACCGTAGTTGATCATTTTGTCTGGTAAATATTTGCTGGGCATCAAATTTCCTTTTGACTCTGATCATGAGGTTCAGAAGCGCTTCTTTGCGGATACGAGCGAGAAGGATTTCAACTCTTGCAAGACGTTTGTCTACAGCTTTCGCAGATAACATACTTTTTTAATATTAGTAAGGAGAAGTTTTGAACTCTGAAGAAAGGCAGACATAGTTCCGACGGATACATTCCTCTCTTTTCCAGATTTCTGAGGGATCTGTCCATTTCTTCTGGGTTTTTCTCTGGTGGATTTTGCCAGTTTAGAGGTTCTAGCAGTACGAGGATTTTTTGGCCAAGTATATTCTTTACTTATCCAGTCTCTTTGGAACTTTTTAGCGTATTTCAGACGAGCGTTCTGTTAACGTTAAAGGCTTTAGTAATATTCGTTGGAGATTTTTCCACGTTCTACCACTTTAAAACAACAATTCTTTTGTCTAAACCTTTCGCCATTTTAATAAATATTTTAAATGGAAAATATGATATCTGTAAAACACAAAAATTGTAAATAAAATTAAGTGTTAGTATCAATAATTGATTTTACGTATAAATTTAACGCTAGTTATTAAACATGTAGAGGATTTTTTCAGCATACCCATTTAACTACTGTTATTATAACTGCTGGAGGTATGTGACAAAAAAACAGAAGAATAATATAGTTCACAGATAAAAGTATACAATAAGCTCGAGAAAGAGGCCGGATATTATGCTTGCAAGCCTTTACTACGAATGACCAAAAAAAATTGATTTTCTTATTACATGGTCGTCTGATTATAATTAGAAAAACGGGTTTTCCAATAACACTAAGACACCGGCAATGAAAGTTATCAGCGAAATTTGCGAATATCTCCTTTGAAGAAAGTATTCCTAATATGAACAACATTGTGACGAGATCTGCTAACGAGAAATTATCGACGTTGACAGGGAATATTGACAGATCCTAAAACTATCGAAGTAATGCAGACAACTTTTCAATGGCCCTGAAGCTGTTCAGTAAAAGTCACCAAATTCTACTCCACATTCTTTGAGAATTCTTCGCCTAAGAGGCGTCGTCTTCTTTGTTCTCCTCATGACGACGTTGAGACGCAGCTTACACAGCTTGAGTTGTTTACAAGCGAATATGTAAATTTCAGAGCCCTCTAGCAGCTGGGTTGTCATCTTGGCTGCAACTTTTTTTTCGTGCTATTTTTAAGTATTTCAACTTTTCTGACATGATTTGAGCGATGGCAAATTGGATGCGGCCTTAAGGTATTAAATTTTTACTAACGATAATTATAGATTTTTGTATTGCCTCTAGAAAGAGGCACTACAAAAATTTTCTGAGATTCCAGTATGTTGTTGTCGCTACCGAGGTCTCGTCCCAGAGTTTTTAGACGCACGATATTTACGGAACAGCGAAAGAAATTTCTTAGTTCAGAGAGATTTTTGGGAGACTAATAGAATTTCGACTCCGTAATTATGGTACCTGTTCCGAGAGATTAGGTGCTTACTGACATATTTGATACACTGTGCAGTCCAGCTGGCAGACTAGTCAAGCGATTTACTTGAATAAACAAACAAGATATTAAAAATGTTGCACCATTGGGCTGCTCGAAAACGAAAAAGTACTTTCATTCGAAATAAAATGTTTAGGGCGGATAATTAAACTAATAAAAAGTGTGAGCAAAGTGCCCAATTACTAAGAAAAAGATAAGCTTTATAAATATATGCAAGGTAAACTTTATGTACTAAAAATTCTAGTTAACAAGCAAACTTCCAATCATAAATTTGACTGCAAAACAGGACAGTGGTGCAAAGTTACAGAAAAATTACGGGTATATCAAGTATATTACGTTGGGAATTTTTAAGTATACTCTCATTAGTGTATTATAAAATCATTAATGGGAATACATGCGAGAATAAATACCTGAACACACGCAGAAATGAAGTATTTAGGGAGAGTCGGTTTTACACTGTCGTTAACGAAGAAAAATTTGCGTGGAATGACAAAGCACCACAACTTTATCAAAATTAAAGCTCCCTTAACACTAGCCGCACACGCCAACAAAGACCTCCGCTGGAGTAGGACTAACAAGCTTAAATGAGGAAATAAAATAAATTATACAGGCATTTCTGATATTAAAGAAAGGATAGCAAGTAAATTTGTGAACCCCAGGAACTGTAAGATGTTTTTCAATACATTGAAAATGTCTGAAAATTATCCTCCAAAACTTGATCATACCTGCTGCATTTCTGCGCTCTATAACACACATTGCCGCCATATGTTCCCCAGATCAAAAACTAATGGCCAGCTGGTAGATTTTTCTTGAAATCTGTTTTGAAGACAAATATATTCTAGTACGTAAGAGACGTGAAGGCAAAGAAAAATGCCCGTTATTTGGACATGGCTCATTTCTCAGCAATTGGCTATTCTTTAAACAGACAGAAAAGGAGCTGCATGTAAATGCTGTAGCATAAATTTAGTTGGTAAAAACTAAATGTATCCTGGGAGGAGATTCTTTACGTTGCAGCTGGCATCGAAGTCTGTTTTTATTTCTTGTTCGTATCATCCAGTGCAGAAAGACAAACTGAACTCACGCTCCATTGCAGTTTCAAAATTAGGAAGCGCATGCATTTCGTTATTTCGTAAAACTAAGTCACCAGAGAAAGGAGCATTATATTTATGAGTCAGCATTTCCAAAGAATGCTAGAGCAAATGGAATGAAAAAGTTTCCCAGAATAGTAGTAAAGTTATGATGAATAATATTTATTACGGCAATTATGTTAAAATTATTTAAATGCTGATAGCGTTACGTTGTAAGGTAAAAAGTATACATTATTTTAGGATCAATAAGTATGTTCTTAATTTTATGGTAAGGAAATAGTTTTTAATTCTCTTTGGGAAAACATCATTCTAAAGAATACGGCCAGACTATGAGTCATCGAACCTTATATATTCACCACTCCCTCACATTCCCCGGTTACGCACTTTCGTATAGTCTGCCCATGCTGTCTTTTCACCCTACGCTGCATTTCTCTACCTCGTTACATGGGGAGTGATGTTCAACTGCTACTCATGTCGCATCCCCAGTTCCCACACGCTGCAACTCACCAGCACTGTAACAACATAAAGTGTGTGTTCTGCTCAATCAAAAACAAAATTAACCTCATTAGTCTGTACAAAACCATACTCACATATTAACTCAAGATTAGAATCCGTCGAGCAAGTGCTGAGCTCAGTACCTATTTCAATCAGACACTTTTACGTGTCTAGCACAACACCACCAGCAACGCAACAATGACTAAAACAGTTTCTACGAAAACTGAACAACACAGAACCACCTACTTGAGGTCACGTTTAAGACAAAACTTTCTTATAACTTCATCTATATGAAATACTGAATAAAAATAAATTAATAACATTCTCACGATGAGGTAGCAAAATGTTTCTAAGCAGGTGGATCGCCCATTTTTTCCTTCGAGTTCGGTTTTCCTTGTTGTACTGACACACCAGTGTAAACTAATTCGACTGCCTGAATTTCGTTCGCCACTCTCAGCATTTTGGCCCATTTTGTGTGTTGACTTAATGTTACAGCGCTGTCGCCTCTAAATTTTAACTGAACTTGGAAAAATTAAGTAGAATACAGTATTTTTCTAAATTCTGTATATTTATGCATACTCGTGAAACCGCACAGCAACAATTCTTGTGCAGGCGTACGCGTCTCATCTCCTTGAGTTCCAATTAAGAGGCCGTACACTAAGCTCAACCCCGAATAGCGCACAAAAACCAGATCAGAATTTTTTTCACGCATGTCAGGTATTTTTTTTCTGCATAGCAGACGATGAGCATCGGTTCCTGGCCCACCACAGCAATTGTCGAGGTTTTATCAATTAGTTGCCGGCAACTGACTAATATTGTACAACTAGCAGACCCACACGTGAAAATTTACGTGTTTTTTTTACTGAATTATTTCATTTGATTTGCATGTGGACGCAGACTTTGTGAAGGAGTTTCCACACTGAAAGAGTTTTCGCGCTGAAGGACGTGCCTTTAGTATCCACAATACAATGCTTACAATACATATTTACTCTATCGAATTTCCTCCTATCTACACCCCACACCACCACACCTAGCATCAATCCCCCACTAGCCGACCCTTTATAAAGACCACCTACAAGAACAAACCCCAATGACAAACCCCCACCACTCAATACATGTGCGCAGAGCACTCATTTCTATTTCCCTCCTAATATCCCCTCCGTTTCACCTCTTTACTTAGGTACACCCTGTGCCAAACTCTCTCTCAAATCTTTTCTATTGGTACCGACCACCACCACCACCACCTCCTATCCAAATCCTTAGGAGCGTAACGGAGAGATAGATCAAGCAAGCAAGTAACAAACTGTGTATTATTCTACAGTGGAATGAGTCTCTTCAAAGTAGTCGGAAAAGACCATTGGCATCGAGCGAGAAACTCTACATCACGAGAATCAGAGCGTTATTAACTCGTAGTAAATTGACCCTCTTTGGAAATATCATGCGATGCATCATAACAAAATCACAGGGAACATAGCCTTTGTTTTCCCCCTACGAAATTTGGAAAAGTGTCATGGCCTGATTTTTTGTTAATCTTCCCACTATCTTTCTCCGCAGAGAACTTTTAGGTTGGACAGGATGTACAGTTTACCTGAAGTGAAGTAAAACATCTGAAAGTTTTTGTGCCATCTGAGGGGTTTGAATGTTTTGTGTTCGGGATTTGAATAATATTTCAAGGTATTTGGTCATATATTTGTTTAATTTGCCAGGAAAGTGAAAGAATCTTAGCAATTTTTGACTTATATGAAGTAGAAAAAAATACTGCTAATAATAAAAGCGTTGGTCAGAAATATTTCCTTATTCAATTTTATTCAGATAAGGCGCTATTTAATTCATATATTGAGCAATGAAGACAGTTTCAACTTCTGCATGATTTTATAACCGATTGGACCCGGGTGCCCAAATTATTTGAAATTTTCATATTTTGTTATTAACTGATGTAGATCTACGTATTGTAAAAATAATTGACTCGGAATATTCAAAGGTATCTCCATGGCAACGAAACTAATGAATATCAAAAGAACAAAGCTTGAAGCTCCATGCCCTGAATCAATGTTTATCAGTATCAACTATTTTCAAACCGTCCGGTATCACTTAATAACTTCGATTAGCTTATGCAGTATAAGTATTAACTACGTGGACGATAGCAACATAAACATTCACCGATGCAAGACCTTTATATCAAACAAGCCAGATGCTCATCTCTCGTTTACGACCTGACCACCGTTAGATTTTAAGCTTCGATTGTGACTTCAGTACTTATTACGTTAATTGGATTTGTTTTGAAGCTTCCTTGCCAAGATTTATGGCGCATGTAAACATAAACGTCAAGTTTGAGTCAGGAACGACAAGCGGGAGCGAAGTTGCTCTACTTGTTTTTCCGTAACTTCACCACGGCAGATTCATGTTCGCAAGCGGATCAACTATTTATCCCCGTACACTTTCCAGGACAAGGTGATAATAAATGGGTGCGTGTCAGCGTTTTAGAAGGTAATAGTAACAACACATGTGCTAATACATGCGTATTTCTTATGAGCATCCCTATATGAAAATGAATGTGTTCTATTTTTGCAGTTTTTATTCGAAAGCGAGAGAAATTCATTTGGTTTTTGCACCAACTCAACCAGCGTTGGAGGAAAACTAAGATAAAAATACACAACAAACGTCTTGATCTACTCAATTTTTTACGTAAAATTGAAAAAGATAACTATTTTCCCAAGTATTAGCTACCATCTATTTTAAAGCGAATTTTCTTGCTCTAAAACCGCGAAGAACTGCTTTGCACGCAGCATTACTGAACGTTTTTTCATCTCGGTATTTCCTTCACGCCAGCGGCATGGACGGTGCAAACGCCGCCATTAAAGTCGGCAATTGACCACAAAAAGTCTCAATGGAGTCACATTTTATTTAGAAATCCTTTCAGGTCTTCGACACAGAGTTCTCTATGACGGGTCTATCGCTTGTTTTGCCTGAGGTCAAGGTCAATTTTTTTTTAGCTCGTGTAACGAGGAGCTATGTTGGATGTACGATCCTCTCTTTCCAATGTTTTCTCCTACAAGTAACAGGTACGTTAAAGTTTCGTCCCAAATTTTGGTGTACCTAAGAATCCAAGAATTGTACATATTCTGCCACAACATCGAAATATTGCCTTGAAAATCTGTTCCTTACTACTTCTTTTCAACCAGAATGTATGCTCAAACATTCCGTAGAGATGTTGGAATTCTTTACTGAGAACGCTAAGAACCCTGCGTCTCATCCTAAAAATCTATTCTTATTTGCAAACATATCGTGAAAGTAAGATTCGTTTAAACAGGTTGTTAAATAAATGTGTCAATGCAAATTTTTCAACCATCAGTATTAAATTGACTTGAGCTAGGACATTTGGTAAGCAATTCTAGATAATCGGAATTTCCTTTTCAAGTTTTCATACCATGAGATGAAAAACTACCGTTGAAGCTTCTGCAACTCAATGTGAAGTACAAGCATAAAATGAGTTCCTCTCAGCCAATGACCACAACGCACTGATCAGTGAAATGCAGTACTCCTTTAATGTTAATGGCCGTTGAATAATTAACCGGTTTCAAGTTTTGACTGCTCCTTTGTAGTGATTCAAAGTTACAATACACCTAGATCGGAACAAATAAAATCGGTCGACTTTATAATTAGGTGAAAAAGTTTTTAAATATCACGTTGTGGCCACAGTTCATGGGTATAAGACTGCCACAGTATCAAAAATTTTTCCTAGTGTTCCCAGCATTTAAGATCTTAGCCAAAAGTTTGCTTTGAACACAAGATTATTCTTAATACAAAGTGTTTATCAACAGTTCTCTTAAAATCGCTTCGTTTTTTTCTGTATTGAAAACAGCAAACGAGTTCAACTGATAACAGGAATTTAGTGAATCTCGGCACGCACTGCTGTAGATCGTAACCCTGAAGGCGAAATACAATAATTAACCTCAAATTTGGAATATAAGCAAACAACGAAAAACACCAATACCTTTATTTCAAACAATGCAGGGAGCACAGTTCCTCACGCCGCTTCCCTGCAAGAAAAACAAATGGAAAATTAGACAAGAAAACTAAACCCAGCAATAACCTAATAAGAGTTGCGGAAACAGATGGTAATGTTTTCATGACCTAATACACGTGCGGAACAACACTTGTTCCAATGATCATGCGAGCTGATGTTACAACGGTGGCCTGAAATAAAAATAAAAACTTCTTGCAAAAAATTTGAAGACGAAAAGCTCTTTCTAATTAAAAGTCTTGGATAGAATACAATTCGAACATAATATTTTGTTCACGTTATACAAAGACTAGACACGCTCTACACGCCCCATAAGTACTCTGCACACAATAATTTACACAATACACTGAACCTCATTGTACCTCATCAGTCATCAATTCATCTAATTGTGCCGTTTCTACTATACTTTTCAGAAATTTTGAATTCAAGCATTTAGTAATGCTTGAATTCAAATCGAATGAGTTTTTAAGAATCATGAAAATAGCTTGCCTGCGTAGAGATCATTCATATTCTCATTATTAGGTGAGCACAACTGCACAGAAGCGAGGACATCTGAACACGTTAACCCTCTACCGCCGTATGGCACTCACGGGGGACATCAGAAAAAATGCTAATTATGTTAAAATTATATTATATGTGAGCAATATGAGGTTGCTACTAGGTTTAAACGCGGCGGCATCATACAGCGTCGTTATTTTGGCTGCCTGGCTCTCAGCGTGCTTCATTGCATCAGTGTACAGACGGTCTTTGTGAGCTTAAACGTAGAAACTAGAAAAATAAATTCGTCGCTAAAGGGTTAACACTAAGCGACAGTAAAACAAATGATGAGCAAAGAACATAACGAAAATAAATCTCTTCTCGTTGTCGCAGTGATTGTTTTAAATGAAAGACAATATGATGAAAATTGCCTTCAAAATAATGTTGTCGCCGAATCTTCTCTACGAACCGTATCGAAAACTTGGCTAAAATTCATTTACTTTCGAACCCCCTTACCTCATCCTTTTTGTGGAGCAGATGCAGACGTTTTTCCGTCTTCCTTTTCACAGCCCAAGAATTTGGCCATTTCCTCTTCCGAAATCTTCTTCTTTTTGTATTTTTTCCACATTTTTTCGTCTTCCATCAAGTCTTGCAGTTCATTTTGTTGCGCGAAACCATCATTCTTGGACTTTTTCTTCTTCTTCTTTTCTCTCGATTCTTTTTTCTTTGACCACGGTACGGTTGTTCTCAGGGGTTTCTTCTTGACGATCTCTTTCGTAGGCCACTTCCCCGTCTCTTTGAAAGTCTTCAGTTTCAGTTGCCTGCTCTGTTCTCGCTCTTTGTTCTTGTATGCAATGTCATTGAAGTCCATTTCATAAGGCACAAAGTCATCAGCGCTCTGATACTTTAGCTCAGGCATCTTAGGCATCTTCACGAGCCCATAACCCATGGCTAGTAAACCAAGGTTAACATTCTTCAGCTTGAACAGCACATTACAGTCGTGCTTGATGTAAAACTTGACGAACGATACGAATGCCTGAGCCCCTTTATCCATGGTAGCTCTATCTTTGAGCTGAATTTTTCTAATTTTTAACAGAAGGTTGGGGAGGTTCTTGGGCGTTTTCATGCGTTCAAGTTTTACTTTCTGATTGATCTGAATGAACTTGACGTACTCCTCTTCCTCAGGCAGTAGCATTAGAAGAGCAGAACCCCAGAGGCCGCTGCGTGCAGTACGGCCGCAGCGATGCACAAACGACTCCGCACGAGACGGTGGGTCGAACTGCAGCACCCAGTCCACGCTAGGGATATCCACACCTCTGCACATAAGATCCGTGCAAATGAGGATGCCCGATTTAAGCTTACGAAATTGTTCGAATACCTTCTTTCTTCTAGTTTTCATTTTACCATGTATCGACAGAATGTTAGCTTTAGGAAGGAGACCAGAAATGATATCGCTGAAATAATTCACAGCCGCGCACGATGCAAAGAAAACCAAGATCTTCTTTTTGATGCGCTCTTTGAGAAGAGTGATCAAGACAGACATCTTTTGGTCTGGTTCGCACAGCATGTAATAGTTGCGCAAAGTAGTTGGAGTCCTTTCCTCAGTTAGTGTAGCATTGGCCTGTCTGACCCTAATTTGCACGGGATTCCTAAGACCTGCTCTTATGAGATTGACAACGTCAGAGGTTTGGGTGGCAGAAAACAGTCCAGTTCTTCTTTGCTTCGGTAGGTACGCCAAAATTGTGTTGATGGTATCCGTGAAACCCATTTCGAGGAGGAGGTCAGCCTCGTCTAAAATTAACACCTCAAGTGCCTTGCACGCCAATTTCAAGCTAGTTCCACCAGACTCGCATCTATTGAAAATGTCTTCAATTCTTCCGGGCGTCCCAACAATGATGTGCCCGCCATCGCTCTCAAACTTGGCAATGTCTTCCGACACGTCTCCTCCACCCACAAGCAAGAGAGACGAAACCTTCTTGCTGTGTCTCAACAGAACCTGAAGGACCTCATGTATTTGAGTAGCCAACTCCCTAGAAGGCGACAGGATGATAGAATAGACGTCATATTTTTTAATTGGGTCTTCCCTTCTAAGGATCATCTGCAGTGTTGGAACCAAAAACGCAAGCGTTTTACCGCTGCCTGTGACTGCTTCAGCTGCGACATCTTGGTAGCTAAGCATTCGTGGAATACAGGCTGCTTGCACGGGGGTCATCTTAGGGAAACCGAACTCATGCACACCTGCAGCAACGGCGGGTAGCAGAGGAGGTGAGAGACTCTCCCACGAGTCATCCATGACCCCAAAAACGCGATCACTTCTGCAAAATCATAAAAAGTTGTTAGCAATGTCGAGTTATAACATTTGAGAGTTAACTACCGTTACTTCTGAATACCGCTATTATAGACAAATTCTACCAAGGCTTAATTTACAAGGCGGTGTGATGGTAATTTCAATTTTTATTTGAATAAAAAATAAAATAAGAGAACGAACACAGCAATGCAAAAGACAGTTGCTTACTGAACTAAGCTACTAATTAGATACCGCATTATTTTATAAAACCTTTAATTTAATTTAAGCACTTTTCATGTAAGACGGTCATGAATGTGAAGTTTTGCCTGCTGCTTCCATAGCAGAGCACTCGTATCTCTTCCCTAATACTCAAGCTTTCTTAACCCATAATTTGATCATAGCATCATGTCAAGACCAGAAATTTAGTTGGCCATAAAATCAAAACAAGCCAATTTAAAGCATCAAGGTAAAATGTACAGTGAAAGCTCGAGATCCAAACAGCTCTGTATACGAGAAATTCAAGATACGAAGAAGGTATGAGCGAAAAATTCTGCTCTAAATACGATCATTGGCTCGCGTAACGAGCCACGAGTTAGTCTGTGGGTATACGTGACATGTAATGCAAAATGTATCGGTAGTGGTTACTCGATTTTTATTTAGTTTAATCAAATATTTTCCATACAGAATGTACTGAGTTTTCTACTGTCAATGAGCAAAATCTTAGTTAACAAGTGCAATTGTTGGCTTGCAAAAAATACGACAATGATATATCCCAACACTGCTTATAATTGAATACAAAACATGTATATCAACATAAAAACAATCAAGCATTGAATTTTGTGCTTTTCTATCCCTCTTATTCATCAGTCAATGTGAATATTCAAAGCTGTGGTACCTTAGAATTAATTTCGTTAAGAATCCTCGTAATTCTTACCTCCAATGACGTTAGATGAGGAGACGTTTGAAGTATGAACCTTCAAAAAGCTTAACTAGCAAGAAATAGAGTACAAGCAACAAACATGAATGAGTCGTACATGTATTTCAGAAACCACAAGCCTGTATGAAAGACATTAATAAAGCTGTATCAAAAACAATCATCTAAAACATTAAAAATTAATACATACAAATTAAATAAAATTATTAAGCCATGGGCAATTATTTTTCAACACTTCAACTCACATATGAATCCATTAAAAATTGGGTCATTTTGATCACAAGTTACATGAATTAAATATCACAAATGGATATTTTTCCAGTGAATAAATCATCCCTTAATGAATATTAGGGTAAAGAAAAGCAATTCGAATCAATCGTCTATTGAGACAAATCTAAAAATGTAAATGCATATTTTATTTTTTCCTATAATATAATTCTTCTAGCATAAAGAAAATACTAAATAGTCTTTCCTTTTCAATTCTACACCCTAATATCCAATTGAGAAAAAAAATGCATAGAATTACTTTTGTATCACATTCAAAGCAAAACAAATCAGAACTTGAACATGTTACAATCAATTTCAGCATCAGCTGATAGGCATGGACTTATAAAGAAAAAAGGCTAACATGGTACGAGACAAAGAAACACTTCATTAATGGAGAGATCAGGAATATGAGTACCTCATCAATATCAGGTGTAGAAATAATTCCCACTCATGACAGATTTGAGATTGATGTACCAATTGTATGAAAATGTACACTTGTTCTGGTGAATCAATAATACTATTGAAAAGCAACAATTCTTTAAAAGTTATAACTATCAGTAAAAATTGACAATACTGAATTAATTCAAATATTAAAAACTATTCAACATGGCTGTCATTACTATTAATTTAGGAATTAGAATGAAAAACAATTCAAACTTCTTTTTGTAAAGATTTTCCAAAAGTAAAATGTAGCAATTACACAGAGCACATGTTTTCATTAAAACTAAGTTTTTTCAAGAAGAATCTGATTCTCCAGAATCTTGATATTCAAATTTTTCTTGCAAATCAAGTTCAACATTTGAGTCAGATGCAATACCTAACCTAAAAGCCAACAAATGATGAAAACGATCAACTGCAAGGTTGATCAAAATGATTCCTTGACTAAGATAGACATTCACAGATGTAGGATCTTGCCCATCTAAATTAACCTTAACATTTAGACTGAGGTTTCTTAACAATGAAAAATTAAACGCATCATAAAACGATACAGTACTCAAGAGGAAAGTTGTGGCCAGCCTTTGTACACACAAAACAGATACCAAGTTAAACTCTGGTGTGTAGGAACAAAAATAATTATTTAGCACATGATATCGTCGATATTGGGGAGGTCGCTGAACACGTCTCCCAGATTTGGTATAACTTTCCATATGGGAATCAGAGTCATTTTTCTGAATGCCACACCTTAGCAGTACATTATCAAGCAGAGGAGTATCCCTACCACACTCATTTCTAGGGGGAAGCTGATAAACGCGAAGAGATCCCGGTTCTTTGACAATAAGCCTATTGAATTCACCTGGAAACAGATCTGCAGTACAACTACAAATGAAATTGCAATCTCTTTCTTCCCATTTCAATGCTTTTCCACAGGATTGAAGCATTAACTCACGCTGAAATTTACAACTAACTGGTTTCATAATTGATTTGTGATGAGAGACAGAAAATGGAGCACTCTTCAAGTCATCTTGGCCTTCAAAACCAACAAATTCTGTGTACTTGATTAGGTCCCCAACACTGGTGAGATACATGCTATGGGGTTCATTTCCATATAGCATGGTGAAATCTCCACAGTGAGCTTCTATAGCCATCAGGGAGAAGTGTCCTGGCAAAACAAGCAGGCATGGCAAGCTAGATACTTTTTGGATTACCTCATCACCATGAGCTAACCCAAGAGCATAAGCTCTGAAATTGTATAGTAGAGTATAGCCTTTAGTTGTGCTCACCGAAATATATGTTGAAAATAAATCAATGCTAGAATATGATACAATTGTACCATACAGTGAAGGGTTAGGATTACAGAAACTATTCTGTGTAACAAGAAAACAACAAAGAAATGAAAATGGATACATTTGAAATACTACAAATGCAACATGAACAGAAGAACCTATAATTTTTTTTGCTGACTGAATGATCAGCCAGTCATCATCTTCACTGGTGTCCCAATTGCTCATCTTAAGCCCAACAAATGAAAGATCATGCCTTGATATAAATGACCCGTTACTCGCATTTAGGCGAAACAGACAAGTTTGCTTTAACATTAAAAGAGCTGGTTCTAGATCCTGAGATGGAATGCCCTCAGAGAAATATGGATATGATTCTTCTTTTAATAAAACTCCAACAAGTCTTTCATGAGAATTAAATCTATTAAGAGGCAATTGAAATACAGGTCCCATGTCATTAACCTTATTTGTGTTCATTTTCAGGAGGTAAAGAGATGGAATGTTGGAAACATGCCTGATAAAACACAAAGATTCTGATGAATAGTCAAAGCCAGAGTTACTAACTCTTGTATTGAGTACAGCAATCAGAGGAGTGTGACCAGTGTAGAGCCCACGAGCAACCAGGCGACTCAAAGTCCTGGCATTACTGAGGCCCATTTGCCGAAGACAAAGCAGCTGCAGAATAGATTTTTTCCTATTCATTAAAGTACTATGATGCATTTTACATTTGTCTGTTAAAAATATAAATATATAAAAATTTGCCAATGGTCAGAGGGCTATAGATAGGTACACCTGAAAGAGATACAAAATTTAAAAATACATTAATACACAAGACAAAAATACGGAAAAATGAAATGACACCTAGCTACTCGGAATTCTATTTATTCAAAAGTCATGTTCAGTACAACCACTTTTTACATCATTTTCAAGTTAAAGCCAACACATATCTTGAAATATAATTCAAATTTCAGTCAACATATTACATCATATGATGCAATAGCTCAACGATGCTCAGTCACCCATCAAACTTTGTAGTATGTCCAATAAACAGTTGAGTATCTGGTCTTAGAATGTAGTAAATATTAGCACAAGCAAGAGAGCATTATGGATGTAGTTTGTGAACTGAATGGAGAGAAATAGTAGTATGACTGGCGAGTAGATGAGGACTCAGGTATGAGCTCTCTTGTAGGGCTGGATAAGAAATGCAACTTGACTGTTGGGGATGCAATGAAGAATTTCCTAGTGCATGCATGGAATAAGAGACAGACATTGATGTTAAATTATCAGTTTCCTGGATTAGAGTGCAACTATCAGCGAAGTATGGAGAGCCATTTATGACAAGCTGAATCACCCATGCCTACACTTGCCTACATTTTAGCATAGATTGACTCAGGGTGATCCTTGAGAAATTATTTTAAACAACCCTAGCACACAGGCAAAAAACCCTGGGATACCAGTCTGCTATATATGTGTATTTCAGGATGAATTAAAGTCTGTAAAAAAGGACCATTCAAAGTTGGAACCCAAGTTTAAGTAAAGTTCATTTATCACTACCAAGCCCTTCAAGATAACTTTTTAAACTTATACATCCATTATTGATCAAAACAATAAAGCTACTTCAAAATTCAGTAAATAATTTTTTTAAACCAAAAATTTGAAATTATCAAGAGGTATTAATGAAATAAAAAGTAATGTAACTGACAAGTGAATTAAAATGAAGCTATTGGAGATTGAGATAGGATTTTATGCCATGGATTTTTCAAACATACAAGAAATATTATTGTAGGAATTGCATCATGAAGACTTGAGCATTGACTGCCTTCTCAATATTGATCAACAGCATGCACATAAACTTGATGATGATAAATCTACTAATGGAAAAAGAACACTGCAGCTTAGTTACCTCACTCAGGTATGACAAATGTAAGACAACAAAACGAGTGGGTAATGGCATTCGAAACTCTGGCACTTGTAAAAGCAAAAACTTAATAACCTTCATGACATATTAGCCGTACAATAAAACCAGGTCACTGCGCTGAAAATCTTGTTAAATAATTCTATGACTAATATAAATACTTTTTAAGGAAACATTTGCATGTTAAAAACCGTGCAATATATTTAAACTTCGATTTTCTATATCATGCCAGTAATTCTCTCATTTTACCAAAACTGAATGACAAGTAGAATCAGTATCACACATTTTTTTACAAAAATTATTAAGTTCTGAAATTCATAACAATTGTAGACTTAGACTTAGATCGAGGGCCAGCGTTTGGCTGGGACCTTTGTAACGGCCTTCAATTCCCTCCAATACACACGCACATACAACAGGATGGCATCCCAGAGTTTTTCTCCTGTGAACCAGGGTCGTCCAAACTAATTCCTCCGGGGCCACCCTGAGCCATTCCATGCAAATGGACCAGCCAATTGAGGGCATCACTGGAAGATCCAGCTTGTCACACAGTCCCTTATCCTTAGCAGGTAGTCACATTGAAGAAAAATGCCTATTCAACATCCCTGTCACTTATTCCATGCATGCACTAAGAAATCTTTCATTGCATCCACAACAGTCATGTTACATTCCTCATCCAGCCCTACAAGATATCTCATACCAGAGTCCTCTTCAACACACTTTGCATTCCACTTGTTTTCTCCACATTCCTCATGGACCACAACCATGAGGCTCTCTCGCTCCTGTTCATACTTACTACATTCCAAGACCAGATGTTCAACTGTTTCCTCTACTCTGTTACACGGCAGACATAACCTTGTATTCCCCTCATTTCACCTCCATGTACGCCTATTCACACTTAATGCCTTACATCTGACGGCAAACAAGAGTTGCTGCCAAAACTTCCATCATAAAACATTTCAAACCTTGGTACATTCTTACTGGCATACCAGATTAAAGTAGTTTTCCCATTCATACTATGCTTCCATTTGTTCAGGCCATACTCGTTTGTTAGTTTTTCAATTTCTTTCTTCCACTTATTACAATCCCACTCAATTCCTTTACCTCCATGACCTCTCAACAACCAATCGTCCATAGTTCTTCTAATTCTAACACAAACTGTCTTCTAGAAATTCTGGAAAATTGTATTCAATTTTTTCAACAACCATGCTTACACGTTCATAACCTAATGCACACTCCGCGCTGCTCCGCGTTGTAGACATTAAGGTTCGGTCCGGAGAAGCTATCACAAGGTAGACAGGTTGGTAGACTTCAATTACTTGAAAAGTCATCAGCGATTAAATAGGTATATGGTACATAGTGTAAATAAAACTCAAAATGCTACGAGAAAAAAACTAATGCTATAAAAAGGAATTTTCAAAAATATATAGCATTTATCTATGCGTATATGTCTATGTGCAAAAACGGATATCAAAAACAATACTCATTTAAAAAATTCATACATGTGGAAATGCAGTGCTCAAAGTTCATCGAAGGATTATCTTCCTCTCCCGACTAATGACAACGCTCATCATTCGACTTTAGTCCATGCAGCGGGTTAAAATGCTGGTGTTTCCACTGACAGCCTGCTCTCCAACGCTGCTCAAATTGTGAATGTGTAGCTGCAAACCAAAGAGACAGCCTGGCAGCCCAAGCATTCAACAGCGAGGCTTTCGTTGACCTCTTCTTGAAGTACAACACGGCAAAGTCGAGCAGTGCCGCGCCTGTTTTCCCTTGGCAAGGACATTATCAGAGCTACGACGAGCTCTCTGTCCGATGTAATGTAAACACGATCACGTTTAAAAAGAGGGACATGCTGCAGAACCTGATCTAGACTTTGACTTCGCAAATTTGGTTATTTCACTTAAAACAGTACTTTTGTCGGTTTGCTTCCTGTTCCTGAGGAGGGATACTCTTCTTAAGTAGACGACAGATTGTACCAATGTAGTGATTACTTCCATAAAGCAGATAGCGAAACTGTTCTTGATATAAAACATATTAGATGGAGTTTAATATGGAACTCCCAATAACTGAATCGGAAGTACTCTAAGAAGATACTTAGAGGGAATTACGAACTACGAAAGAACTAGGTGAAATCTAATGGAGCTACTACTTCCAATCAACGCAAGAATATCTAATGGATTATTTTTGAGGTGGAATAACCGGACCTCAATCAGTACAGTCCAATACATGTTTACATATTAGAATCAGCAGAAACTTTTCGGTCAGACATGGTACGGTGGATTTAGCGAAAAACATCATGGTCAGACATACGATTTATAAATCTTGAATCTTCACATCCACCGATACAATGCAATGTTGGACTGAATGCTGACACTTTTAAGGAAACAAGGGAGATTAGGGAAAAGACAAGACAAACAATGAATTTGAAGTATTGTCTGAGATAAAAATGAAACAAAACATTTGGATTTATGTACAGATGTTTCACTTCACATATCAATATCGTCATCACTAGAATCATAATTTTGGATTTATCGGTTATCGCCGATAAAGTTATCGTTATTGATTTACCGGTTATCGTAGTTCATATTTTCGTTATCGCGTTCACCATAGGTACAGAGACTACACATCCTGACCTCTGCGTTACAATTAATTTCGATACAGAATAAGAAACGAAAATTACAGTATTGAAATCCTAAGCACACTCAGGTAAAACATGATACTTAGACAATTTTTATTATCCCTTCTTTTTCGATAAACAAAATGAGCCAAAGAAATCTATATGACGAATATGCAATTAATTCCCAGCTTTAAAGAAAACTAAGGAAGACAAAAATGCAATACATGATTCGCAAGGCAAATGAACAGTTTACTAGCAAGATTCTCTGAACAGATTAAATTAAACACATTGTGCACCTCATCATCCAGCACAATTATTGTATACATAGTTTAACAACCTCAGCCACAATATCCAACAAAAAAAGTTTGAATGATTCAGTTCATGCAAAAGTGCTGAAAATAGATAAAACAATAGTATGCAGGTTCAGGAGGCTAATGACTAGCAAAAACGCTCATAAATAGAATACACCCAACACCAAGAATATTAAAACAACGGAACATGAAAAACACGAGTGTAGATTGCGGAAACAACTCGCTCCTCACTCACATGAAATGGTAAGAAGAATTTAAATATTGTTCACCTAATCCTAGCACTGTACCACCAAGTCATTATCATTGTATTACTGATTTAACCACCGCAGAGACAATGAAAGTGATCTCAGCAGCGACTGTATTACCAAAAAGAGATTCTCACAGCCTCCACCACCAAATTTGAGATCAAACATTGAGTAAAACCTGTGATAACAATGAAGCCACTCAAGTACTCTGACGCATTATTATTATTATAACATGCCTGGTTTAACCACAGCACAATTTTCATTAATAATTCATATTCCATTTTTATTTACTGAAATAAAATGCTTTTAAGAGATACTAAGTAGCTTCATGAGCGTTACAGTACGTTTGAACAGTCACACAAAATAACCATGCATTTGTGACACTGTAGAACTGCGCACACACAAATGAACGATCTCTGTGCAGGGTAAATGATTTACACGATCAATTGCATCAATAGAGATGGTTCAGCTAGTTCGGAAAACTGTGATGTGCCTCAGAAAATCCGTATGAAGAATAACACTCGAAACATTTATTCTTCTAAGGATAGTCAACAATGACGCAAGGAGAGCTTACGAATGACACTTTACTCTTTGGAACTCGTTTAGGTCAAAAAGGGAAGTGACAAGGAAAAGAGTAAGCGCATTAGGATCAACCACTTATTAAAGCAGGCATTTACCAAAACCACCTACCTTATAATTGTTCACTAGAATTTTGACAAGCATGTATATCTATTCTTTCCTAAACGTAAAACGTGCTCACTTTTACTTGCCAAGGTAATAAAATTTCGGACATTTACACCTATGACAACACAAAATACATTCAAACACCTTGAATTTTAAACTATTGTACCGCTGACGCCTGTCCATATTTAAAACTAAAACATTTATAATTTATAATAAAAGCGATGAAATTAAAATTTCTCGGGCGCACGAGCTGTGATCCATATAATATGCACAGCAATTTTTCCTGCACTTTATATGAATTTCCACACAATTACATGGCCTAATCAACGCAAAAATTTGTCAGATACCCAAGAAAATGTCTGATTACTACACATTCATGAAACTTTCACAACACCAAGAGAGTATTAGTGTGCATTTGCACTTATGTTTCATTACTTCTTCCTCAAGAAGTGGCCCTCGTCTACCGATTACTCGCCACGACTCACATCCGAGTAATTTAGGTTTCTCCTTTATAAAAGTCTGTGAGTCTTCTCATGTTTCAAAACATGAAACATGACGAAGAAATAATTTTAATATTGCTAATCATATGACAACCATTCAGTCCCAGGATCCCACATCTGCAAAACAACTGTGTTAAAGCGAGCGTACTGGTGCCTGTGGGTGAAGATTGATGACTGTGAGTGGCTGCTGTTCTTCTTCTCCTTATGATTTCCCTTTACATGTACTATGAGGTCGTAGTGGTTACCGCAAACCAGTGGTAATAAACCTAACAGGTCTTTGCCTCTGCGAGTTAAATTCTGCTTTTGAGCCCGTGAGCGAAACCAAGAATGGACCACTTGACTCATACTTGCCATAATTTATCTTTTTAAATAAAAAGCTGTTTCTGCAAGGCAAGCATGTATCACACTTATATTTCCCAGAGCCGATATCTCGCTTTTCGTTGTGCACCAATAATAAATGTAATCAACAAATGCCTGTGAGGCAAACATCGTGAGATTTTACCTTTGGGTCTGCAAATTAGGTGCAACAACTGAAGGACAATCTGAATGCCGACATAGAGCCGACGCATAGATAAAAATCCACTTACACACTAAGAGATTAAGTATCGAGATTATTCATCAAAAGATTCTGTGTCACCAACACACCAAAGTGATAATTTTCTCAGTTAAAGATTTCAGATCTCATAAATCAAGGGAGATAAATTATAGCTGGGCGAACATGACATTTGAATACAAATCTTTCCCTTAGAAGTACTTATCAATAGATAAGCTATTGCTAAGGCCATGAAGATATTCTGGAACCCAAAATGTTTTTTCAGAAGATATTGACAACAAAAGTTAACACAAATGAAACTTGATAAAAACAGAAATTACGATGTAAAAAACATTTCGCACTCCGCATTTTCTTAAATTTGCCATAAAAAGGAAGAATTGCACCACATGAACCGACAGAGGAAGACAAATTTTGGCTTTCATTGAAGCAATAAATGAAATCCTCTTACGATAGAAAACAAAACTAATTTTAAAATGCTGGAATGCAAGAATTCAGGTTAGAATAAATTCAACACTTTAATCGAAGTCTCAATACATTCCCAGCTAAACAAGTCACTATTTATTACGGCAGAGAACTTCGGCAGCACGCCAAGAATGAACCAAACGCCTCGTTCCTGTTGCCATAACCTATTCTATTTCGTACCTGGTAAAGCACAATTAAATCAACTAAATTATAACCCCAACATTTACTACAGAAGATAAACACAGTAGATGCATTAACGCATTCCAGTAAGCATTAAATAATACTATCGCTACATTTACCACTTGGCACTAGGTAGGCTAGCAAACTAAAGAAAATGAACGTAACATTAAACAATTGAAAGCATTAAATTTCTCAAAATTCATCGAACCAGCTCTCCCTCTGATCCTTCCGAGGTAGAGCTTGTACCGGACGCGACATCATTGATGGCCGCTCTGTCTTCCATCTTTAACGCCGTGTGCAGCAGAACGCAGGAATTATCTGCACCCACTCCTCGGTCGATGATAGAAGGCACGACGTAGTCTTCCTCTTCGTGTGATGATGAAGTTTGAGTTTCTTCTGCCACCGATGAAACAACGACACACGCTGGTGACACACGTGCATCCACTCGACGAATGCGCGCTGGTAGCAACGATTCATCATCTGAAAATCATCGGAAAGTTTCGTCACATGAAAATCATCCAAAAGATTTAAGACCGTAAGAGATTCGTCTCATGCATTATGACAAAAAATTGAAGAATTTAAATGTCACTAAACTGAGGCGCTATATATATAATTCACTTGGATCTAGCGACTCTTTTTCCTTATTTTTATTATTTTTCGCTCGGCTTTGGATTTCAAAGTTGTTTCTGCGTAATCCTAGCTTAGAAAAATTTCCTTGGAAACCTGAATTTCAAGTTCCTCTTCTATAACCTATATTGAAATATATCTAAAAATTACAATCAAGTTGATAATCTGAAAATAAAACATGCACAGTATTAAACAAGGGACGAAATAAATACTAAGAAATGAAAAATTAACTAAGTTTACCCGTGGAGTCTGGCGAGTCTGTCGGGGACATGCGGCAGTCACGGCTAAGATAGCTCTCCAACTTCCCAATCGAAGCCAATATGAGGCCCAAATAAGGAGGAGATGGTTTCAGTGGCCTGAAAAAAGGTCACATTCCGAACATTAAGAAAAAAGAACTGACACGTTATGCGTAACACTGGATGCCTTTGGGGATATATTTTTGAAAACAATATGCTTGTATTAGTATTAACAAAATTAAATTTATGTTTTCTTAACGTAGACGTTAAAAAATAGATTTGTTCTTCACAGCTAAATACCAGAATGCGTTAGTAAACTAGCAAGGAGTACATAATAAAAACTCAACAAGCAAGAATTTCGTGACTGTATTAGTAGTTCCTTGTAGACACTTAGACAATACAAAGACTACACTTCAGGTTTGTGAAAAGTGGGTCACGACCAGATGATGCTTGCTATTAATTTTTAACGTTTAACATAGCCATAGAAAAATCGTTATAAGATAATCATGATCGTTTTAGGCAAGTTCTTTATACAAAAACGAAAGTAAATGCTTACAGAGGCATCCTAGGTTGACAACTTTGTATGATAAAAAGTTAATTTTTATTCGCATTTTCGCTTAATTTCTAGAAATACTTATACCTCCTCTTACAATAAAAAATAACATTTACTAAATATATAACCACAAGTCATGATCATTCAACGATAGATGCAACATAAAAGCTATAGGAATAATCTTTGACGCTACGAGGCCAGTCTTCTGAAACGTTAACTAGGTGATGATAAAGAAATTAACTCACCTGGTGAGGTATTCAGGATGATACTGGCAAGCTACATAGTATGGATGGTCCTCCAGTTCCATTATTTCCATTCGTTCTCCCTGCTCGTCCTCCCCTACAAAGTGCAGGCCAGCGGCACTCAGAGAAGGGACCAGCTTAGGATCCACCTCGTACCTGGTGCCATCAGAAATAAGAACTAAAGCATAGCATTTTATGTTAGTACTCTAATTCTTATAATTCGAGCAACCTAATGAGGCCTAGAAAGCTTATGCCCGTGTGAAAAGAACGTTAAAAGGCGTTGGACAACATTCATTGAAGCATTTAACGCGACATTAATTACCACTAACTTGCCAATCTTTCACCGAAAATATCACAGTTGAAGAAACAAGGAAATTGAATTATTTATTTCTGAAGGATTGGCAACAAGAGCAAATAATAGCGCGTGTAATAAATTTAAAAACGACTAGCAGCTAGCAAATACTTTCCTGCAATTCTTGAAGACTACACCTTGGAAACGCAACAAAAATTATTGTAAAACTAAGAGGGGCCATTTACCTCATTAAAATTTTCATTGCCTTGCCTTTAATAACAATACATGTGTATTTTGTCTTCAGAGTTCAGATAAAGTAGGAATAACCACAATTCATTAACGAGTTGAAATTGGGCTAACATGAATCGTAGGAGCACCACTGATAAAGCACCTAACTAATACTCTCCATCTCAACTACTCTTATCAAAACTCATCTCTTCAGGATTTCCACATACCTGTGCCTATGACGTTCCTTTACAAAATCGACTTTGCCGTAAAGCTGCCTGAGTCTGGACTTTTGAGTCGTGAAGACCGTCTTCTTGATGCCAAGCCTCATAGTGCCTCCCATTTGGCCGGGATTGTGCTCCAGCATCTCAACAATGACGTTCTGAGCTTGGTCGTCACCTTCTGTCATCTCCTGACTTGTTGCATCCTTCATCCCAAGCACATTCCTGTAATTAACACAAAGTGATGAATAAAATATCTCAGCAACTGAATCATAATAGAAGAATAAAGTAGCGGCTATTTATAAAAAGCAAGAGGAAAAACGTTTAAAATTGAGAAATAATCCATTTAAGGTATAAATAAAATCTACGTAAGACAAGGCATCACATTTTTATTCATGAATTGACAGAAACAACAAACTACATACACGCAGGTTACTATGTTAACATATATTCATTAAAATCAATTTTTTCAGAAGGAAACGAACTCTAGACTCCCTGAATGTCCTTCAGTTCAAAGAAACATTTACTTCTACACAACTCAAGTTGAACGTATCACTCTAGTGGAATTTCTGTGAGCTCACCTAGCAAACTCAATGACGGCAGCCTGGAGACCAAGACACACTCCCAGGAAAGGAGTTTTGTTGAGACGAGCCCATTTGCAGACGGAGACCTTCCCTTCCAGACCTCGTTTGCCAAATCCGCCAGGCACCAACAGACCACTGAAAGCCAACGAATTGTGGTTTGAACTATTGCATTGAAATATAAAATATTGATTTTTCTCGCTTACCTTTAGTGAAGTTATTCTAATAAACATGGTAAAAAATTAAATGTAACCTCATATTTTTGAACATTTTCCCCGTGATTGTCAGAAGACTACCTTAAATGATTGTTAGGACAAAGAACAAGCATGAGGTAGAAAGAAGGCGCGTGGTGAAACACAGCAGTAGAAATCTAGCCAAGAGTCAAATCCAAAGTGATTGAAAAGTACTACGAGTCAAGTTATGGAAAATTGCTCGAACTCATAGGGTGCGGAAAAACAATGAACAGCATCTCTAGTTTATTAAAAATTCATCATGCTGAGATGTGGAAAAATAAATACAAGATTGTGGGTATAAATGGACGAAATGAGGCATCTTGCAGATCAGACGCACATCGCTGCATTTGAAGAGGAAAAATTGTTAAGGCCTTCGTGGATTACATGGTAATATACCGGCGATCCGAGCTGATAAAAAAATTAATATAGCACCGATGATCTCATTGAGAGAAAACTAAATATATGCATGAAAAGCAGTATTTTCGATACTCATGAGGAGGTCAATTGCATGATACATCGCCCACTATTGCAATACAAAAATCAAGAAAAATTATACGAACTCAATAACCACATTAATCTGGGAAGTAATTTAACAAGGAATCTTCAGAACTCTAGATGAATAATCATTTCAGATTCCCATAATTCCTCACATTGCCTCATCCACATATTACGTCGAAAGCAAAGTTTTTCTAGTTCTTTTCGTTTACAGGAAGACATATAAAACAAGCGTGTATGCCACAACACTTACTTGCTTTTGCAGACGTTCTGCCAGGCTTCATAATACTTAACAGGCCTCTCCGTCTTGGCGATCTCTTCCAAATCTTCGGCATCAACGCAGACGAGACGTAGGCGGCGTTGGCATGCGAGTGAAGCGTGCTCTAGAGCCTTGATTACAGAGGCGTATGCGTCAGAGAGCTGAGTGTACTTGCCCACAAGGGCGATGGTGACGTCCCGTCGCAAATTGTCCTGGCTGGCAAATAAAAGAAGACAGAACATGTATCATAATTGACGCAATAGCGTCCTGTCCGGACCGAAATGAAGCAAAGCTCTGCACCCGTTTCAATAAACATTTCGTAAATGACACATACTAATAAAAACACGAGAAATCTAAAAAAGAAGTTACCTGGCAACCAAATGCTTCCACTTCCTCATGAAGCCCCTAGGGCGCACGAGAGGTAGGCCGAGATTGAGGCACGAATTCAGCAGCGACGAAAGCTTCTGTTCCTCCAGCATTAGGGGCACGGCGTAGATGCTACGTGCGTCGTGGAGGCAGATCACCTGCACCACATCTTTCCATTAATTTCCCTATTACATAACACAACTAAATGCATCACATTAATTTTCACTTTACATAACACAACTAAATGCATCACACATTAATTTCCCTTTTACATAACACAACTAAATGCATCACACAATTTTACTATTACATAACACAACTAAATGCATCACGACCGGTTGTTTGCCCACAACCTCCTTTGGTAGGGGAGTTTGTGACATACTTGTTTACGTACTGAAATACATAAATGCACGTATGCATGTGCATATACAACTCTAAATTGTTTTCTATTTAAGAAATAATGAATGATCGCACATGATTCTGCATTTATATTGTCATTTTGAGAAAACCATGCAACAAAGCCCAATTTCCAGAGCTGTTACTCGTTTACGCTACCACGTTGAAATTTACCCGCATGTGTCCCGTGAAAAAAAGCATGAGCTTTTTTTGGGATCTTTGGACCTGGTTCAACTTTTTCACAGGCACATGCTGAACCCACTTTAGCCAACCCAATATACACACAAGTCTCATCAATTGTTCACACAAATGCAAATGAGGTTTTAAGTGAAATTTTCAATTAATGCTCCTTGTTTACAAAACAAAATGTAAAAAGCCAATAATGTTTGGAATGGTTTTAAAACAAATTCATCAAATTGCCAGGACTTTGCTGTATAAGATTCCACTATTTCATTCAAAATATCAAAAATACATGCATGTACACATACATTTCGAAAACCACGAGGTTCACAAAAGAATAACTTGCATTTCCTGTATCTTAAATATACAATGAACGAAAAAGTGTTAGAAACCTTTTCAGGTTCAACATGGCAGAAGTTGGAGATCTTGTGCTTGACAGACTGGTCGATGGGATTTTCAGAGCGACACACAATGAAATCCGGCGAAAGCCCTAGTCCACGCAGCTCCCTCACGCCAGCCTGAGTTGGTTTAGTCTTGTGTTCTCCTGTGCTGGACGGCTGTGGCACGAGTGACACGTGCACACAGCAGAAGTTGTCTCGCTGAACAGTAAAGCAACAACCGTCAGCACACCGACACAGTAGTGGCCTACACGTCTTAGGCACTTTTATGGATAAAACAGTGCAACACAGAATTTTTTCTTCCAATAGAGTAGCTACTAAGAACGTGCTTGGCATGGCTTAAGTAATTAAATAGCAACTTGCCTACTATTGGTTCTCCTTTCTCTAAAGTTAGGACACACAGATAAAAAATACATTTATTAATGAGGTCAAAAGAAATTTCACTAACTATCAAAAATAGATAAACAAATGATTAAAATGAACTTCAAGCAACTGCAATTCTACATTTTTCATAAGTATAAGAAGCATAAGCTTGAAGGAAGTCATTTCAAAAAGAATACTAACAACTTGATTATTAAAGGCAATTTTCAAATTATAAAAAAAGAAGTTTGCAAAGTCTTTAACAAATAATTCAACACAATATAAACTAGCCATGACATTGAATTTCAGGTGCAATATATCTCAAAATTTAAATTGAGGCTGTTACTTCAAAACCTGGTGTCACACAGATTTCACTGCAGGTATAAAAAATATATATATATTCAGGTGATATGTTCAGCTTCACACTAGAACAAAATAGAATATGGCTAAACTGATTCCAAATAGTAGACACTTTCCAGACTAACAACATCATAAATGAAGTAGCCATATGTACATACACAGGGTATGTATACACACATAAATGCCCACATTCATCATATCCCTACACACACATACATTCATCCATACATGTGCAATAAATTTTACACACACATACATTCATCCATACATGTGCAATAAATTTTACACACACATACATTCATCCATACATGTGCAATAAATTTTACACACACATACATTCATCCATACATGTGCAATAAATTTAACAAACACTTTGTACCATCGTGGCACTTACCTTCACTCTGAACTGAAACTGCCTGAATGCCTCAACAAAAGGCATACCCTCGATGTCACCAATGGTGCCCCCCAGCTCGATGATGCACACCTGAGGTGCAGCGTTGCTGCCATCCACTGGTTGCTGAGCTACTGTCTCCACCCACTGCTGAATGGCATCAGTGATGTGAGGCACCACCTGATCATCCAAAGCAACAATTTGTTAGTAAAGGTTGCCAATAAACTGATGCTTTCAATAAAAGAGATAAAAAAAATTTTTTGGGGTCACAAGCAGTACCATAATAAAATATAGTACATATATATTATATGATGGAATACTCATGGTACTGAATTAGCTCTCAGAAATACACACTTTCTAAGCAACAGTAAATAAACTCCCTGAACAAAGTATTCCAGTAACAGAAACACACAAAATGGTCTTAAATGCAAATGGAAGACCCCATGATGATGGCCTGCTTCTTGGGCAAACTGGCTACCTGAGCTGGGGAATGACAACAACACACAAAATAGTTAAGTATGCCATCTCACCTGCACTGTTTTTCCTAGATAGTCTCCTTTCCTTTCCTTCTCAATAACATGCGAGTAAATTTTGCCAGTGGTAATGTTGTTGTCACGATGCAGCGTAACATCCAGGAATCTCTCATAGTTGCCAAGATCAAGGTCCACTTCACCTCCATCATCCAGTACATAGACTTCACCTAAAAGAGAAAAATCAAGTAATATTAAGATGAAAATTATTGCATCACATTAAAATTTGTGCAGGTACAGCTAACTATATACATCATATAAAGACATTTTTTTCAAAATCTACTCTATTCACCATACTGAAGTTATTATACAAACATGAAGTGTTTTGACTCGTGATACACTCAAAAGTTGATGCTCTAATATCAATATATGAACTGCAAACCTAGACCTCAATTTAAAGGTAAGCTAAACTTATTCTAGTTAGCTTGCCAGCATTTCAATTTTCATAATCCCATTTCAGTGGATGCCTGCAGAGGGTCAAACAAATATTTGCAATGGTATAAAAAGTTTAACAGTTTGGTTGCTTGGCAGTTGAACTACAGAGTTAGTTCAGAAAATGTTCAAATGAAGTAATGCAAACATATTGAAGATGAACTTGATGATGATACATAAATATGAAAGAAAATGTGTTGTATGAATGATACAAATATACTGAAATTATGCTTAAAAGGAAATGACATTAAGGTCAAAATTTTTGCAATTTAAGATACATTTATGACTTTAAAAACCTTAAAATGATGCCAAAAGAAATTGCACTATCGTATTTCATTTCCAGCTCAATGCATCTTGTGTACCACAGAACATTAATAAATGAAATAGTAAACCATTAGAATAACAAACATATTGAATAAAATTTTATTCATATTTTATGCAACAATAAAATATATGGTGAATCAATAATGCAGAGTGAAAAATTTGACACACATAGTTTTATTTTATTCCTATTACATTTGATAATAATTTCTACATGTTGACCCAACATCCCAAACTTAATTTGCATTATAAATAGTATATGCAAAGAAGTTATATAAAAACAAATCAATAAAATGCAATCACTTTTTGAAAAAACTTACCATGTTCATATGGAGAGAAAGTTCCAGCATCAATGTTGATGTATGGGTCAATTTTGATGGAAGTTACACGCAAGCCACAGTGTTTTAATATGGTACCTAAGCTCGAGGCAATAACACCCTTACCAATGCCAGATATTACTCCTCCTGTTACCAAGATATACTTCATCTTTGATTATACCTGAAAAAATGAAGACTTGTATAGGCTGGGTCTAGATTTAAACAAAGATATAAAAGTACACATCAGGCTTATGGCATCACCAACCACCATTTCAACAAATTAGATGGGGTACAGATTTGATGACAAAATTAGGGATTATATGAAATAAAAGTTGAGAGTTGAGAGGTAATACTAAATGTCGTCCTCACAAATTTTATCATGTTATCTGGACAAGAATCTAGAAATAAATTCTCTACTATTACATATTGAACAATTCAATAAAGTTCACAGCAACCTAACATTCTCTCTGCTTTATTATCAAGTCCCTAAAAAAATATGAAAATTTTAAAGTGAGCCGATTGCTAATCACACTCAAACAAAAAATAATATAAAAATCATATTACTAAATAATTTGACTCATTCCAGATTTAACGCCATTAGAAGACTTGAGCTGTCAGCACAGCAAAATATTGAAAGCATCACTAAAGCACACATATTTTTACTTTAGAAAGGTAATTATTACACATTTCCTGCAATTACCTAACTCGTACAAATCCATGCGTTGTACACATCGTCACCAGGAAGTTCAGTAAAATTTACACCTAACTTGACCTGAGGGGTCCACCGGTGGGCCCCTTCGCAGGGAATGTGTTAACTTGCTAATATGATTACAAATAAAGATCTTCTTCAGTCAAAAACGTAACTGCATTGCATAACAAGTTTTTGTAACCATTAACGAATAAATACAAATACTAATTAACCAAAAACACGCTACATGTTGTTTTTCTTTTCATAATAAACTGATTGGAATCCAAAGTTTCACGACCACGTGTGGGTGATATGACATAAACTTTTGTGGTTCTAAAAGCAATCTAAATCCGCGCATTACACTCTTAAATACATAGTTTTTGTACTCTATTGACAAAGCGAAAATAAATTTGCATCCTAAAACTCAGGTATGTAACCACCTTACCAGTTGAAGGAATTAAGCTTATTCTGGTAATTTTTATTAGTAATTTACTAATAGTGCACTGTAGCTTACAAGCAACAGTTTTTATCTACAACAATATGACCAGAAATAATACAGTAGAGCTAATAGAACTGAGAAACTAATTTTCTTCTTTCCCGAATGATAACAGTACACCAGCCATTAACGCTTTATATTTCTTTATGGTAGGGCTATTTTTCTGTTATGTGTTTGTGAGAGAGTTCTTCGGAGGTAGAGAGGTACGATTGTTTTCGTAGATTGCACATTTATTGATAAATGCAGTTCAAATTAAAGCACAGATTGGGGCCAAGATCGAGGACTATAGTGAAAATCGAGATTTAGAACTTGAGATCTGTGAACCAAAACCTGCACGGATAGGGGCCAATAGGTAACCCGAAATGAATACAGAATTTAGCAAATCGATCAATATCACAAGACAACATTGCAAGGAAACTGACGAGTAAAGGAATTAAAGCACCGTACCAAATTTAGTTGGTTGTTTACGTAAAAAGCAAACTAAGAAGCCGATAGCCAGCTTCTCTTACGAGACCACCTTCTCGCACCTTATTTCCACCCGCCACCGTGAGTAAAACTTAGCACAATACCTCCATTTTATTCATAATAACTTCATTACGCACTTCGAATGACATTGAGTAACTACAAATTTTAAACTTTGATAAATATTCAAAATAATGAAAGTAGAATGCAGACGGCGTCGAAATTAGCTTAAGTGTCATTTTGATATTTTGTCGTACATTCTACCTTAATAAATAGGAAAATTTATCACGAAAATTGAAACAAGTTAGTGAATTTTTGGTTTAGAAACAAGCACACAATAAGAGTACGTAATGTACACCGCGTATTAAGCTACTTTTTAGAACATATATCAATGGGGATAAATAATGTAGAATATTTACGAGTAATAATTTTTTAAATTGAATTAGAAGCATCACAGGAAGGTCAGTTTGCGGTCTACGATGTTACACTTGGTGCAATATACTGAATTAGAAGCTCCACTTAAGACAGAAAAAAATGAAAACGATTAAAAATGTAAAAATTTCCGCAATATATATATTTATTTTCTTTGTAAGTCACCAATCATATCTGATCATTCATCATTAAATTCTTAAACTTTATAAAAATAATATTACAACTACCATCTCGAAATAAATAATTCTACAATGATGCCAACCAAGTTATAGCGAGAAAAAATGACAATTTTAAGTAAACGTGTAGGCAGTACACTAAATAATATCAAATGCTACTTCTACGGAATGAAAGACTAACAGCGATTTAATTCACCTCAGGATAAATAAAACTGTCCCTAAAATACACAGACTATTACATAGATACAACTACATTACCATTTACACGTTAGCAACCATTCGAAAGAAGAAAATAGATTACAACCAAACTATTACCAGCATAACAAAAAGAAGAAAAGATCTAATTAAGGCTAGTAGATGATAGTACAGCTACACCACGCTCATAAAAACTATGAGCGTTCAGTCCTTCTGCAGCCTCCAAGTCAATAGTGAAGAGCATATCTGTCCGTGTAGCATTGAGGTACACTGGTAGAGTGATGGGCTGAGTCTTGGAGTTTTTGGTGTCGACATCATCGGCTCTGACCCACCAAAGTGTGGTAAGCGGAAGTTCATTTATAATTTGAGACGATAGATACAAGACGTTGTTCTTGCACTTGCCTCCCTGAAGCTTCAAGCCACGAATTTTGAAACCTCCTTGTTCAGAGCATTGGCCCTCATCAGCCACAGTTACCTTGAGTGTCAGCTCCTCCAAAGACCAACTGTTGGCCTGCGCAACGCACTGTCGAGTGGCAGTAACGTATGCCTCAGGATTGAAGAGGCCACCAAGCCAAACAGTGACGTTCTTAAGCTCTCCTGCACCATATTGAGCGACGCATTGAGACACTTCCTGCAGCTGCTTCATGCGATGAGCAAGATCTGTAGCCCAGTGGCTCACAGTCGCAGTTTTGGGGACTGTGTAAGTGAGCCAAAGCTCTGGGATTATTCCTTTCACCAGTTTACTCACCATACCGCGGTGATAATTTGTCTGTTTCTTTTCACCCTTGCAGATGAGGATGACGTCAGTAAGATCAGTACGAACACGCTTCAGCAATTTAGCGCCCGAATTAACTTCCCGTTCAAAGTAGCGGTAAAGAGGGTCCTTGATATTTTCAAGCGTGCGTCTGAGGTTAGCGACTTTTTCAGGTAACAGAGAAAGCCAAGTAGTAGCTGACTGCTGTAGGGTTACCATCCACGACGGTCTGCTCTGCGATTCGACGTCTTTGACACCGGTATGGTCGTCAGCACCAGCGTATGCAAGTTCATCGTCGTCTTCTAACACAGTCATCTTAAGGAGTGACGCAAGCAAATCCATACCGCGCGTGGTAAGCAACACGTTCTCTGCGTTGTCGGGTAGACCGAGCCAGGACGGACTCTGGCGGTCACCCAGGGCTTCAATCCAATGCAGAAATTGATCTCGCCTGATTCCATCAGGCATGCAAAGATTTTCTCCTCCTGTCATGAGATGAAAAAATTGATTTTGTTTCGAATTCAACATAATTAAGAAAAAATTCGACATGATTAAAACGAATATCAACATCATAGAACAGGAAGTAATTCCAAAGTTGATAGGAAAAATTCGTTCAACGAGCTTTTAGCCTAACAGACAACGTTCAAATGACCACTATTGACACCAGTACGTTATTATTGTAAGGTGTAATCACGTAAAAATATAAATAATTATAAAAAAGTAATCCATGGCAGCAAAATAAATTTTTCGTTATTTCCTACCTTGGAAATTTTTCACGAGCGGGAAATCCGGATCAAAGCTCTGTGGCGTGAAGAGTTTAGTAAGGAAAGAAGCAAGTAGACGCTGGTCAAACTCGTTGTCGATCTTGCCACCATAGATACACTCTGACAGGAGCGTAGCTAGAGCATCCCACGGCACTTTCTCCGGAGGTAAGTTGGTGCGGCCCTGCAGTAATTACGAAAACTGATTTATTAAATGTAAAATAGAAGTCCTATAATTCCCTGGTCATAAGAGGAAGTTATTTAAGTATATTCTTATACGCTATACCAATTCCCAGAAAATTATTATTACAATTATATTCCTAATTTAACCACCGCAGCCAATCCCCAAAAAAAGAGAACTACTTTTCAAAATAATAGTAAAAAGTTTATAGAATGGCCATTGAACTTAAGAGATCCTATAAGTACTTTCAAGACAAAAGAAGCTTGAAGTTTGAGATCCACTTTCAAGGTAAAATAGGACTCCTTTCAATATTTCTGAGCTACATTGCAAACTTTTTCATAAAACGAATAAAGTTTATTGCTCACTTGACTCGTACAAGACATAAATGTGATTCATGTCATAATGGTAACAAAGTACGTACAACGTCTCGCCTGATTGCTAAACGCGAAGTGATTCCACATCGCAGACTTATTAGAATTCTCTAATGCGACCAAGTTGAATTCTCTGGGCATAAAACTGATTTCAAATTGACCCCATAAAAAATTAGGAAATTATTCTTGACAACGTTTCGGTATGAGACGATCAATTGGGTGATCATCACAGAAGCTGGAGTTGGTTCATGAAATAACTAATAGAAAGACAAAATCAGGGACTGTGTACATCCTAGTCCACTTGCTGACCATGGCCGTAGCCTCAATCCATGTGTCGAGCGTGTCACAGGCGACTCGTAGATCGCTCTCGTTGAATTCGTAATGCTTGGCCCAGCCGAGTGGGGCGTAGCGGAGACGCTCTTGTGTCACAGCATGGAACCAAGCCAGCAAGAAATACAGGCGGGCACGTTCATTCGGAGACTTCATCATCCGCGACGCAGGAACCTGCCCACGCAGAGTAACGTTCAATTCAGGAGGGAAGAATCGAAATGAAAAAATAAATTATCAATTATTGAAGAACAAATTTTGGTTTGGAAAAACAAATTATGCGACTCAGAAATAGGAAACATGACTATCCATACCACGAAAGTAGAAACACACGAAAAATTAGTTGAATTATTAATTTCAAATTGATAAAACAACTTGTAAAAATTAATTATACCAAAAGACGGAAGTAATTTTAAGAATTCATTTCAAAGAATTAAAGAAAGTAGAATTGATTTCAAAAGTATCATGTGTACAACGACTACTAAAAGTACACAACACTAACGATATAATGTTTCTGAAAATACGGTTGTACTGGCTAAATGAATGAAGCACCGAAAATTTAGTACATATTCGCTAAAAAATATCTACTGGGATTTATCTTGGATACGAGTACCAGACTAGACTTATACGAGTACCAGACTAGACTCATACGAGTACCAGACTAGACTTATACGAGTAACAGACTAGACTTATACGAGTACCAGACTAGACTTATACGAGTACCAGACTAGACTTATACGAGTACCAGACTAGACTTATACGAGTACCAGACTAGACTTATACGAGTACCAGACTAGACTTACAGTGTTGAATGTCCGGAGAAGGTTGGCTCGTACGCCTGGCGGAGGCTCGAAGACAAATATGCGGCCTGCCCTGAGCAGGTTGACAGGCAGTCGTGGTGAGATCTCCATGGTGAGGAACAGGCGGAACTGCGGGTGCGGGTGCAGCTGGTGGAGCTTCTTCTCCAGCTGAACCAGCCAACCCGGCGCCAGATGTACATTCTTCAGCATCACCCACCTGATATTGTTACCAAATGAATTAGTTACACTTGACATTCCGGAGCCGTAGAAATATTCTTTTCAACTTAATACAGATCAAGTAAGCAAACGACACATTCATCAACTACGTTCGACGGTGTCACAATCACAAATACATGGAAAATGTGGCTATTTATGTGTAACGTGTCTTTACGACTGGCAATAAAGGGTGTTCCTCCAGAGAACTATCAACGGACTGAAGTAGAAACAAGAAAAAATATAATTAAACGAGGTAAATAATGTGCTGAAGTTAGATAAAGCAAAAATTTCGTTAAATAGAATACTCAAGTGGGTATATTATCGAACAATTAGCATCAATAAATCCGTACCTGCAAAAAGTCAATTGAAAGCATAGAGTGAACACCATTAGCGAGGCGGGTTACACGAATTTCTTCCTATGAAATACACGCTATCCAGTCAAAGCAGCACACTGACCTTCCATTTTTGACGGCAGAATTAATGGCCTTGTCTGCTTGGCTGAAGCCCTCTGCCGAGCCAATGGCAATGGCACTAATGGGCTTGTTGAACTCCGCTGCGAGGTCGTCCACACGCGCCGAGGCATCGAAACCTTGGCTGGCACACAACAGCAGCGGCGTTGATCCCTTAACTTCTTCGTCCACCACCATTTTGAAGTCAACCTGAAAATCACAAGATAATTTAACAAAACTGCATCTGTAATATTTCAGTTCAATTGAGTCAAACGAATCCATCCTTAAGTCAAACGAATAAAAAACTTTAATGCAAAACGATATAAATTTAATGATAGGTTTCAAGACCGAAATAATTATAAAAAATCAGTAACATACAAACAAAGTGATTAAACACCTTCTTAACTTGTTTTACTAATTCGGCCGTAACGTTTGCAAATCACAGTCATAGATTTTATAGTACATGAGAGGATTGACGTTCATAGCAAGAGCTGTGTCATTTTTTCGTAGGCAAAACGTTTGGAACAAATTGCAGTCAATTAGTCTAAGGATGAATAACGTCCTATGTTTTTAGCCACATTCTGATACAAGACACCAATATACGAATGTTTATTGCAACCAACTCGTTATCATTATTGAATTCACAAGTTCGGATTCATGCTTCAACACCTAGAATCTTCATAGTAAAATTCTGCATACATTCAAAAGCTCAAGCTTTCTCTCAAAATGGCATTCTTCATTTGAAGGAAATATTTATTTGCCGTATCATTAAAACCTGGGACATCATAAGTATTTTACGAGACTAAAGAGACTCACTTCTCGTTCGCCGATACTAAGGAAGCCATCGCCCAACACAGCGTTGACGAAAAGGGCGGCTGATGCACAAAGCCTGTCAGGTCTGAACGCTTCTACTACCAGCATTTTGTGGATACACTCGCCCACGTTAGTGAGCTGCTTGTCGCTTTCCCAGATTACAGGTACGTTTAATTCAGCCTTGGAACTGTTAAGCCACGTCATGAAATTATCACCGCCAATCTTGGACTCAATGTTCTTAAAAGATTGTAGCTTAGTAGCCAATCGCACCACTGCTTGGGACTGCTCAGGTGTCAGGCCGGCAATGGCTGAAGAGGAGGCGTCGAGAAGACCTTCCTTGTCTCGTAACATGAATTGGAATTCTGTGTCATAAACTCCCTCGGATGTGAGGCCCTTCAGGTGAATACGGGCCAGCAAGATGGCAAAAGTTAGACGGTCGTGATGGATCATGCCCCGGGCAACGCGACCGAAGGTAAGTTGGTACAAGTCGGCCGTAACGATGCTGAGTCGAGTAGCATAGTCGGTTTGAGACGCGAGACGAGGGTTGTTTGTGAGCACATCCGTGAATAACTCGAGGAAGAACTGCAGAGAATATTGGTACAGGAAGTGTACTTGATGAAGAGCGTCTAGGGTGAAATAGATGCTTGAGCAGGCACTGCTCAGAGGCATATATTGCTGAGACACCATCTCGATTTCGTTCATCGTTTTGTCAGTTTCTTGTACCTTCAGTGAAATATCCGACGCTTCTTTCTTGAGTGTTTCTAGGGTAGTGATGACAGAGTCATCGTCCAGAATTTGTCCCTTCGAGTCGTTCAACACCTGCAGTAAATTCTTCTCAAGTTGTCGCAATCGAAGTTGGAATTCACCTGTAAGAGAAAAAATTCACAAAAAATGCTTCACGAATAATTTTGCGGTTTAAAAAGAATAATTTTACAGTAAAAGCTAATCGGGGTTGTTTGAAATTAAAATCATTACCCTCATTTTGGCGTTTGAAGAGACTGTTAATAGTGTTTAGCTTTTTCTGGCAGGAACGCTCCTTTCACAGGAAAGCAACAACTCACACTACTAAAACCAGTAGTGTTATACAGTGCTTAGGCTGTGGTCAAGCCTGCGAGCCGCCTACTGACAAACACTTACGAGACACTGTAACAGAGGCGATCAAGGCAGTCAGAGGAATTCGTTTTTACTTCATGTGATAAATACAGTCTGTTCGAGAGCCTACCTTGCAACTTGAGCAGATTGCTGCGCTTATCATCAATATCAGGACGCTCAGCCTTGAGCACTTGGTTCAGGCACTGGGACTGCAGCGACGAGCGCGTCACCGTAAAGTTGACCAGGGTTACGCGTGAGCACAGGTCTGGAGGGAACTCTACTGTGGGATCACGCGTTGACAGGAAGATCGTGAACGCAGGAGACAAGTCGATGTCCTGCAACGGAAAATGTTGAGTATGTCAGGAAGATCGAACACGCGAAACTCTGGTGCAGAAACACGAATATTGTTTGTGACCTGTATGCCTTGTGATTACTGGCAACAACGTGTTATGGAAATATCCTGCAACGGAAAATGTTGAGTATGTCAAGGAGATCGAACAAGCGAAACTCTGATGCAGAAACACGAATATTGTTTCTGACCTGTATGTCTTGTGATTACTGGCAACAACGTGTTATGGAAATCATCTGACGCTGCTCTAATGTTACGGCAGAATCAAAAGTAAAAGTTTTATTCTGATATAAAAATATCAACATAATATATTAACCTGTAAGGAATAAATACAAACGTTATTGAAACATTATTTAAAATATCGTACAGAAGGAAAAGGACACCATTGGTTTATAAGTGTTCAACTCTCAAAAAAAAACATTAGAAAAATACGAAAAGCAAACAAAAATTGAAGGAAAGCATTTGAGTGTAACATCGCCGGGGTGAAACAGAAGTCACGGAAACTAAGGAATAGAAAATAAGACTTCTAACCTTAACTACACAAAAATTACTTCAGTTATTACAGGTGATCGCCTGAGACGATTCGTTTCTCAAGTACGTTAATGAGTTCAGAAACTGTCAAAAATCCTCCCAAGTTTGATAAGAATAACAAGAGAAGCGCAAAGCTACCAGGCAAACTAAAGCACTCCTAAGAAAACTCAAAGTGCTTCGAGTTAAAGTAAAATCAAATACAACCAAGTTTCTCAATTTTATGTCAAGTATCAACAATATTTCTTCCTAATAAGGTCAATTATTTCAGAAAGATCTAGGTAAACTTAGATGCGAAAGATTTGTCAATTCAGTTAATAGAAGAAATCCAAATGTGACCATGTCATGCTAAAAATTAAAAACTATCCACAGATGTATTATTTTCTATAATAAATGATGAAATTAGGCAAATTAGAAGAAAGAGTTATAGATGACCATTCAAGAAGCCAGCGATAATGAAACATTCTTCGAATTCAGCTACACATAATTATGCCGTAAATTACAGTAATTGAAATCAATGGCATGACCAAAAGACAACTATATTTGGTAGACATCCTGAAGTTACTGACTCACCTGATCTCCAAGCGTGATAAGCACACGACCACCCGTGCGTCGGAGCTCCCTGTTGAGCACAGGGTTCAGGATAGGATCGTAGTTCTCCACGTCTTGCACCAGCAAGGGATTACCGAACCGAAGTGCGCTCTCCAGGTTCTTCCTGAATGAATCGTCCAAAAAGCTGGTCTTCGTAATCTTCTTCTCACTGTACTCGTTCATAATAAATTCGGTGGCCTGGCCAGATGGGTCGATGATGAGCGGGTATCTGTTGAAGCGTTTAAGCATGATGGCGTTCTCAGTGCAGAGTTCGTCGGCTGGCAGCGCATTGGCGGTCCAGCGTAGTCGCTCATCAGGGTTCGAGAGATACTCAGTGCGAGCGATGTCGCTACGGAACTGGATGTTGGCTTGTTGCAGGTGGGCACACCAGTTCGTGAACAAGTTCTGCCGGAACTGTTGCTCGAAGTAGCCAGCGTACGCTAAGAACGCTGATGATAGAAGCGTGTCGCCGATAATCGTTGACATTTGCGACTGGAAAGCGGTGAAAAATTGAGAATTTGATATTGAAGACATGATATTAGAGCATTTATGCCTACGACTTCGAATAGAAAAGCCCCATATTAAATAAGAAATTCGTGATGTCTCATGTAACGAGCAATTTTTACTACACGAACAGAGAAAGTTAACTTTCAAAAACATAAGATACCATTTAGCTAACATGCAATCACAGTATCAAAATAAAATTTAATGAGAACGAATTGTAATAAAAAAACAGAATTGTAGATATTCAAGGATAAGTTGGAACTCGTGTTACCTTATACATAACATGGGAGTTATGCACTAGTACTTACAGTTGATTAAAAACCTGAAAACTAGAAGGTATAACTCCTCAATTATTAGTAATGTTTACCTCAATGCACCATAATAGAAACTACACAGACCACGTATAATGAAACTGCTCAATTTAATTTACGTAGGAGAGAGAAGCTGAATACCTTGAAGGTCTCTGAGGTAGCAGCCCATCTGTCCTTCTCAAGGGACAGGTTCCTGATGAGGGCCATGGACCTGTCCACCTTGGCTGCCACGCTTGACAGATTCGACTTGATGGCTTGTGCCTGCGAGATGAGCACCGCGTACTCGTCCTTGTAGCTTGCTATGGACTGCTCCAGAGCTGCGATCTGAGCTTTCACCTGATCAATAAAAGATAATAATTGGGTCACAATAATGCGAAGGCATTTTCTAGACTAGAAAATTCTAATCATTTGAAGATCCCAAAAGGCATTTACAGAAATTAACATCATTCTTCAAAAGTGGAGCACAATCCTTCATACTTCAAAACTACGGACGACTATGGGATGGTCAGAAATAAAAAATAGCAGAACTACAGCTCCCTCTCTCAAAACTAAGGAAAAACAGAACCTTGAAAAGTGAAGAAGCAGAGAACAGTTGTAGTCACTATGGAATGAAAAACCAACATGCTCACTCAGGAATCAGAAAGAAAAGTAACCCACCTCGTCGTGCTTGTCAATGTTCTTCTGTGCCTGGCGCTCGAGATCGCTGAGCTCGTTGCGAAGAGGCTCGACCTTCTTGAGCATGTCAGCGTACTCGAGTTGGGCGATGGCCCACTTGACCATGGGGCCACAAGCCAGAGAGGCGCGGTTCACCTTCTCAAAGTTGTAGTCGGGGTTGGTGAGGTAGCGCGTCCGCATTTTCTCGCGGATATCATCGCTAACCATAGAAAAAATGATTATACACATGAAATATTTCCTACTCTGCAAAATAGCAACGAGTGGAAAAAAGATAGGTCTTCTGGATGAAGTAACGGTAACACAATATCATACGTACGTATCAATAATAAGAAAAGTTTCGTTTACTTAATGGTTTTTCCATATCCTAAAGACAATTATCGTAGATTCACTATACACAAGAGACTATAGCAGCTACAAGTTAGCAGGTCTCAACTAATCGGGACATGTTTACTGAGAAACAAATATTTGCTAAGCTACAACTTCATGCATAATTTAGTTTATGATTTTTTTTTCAGAAGCTATTTGATTTCAATGGGAAAACATTCATACCTTTTGGTATCAAATATTTGCTGACTTGATTTATTCAAGCTGATAATAAATTTCTGTCAAAAACATCAACAAAAAAGGGCTTCGAATTACTATTCATGCCCATGCATTTATATTTCAGTTTATGAGATTTCGCCAGTGTTGATGGGATTCTAACACAGAAATGAAAATAGCTAATTAAGAAGCTTAACTATAGAGATGAACAGAGCTTAAAAAGGATTGCAGACACACTGAAGAAGCACTAACATTAGCGGGGACGGGCTAACTTGTGCTGCACTACGAACAAAATTATATACTAGGACCCCACATCAAATGAAACTTACGTTATATCGTCAGTGTTGAAGTTGACGATGGTATTTATGAAGTTATCCTTCATGGTTATGGATTTGATGCTCTTCCAATCGGTGACAGCTTCGCCGATGAGGAGACAAATGGACTCCAGAGCCAATTTTACCATCACGGGGGGGTTCGCAAGCGCCCTGATCTCCACCAGGTGCTGACGCTTAATCGATTTCACCGCTGCAAAAAATCGAACATATTAGATAAGCATACATGAGCATTGTACTTGCTGACGAAATTCCCAGTTGTCTGAGTTTCATTTTTAAAGGGAGCCATTGCCAACGGAGACAATACAGTGTGTTCTCGAGGAGAGACGAGTTAAAGAATAAAACTGAGGTACTCGGACACGCTTCACATAAACATTTGTGCCTTGAGTTCACGCTCACAAATTTACAGCTTTGAACATGCATGGTGGTACCAATGCTCACGTTCATCACTACTGGCAAGCGGAGCTCGTACGTAATGCTCAGTCGTACCTTACTTGAAAATGCAAAACAATGCAAGAACCTCAATCTGCTCTGGTAATCAAGTAGGCACAATGTCTAGCGACAAACTTGTGGCATGGAAAGTTCGATACCTCGTACTGCTTGAAGGATTTATCCATGCGAATTCAGTGGTGGAAGTGAGCAAGTAATAGCAATGAAATTTCAGGAGCAAGAAAATGTTTCAGCCTTTCTTTCTGAAAGTATGACTACATAGTTCTTTCTCAAAAAAATATAATAGATAATAAATACCTGGCTATGTCATAACGTTAGATTTCTTGTAGAGAGAAAAATTGAGCGGCATATGTGTACTGTATCTCAAACCGTCCTACAACACCGGCTCACCGTTCTGGGCCTCCTTAACAGCAGGTTCTACCCCACTAAGCTCCTGCAGCACACTCTCCTGCTTGCTCTTGATGACCTTCTTTTGTGTCTCCAGTGCTTCCTGCAGTTCCTGGCCCGCAACCTTCTGGCGCTCCGCCTCCTGCTGGTCCTTCACCATCTGTTTCAGCTTCGCATTCGCTGCTTCATTCTTGGACTGCAAGAGGACACAGGTATTAACTATTCAATGTAGGGAATGATGATAATTTGAATATTGCACCTACTACCAGAGGGCATCAAGCATCTTCTGTGGATAGAAGTAGCTATCAATCACTGAATAAAAGGAAAGACTGCGTCGTTCTGATCCGAGTTAGGGGCTTAGAACATGAGATGATTATCTCATGACTAAGACAGGAAGAGTTTCAGGAGTTTCAGCACTTACAAAGGTTTTTCAATGGGGAGAATGGCAGTCCATCGAGAACAATTTAGATACATAGATAGGTTAATAACAAGAAGTACATACCATTGAGTGCTTCATTTTCAGTACTCGAACACCCATTGAAATCATTTAGAACGGTAAAAAGTTAGCAGTCATAAGCAAACATAGTAGTAGAGTAGGCGATGGTTTTTCAGACATACAGATTAAAAACAAAAAATGACGACAGAAGTTTTCATAAGAAAAGAAAATTGCACAAATAGAATTGTAAGCATCTCTCTTGAATTAGAGCAGCTTTTTATGTTTACCCTGACAGATGCTTCTACACAAAATCAATCAATTGTTTTGAACTACTGTACGATTTCTTATCTCTCCCCCCAAAATTCTACTCGCTACCTTAACCTTTATTTCTGTATCAATTGAGCATTCACTGATACGCAGTTTTTTATTTTAAACCCCTGGAAGTGACTCAGTGTGTTTTCATCGCGTTTGATACTATGAAAAATGTCCTCATGATCAAAGTGAAATAAGCTTAAATTATGACTAATGGTAAAAATCTAACCTGAAGTTCGAGGTTCTTGATAGCCAAAGACTTCTGCATGAGCTCGACTTGCTCGACGGTCTCAGCGATCTTGGCGAGGCCCACGTTAAGGTGGAGCTGCTGCTCTTCCAACTCGCTCCTCTTCTCCTGGTACAGCTTCACGAAGTGCTGAATGAAGTCTAGGTAGTGCCTGCCAGCAAGTGGAAACATAAGATGTACTGTAGAATAGATGCACAGAAAAGTTCAGAAACGAATATTCAAAATCTAACACAATTTGCTGAAGCTACAGCAACTGATAATTAAGGTCAATCACAGTCATTCATAGAAGCGTCAATGTTTAAGAATCATCCATCTTAATTTGGTGTTTACATATAGAAGCAAGAATCCGAAATACGTGCAGGTATTAACATCCTGTAAGGCCAAAGGAGGCCACTAAGGAGGAAAAATTAAAATTTCAAGACCATAACCAATTTATGCAGTCAGTAGCCACCAAGAACCTCATGTCCTTAATTTAAGCCTTATAGAACAGGTTACTGCAACGTGCTTCTATTACGGACTTCTATTAAAAAACACAATGTAGACTCGGAGGAGGCCGTACCTGGGTGTGATGGCCATGGTGGTGACGCCTCGCTTGGCCAACCTCGCGTTGGAGCGGTGCAGAGTCTGGTGTACATACACAAGGGCGTTGATCACAGCGTCACGGTGGCTGGGGGATGCAGGCAGGCCCTCGTACGTCACAGGGAAGTAGTCTGGTGCCGACCAGCTCGTGCGATCCAAGTCCATTCGGTTTGTAAACTCTTTGCCGACCTACAGAAAAAATGTGTTTTTGACACACCTCACTCGGAATTCCAAATGAGAATTAGGCTAAGAATGAAAAATTGGGTATATTATGTGTAAGGTGTCCGGCAGAACGATGGCGTTTTCTTATATTTTAAAGGAATGGAGAAAAATAAGAGTAGTTTTGGTGCATGAAAACTTGAAATTTGGAACGTCAAAATATGAGACTGAAGTTAGTAGTACGTTCAGTTTTAGAAGGCGCTTAGAAGTGAGAACTTATTTTTTGTATCTAAAGATATGATAAAATAATAAAAACATTACCACAGAAACTCAAATCGGTCCCCTTGAAGATACGTTAACCAGCCTCACAAGAAAGAATGAGAAAGAGAAACTGGTTCTTAAATTGGACTACTAAGTGCCTACATGAAGGCGTCACTGAACTATTCCTTAACCACTGAGCCCACGTTTGATCATGCCAGGCCAAGACACAGTCCAGTACCTGGAAGAGGGCGCCATTGGACCAGTCTCCGAACCAGTTGAGGACACATCTGTTGAAGAGAGCAGGCGAGGTAGCGGCGCGGTCCTTCAGACCGTCAGCTGACGGGTTCATCGTGAACACGACGTGCAGATTCCGCATCACCTGTTGAGGTAAGAGAGTCATGAGAGCTGCAAGGTATTCCTATTGAACGAGACCAATTTTCATTAAGTTAATCAGCATTGATATCTCAGTATGTAATGCAGTCATGAGTACGTGGAAACCGAGAGTATCGGTAGAGTTTAGTAATATCAGTAAGCATAGTTGGGAGATCCAATCGTCAAACCAAAATAAAATATCCATGCAGGCAAGAACGTAATGATTATAGTAACAAATGTATCACAGGCGATTATCGATACAGATATGAGCTTAAATTGCAATAGTAATCATATAAAGTAAATTCTTTTAGCAGTATACAAGAATTCTTAGAGGCGAATACGCCACTTGATCTTGCACTTCATTGGTTCCAGTATTTACTCGTAAGTCAGATGTCGCGTCAACATGCCTCGAATATATGCACAGTTTTTTTGTGGATGAAACGACGAGGCAGCCTAAAGTACTAAATGAGCATTAGAACAAGGTGGTCTACATCAACTAATAAATTTTGTGTAACATGACGTGCTCGCACGATAACGAACCAAATAAGATTTGGCAGCCGATTTGAAGGAAGAAAACGCTCTAGTTTCAATTCAAGAAATGCATCATGACTTAAAAATCGATACAGAAAGGGTTGATGGTACCACATCACAATTATCAGGTCTGAATGAAAGATCGACAGTCAACGCAAAAAAAAAAGGTGAAATTTGGGTTTTTACGCTTTCTGCTGAGCAGCAGTCGTCCGTTACCTGTCCAGTGAACCACTTGTAGAGCTCTTCGCTGGAGTCCAGCATGAGGCCCTCACGCTGGCTACCTTCCTTGCACTGGGTCATCAGGGTCGTGTATTCGTCACCTGGAAGTACAAAAACAATCAGGTTTCAATTTTGAATTGCTATTTCAAAAAATATTAAAACTATTATCAAAAGCTAACACGCGCAATCATTAGTACATTGTGGCTCACGTGGACCAAAGCATCGAAGAACTTTTCAGTTTCTTAAAAACAGAAATGGGCCACATATCAAAGAAACTGTCACAAGATCTACAAAATTTGCTCGTACAGCCCAATATGAAGACCGAAATGTAGATAACACTCCAATTAAACGAAAATACATAAGTATGCAAGATCAAATATCAACAGTTGACTTCAACCACAGTAGTCCATTTAATAGTACATATCTCTAAGAAAAGGGAGCGTCCAGCAAAACAAGGATCATTAAAACAAGTTAATAATAAATTGACGTGCACAGTACGTACAGTAAACATAACAGGGTACGGTCGTAATAGGAGAAAAGAAACGCAATTCCAGCCCAAACAAGCGCATGGAAATTGTTCTAAACTGTACTCTTATATTTCATTGTACTGCTCTGAAGAGCTCCTAATGACCACAAAACGAAGTATCATATCAGATTACCTGCTTTTACAAATCACCACCAGAAAGCACTGATACAAAAGCTTGGACATGCTACGCCATAAAGCTACTTAAAGAACTAAATTATTCAAAAACGACTCAGGCGAACGCCTAACCTTCAAAAAGGCCGGGCACTTCGCTGTTAGCGAGCAGCGTGTTCATCCTCTCCAAGAAAGACGAGTCTAGAACGTTGCTTTCGTCTAGAATGAAGCAAATCTTCTCATCCTTGCAACCTGAGCGCCGCAGGACGGTACGCAAGTCCTCGTCGAAGTCTTCCGCAGAGTATTTGTTATGCACCTGTTGAGAAAGACATTTTACGATAAGGTAAGTATAGTCTTATTTCGTTCCTAGTAAGAAACATTATTATTATATTTCTGGTTTAACCACCACAGCCACAGCAAAAGCGATCTCAGCAGTGATTCACGGTATCAGGAAGTACTCTCGTAAGAAGCCAAAACTAAAATAAACGTACTTTACTGTCATTACAAAGCATAAAACTAATCTAATTTATAAACTGCAATAACACAAATTACGTCTCTTAAAGTTTGACGGAACATTTTTGAGAAGCAAGTGTTTCATATACCACACCCATGTTTCTAACCTAAAACCAAATGACAAAGAAAAATATACAATAGAATCATCACCTTGATTTGGAAGATTGAGAGTCCATTCATCCAAGCGACGAATCGTGAGAGCGTGGTTTTCCCTGCACCTGAAGCTCCAATGAGCAAAAGATGACCTTGAGGTTGTCGGAAGATTCGGTCAATACGCAGCACATGATCCAGAACTTCATTGAACAGCACAAGCGGCACATCAAGCTCTTCCTCGTAGAAAACTTTAAGCCTAGCTTTGGTGTACTCACGAAGTTCTTCCTGATCAACAGGCAGGTAATCCTTGGAAAGCCAGTTGCTATAGAGAATGGGTCGAGCAAGAGCAGTTTCTAAATTCACGTTGGGGAAGTGCTTTGAAGCGATAGAGTTGATGATGCTGTTTGTCCACTTCCTCTCGTCGTCCGTTACGAGCCTGTCGTGGAAGAGACGCAAGGCTTCATGAGCCCAAAGCCTAACCAGGCCTTCGGGCTCAAGAGTCTCTAGAGGCCGTATGGCTTCACAAATACCACGAACCCACCGGGTCATCTCACGGGGGGAGTACACGTAATGTGGCTGCATATCCTGAGTGAAGCGTTCTTGAGAGCTCAAGTAGAGCTCCACCATGGCAGCCGTGAGCGGTTCAGCGTAGGAACGCAAAGCCGGCACGATTCGAAGCATTGCGCGATTAAACGTGCCGTAGATTTGCGTCAACGAAGTAGCGCCAGGATAGTCCACGTATACAACAGGCACGTGACGTAAGAATCTGTGAGAAAGGGGTTTACGGCCAGGATCGGTGGGTGGATTACAAGCTCCTACAAACTGGATGCGCTCCAGCTTCACCCAAGCCTGGTCAGAGATGCGGTAGAAACCTCCATGCTCAACCATTTGACGGAGGAAACTGATGACACGCTGAGTGCCGTACTTGTCCATGTCAGGTAAATTGATCTCGTCACAGAAGACGACAAGCCACTTGCCCAGTTGAATAGGAGAGAGTATGAGGCCATTAGGAGTCTTACGGTACTCGCAGTAGTGATCGAAAGTTTTGATGACCAGTTCAGGGGTCGTGGCGCTCGAAAAGTTCAGACCAACAACCTCGAGATCGGGCAGCGCACGCAGGGCTGAGAAGAGCGTCATGGTTTTGCCAGACCCCGGTGGCCCACACAGGACAAGAGGTTTGTGCTCGGCCAGCCATGTGGACAGCAGAGCCTCGTGCCGTACAGTGTCTACTGTCGGCACGACTACGTCCGGAGCGGCCACTTTGTGGGTCTCCACTTCCATCACGGGCACTTTGTTCGACCATGGGCACCACTCACCACTCAAGTTTACCTGTCCATCAAAAACGGTAATATAATCGTGCTAAGGCAATTTATTTATATAGGGGCGTTAACTCTCACTGTAAGAGGATAGCTAATAATGCAAGAAAAAACACTAATGAGCTCCAATAGAAAGCGTGCCCTAGTTTTTTCTTACATGGAGAATTGTTCATTTACTAGTTAGATTATCTCGATAGTTAAAAATTAAATTTAACCTTACATGCCAGAATTATCATGTGCCGAAATGAGTACGAATGAGTCTTTAAAAAAATTAAGAGGCATGGAGAGTAACACTGGACACTACTTACTGGACGGACCAAGGTTTATCTAGAAAATACCGTTTTTAATACTCTAGTACAGAAAAAAAACACTTTCAAGTTACTGTATACAATAGTTCCCAGCTCTTCTGAAATGGTCAATAAATTATTAATAAAATAAAGATAACCATAAGATATCGTATTATACTTTGAACATTCCCAACACAAGTTCAATGATCAACAAGTAGAGGTCATTTCTAAGTCCGACCCAAAGAGCACCAAATGCATAGAAGAGAAAAAATTCCGCATGTGCAACGGGGTAGTTTAAGAGTCGCTCCACATCAATTCATAAATCGACTTCACCAAAGCAACAGGTCTAACACACCCAGAGCAACAGACCGAACTACAGGAGCGCGCACGGCAGCTCATAGCAGGTACCTCATAGTCCACGATGGGCAGGTTGCCAGTGGGCAGCGGGATGGTGGTGCTGTCTTTGATGAAGTCGCCCAGGTCGCTACGAGCCTTCAGGCGTCCGTCACCAGCGAAGCTCCACAGCAAGGAGTACACCAGAGCCTTCGGGATGTATCTGCAAGTGCAAATTTAACTAAAATAGGCTCAATCGAGCTCGCACATTCTATGTAAGCCCGATTCTTAAATATAATGCGTAATGACTGCTGAACAAAATGGATAACTGAAAAGAATAATTATTTGGAGAACTAGTCAAATGAAGGGTTCTAGACTTCGGTACATAGAATAGAATGAGGCTATAGGAACGAACCTTCTGGCCCATTCTTGGGTCGGATAATTACTTCGATAATTATTCGGCTGTTTACCCAAGTCCCATGCCGTATTTCTAGCCGCGTCAACCATGTCGGCAGCGGGATTCGAACCCGAGTCTTTTCGCTCGCAAGCAGATTCACTCACCAGTCGACCAAGCTGGTGATACCAGTCGACCAAGCTGGTGATGTAAATGATATAACCCTACTCCAGTACATCAATTCAGTAAATAATAAAACTTTTTGATTACTTTGGAAGATGTTGGAATGTGCTTAACAGGGTTTCATCACGATCTTTATCAAGTATGGTTGCAGGTTAATGCTACAGAAAGCCACACCTCCTCCTGAACCCAGTAGAGCCTCACGCATCCAGGCACACACCACCGCTCATACCTTCTCTCATAACAAGAGTACCCGCCCACCTCTCCAGTTGATCACTCTGCATGGGGAAGTCGGTATGGGCGTTGTTGTAGAGAAGCACGTTCCTCACTGCCTGGTTGAAGAGAGCGAACAGAGACGACAGGGCTCGCATTCTCGTGAAGTCCATGACGTGCTCCAGGCGAGAGTCTGCAAACTCCAGGCACTTGACCACAAGGCCGTCTGGGGTGAGGTGAGGGGCCAGAATCGCCGCAATATCACTTTGAACCTTCACAAAACGAGGAATCAATATTAATGTAGGTAAAGTACATTCACACAGTGAAATTTGCAACCGTTTACTCAAGACTTGACACCCGATAATCAGAGCTAGAGATTGGTAACCTGAGAGATGAAGCTATGAACTCAGGAACATTAAATTAATCTTGTACAATTTATGTTACCCTTTAATTTATCAAGTTCCTAGGCGAGTCCTACGCAAGACCCACCGAGGCTCAAAATATTTCATTCGCAATGACTACAAGGTAGAATCACTGGCCAACTAAGAGAGCAAGGTTCCAAAAAAGTTTACTTACATTGTTTAGTCATAACTTTAAATGCATGCATGCATGAAGCAGTATGGGCACATCTTAAGAGCACTCAGCTCAAACACCATAGTCTCTTTTTGCAGAAAATCAGCAATCTCATCTTTCAAAATGAATTACATTAGTAATTGAAAACGTAAATATAACCCAGATAAACTTTCTATTTTGATCCACAGCCTTTGTTGGGTCGAGAAGCAGCAACAAGAGAGCATGATCCAGGAAGTCCCTTAGCAGTAAAAGAGGGTAAATCGAGCTTGAAGACAAGCCAGGCAAACGTACCTGACCGGCTCACATGAACTGGTATTGTAAACTTGAGGAAGTTGCCGATGCCTCTTTCTTTAGAGCCCACCAGAGCGAAGTCTGAGTAAATGTTACGCATATTTTACTCATCATGCCCAAAAATCGTACCCTTCAATATCTACCTACTATTTACTTCGTCTTATCTGACCGGCAATGTTTTTCAATACTTCATTGACTTGTCATTTCAGTAACAAACGAGCTAATTATTCCAGTCGTACTCGACCGACTGCCCCGTTCAGTCTAGTCTAGGCATGAGTGAGGAGCAGCATACCTGCAGCGCAGGGGAAGAGCCGTCCTCCTCCTGCTCCTGGCTGACAGGCTTGTGCAGCACCAAGGACGCCATCGCTTCATCATCAGCGTCCTGGAATTCAAGAATGTCGGTAAATTTTTCACACAAATACTTCCAATTTTTTAGTGAGGAAACTATTCATTAGCGCTCAGGAAGCAAAAACTATGGTCTGAACTGCTGACGCATCATAAAATTGGCCTTCTCCGTTCGTTTAAATTAATTTAATTAATTCGTTTAAATTAATTGACGCATCATAAAATTGACGCATCATAAAATTGACGCATCATAAACTATTCATTAGCGCTCAGGAAGCAAAAACTATGGTCTGAACTGCTGACGCATCATGAAATTGGCCTTCTCCGTTCGTTTAAATAATAAATGCAACAAAGTTGTCGAAATATACCGCTACCTACAAAGAAAATCAAAAGACAAACCACAATGAAGCAAGTATGTTTCAATCAAAGGCAAATCTAAATTACAAAGGAAATACATGATTTTGATAACAGTGTAGGTTGTTATCAGTTTAAATTTCAATACAAAATTTCCTACAATAAGAACGTTATAACAAAGTGTCGTAAAGAATACGAATGTTTGTGGTAACTTGAAAACATTTTATGTGAGTCACAGTAACGAATACCACAATAAAGAATAAACAACACCCAAGTTTACAGAAGTGAGTTAACATCTCATATTTACCTATATTATCATTATTGGTGCTATGCTACAGTGTGATAGCAACAACCTAGCATAAAGTGAGCCTTGTTTAACACGCTGAGTCTCGTTCACCTGAACAGGAATGTGCCTGAGCTTCGCGAGGTAGTGCTGGAAGATCATTTCGACGCTCAACACGTCCTCTGAGAACCACACCATGCCACAACGTGACACCGTCGCCAGTGTCGCGAAACGAAGATCTTGCACCTGAAATACATCCAAGAATGTTCATCCGTGTATCTCAGACAAAGAATCAGTGTAAGAGAAGCTTGAACAATACATTATACAACCGTTACAACTACAGTCACCATACAATGGAATAATTAGAAACTTAAAATTTATACTTTCTACATAACAATAACTAAATTATGAATAGAATAATAAATGGAACTTGGAAGTAAACTCAATATATTTTATCAAATACTCGTAAGATTGACCAAAAAGTAATTTCTGTTGTTCTCGATCATAAACTTCTCTTGAAAAGTCAACAGACTTCCAGATCAATCGAACACAAGAGCACTAAAAAAATCATTCATCTCTTCGATGGCAAACGCTACCAGCTGAATAACTCTTCCTGAACTACGAACATTAAAGAGAACAGTGGATAGGCACCTCGAACATGATCCTGACGTTGGGCGGGATGGAGAGGCGTTCACCATTGGGCAGGGTCAGGAGTTTGTTGTCGTCCAGCACTGAGTTGAGGTTCTCCACCCACTCTGGGTCAACGTCTCCGTCGAATATAATCCACTGTCGCTTGCTGATCTCTCCACGCACGTTGTCGATGATTTTCCTGCAGCCAGTCACACAAATCATCAATAATAAGAATGAACTGAGGATAAAAGTAACGGACATTCGCTTGGACAGTGTGAACAACCTAGTCGTTCACTAGGGTTTCAGCAGGGCGTGTACATTAGGGGTGCTCCTCTTAGTACCTTGGGTATGCGCACTAAGATCTGTCACTTGCGCGGTTCCCTATGTATTGAGGGAACGTCAGCAGGTAGAGTAGGGGTAGTCGAGCGCCTGCAGTCAGAGTGACAACACTTATTCACACTACTGTCGAGTGGTTGTTCGGTGCAAAGATCCTTGCTGCTGATTTTTGTACACCTCGCTGAGCCATTGGTGCAATATTTAACTCTGGTGCAATAAGGAGATATAAAACCCGGTATCAACTATTCCTTGCAATTCGTGGTGCAATAAATAAATGAACATATAAACCTTTTTAATACTGTGATTCAAAGCGCAATAAAAATAAATATACAAACCCCTTGTAATTAAAAGTATTATTTAAACACACAAAACCTGAAAAGAACTGTGCTGTAAAACTTATCGTTTGTTGCTGGGTTTGCTGGCTGGGAACTCTTGACCAACTTGACATTAATTGGTCAGTAAGTCCAGTAACAACAGTTAACATCACAATGGACTGCACGGATTCCATTAAAATAGGTTATCATGTTATCTTGGTAAATTGATAGCAATTCCGCATTTAAACGTAAATTTTGGCGAAATATTACAAGTAAGTTACTTAGTCTTGAGTGCAGTTTTAATTGTTAAATGATAGTTCCAAATTACGCTCATGAAAAATCGTAATTTTTTCTCCCCGAACATTATCCTCACGAGTATTGGGTACCATCAGGGCTGCCATTCAATAATTATTAGTCCACACACACACATTGTCCAGTCATTTTGGCGTCAACGTATATTTTTACATTTCCTCTAAATCATAGTTATTCATTGCCTCTGAAACTCCATCCACCGAATCAAACCTCCATCCACCCCAAACGCGCCTCTTCAAAATCTGTAAATGAAAAATAACTAATGCATGCACTGCTCACCCATGTTCATTTGAGATTCAAGCAGGGTCGGAACTACTTGAACGTCAACACTACTCAACAACAGACCTGAGGATATACGTGAAGAGCCCATCGGTCCACTCCCTTGTGTTGGGATCCAGCACGCCATAGAGAGCCTCTTTGCTCATAGCTTTAGGGTCGATGACATGCGCTACGCCCTCCACGCCCTCGTGTCTCTCCAGGGCCTTGAGCAGCACCCGCCACGCCGTGCTCTTGCCAGACCCGCTGGGGCCCACCATCATCAAGCCGTGGTTCAGCTGGCTGATCTGGTACAGCTGTAGCACCTGCACAACAAGAGGTATGTTCAGTACATGTATTCATGTAAGGAACTAAATGACGCAGTTCTGTGTGTGCAGTGCATTTAAGCCAATAGGGGTAAATCGGGCAGAAAGAATCAGGAACAAAAGAATCTGTTTTCATAGAAAAATTTCGTTGTTTCTGAACATATGGATGCTACGTTTGTAATTATTATTCTAAATAATAAAATGTTATTTTTAACAGAACTCCCAGTCCCTAAAAATTTGAAATATCCGTGCAATGATCCTTCACCTGCGGCTAAAGCACGGCAATGTCCTGCTACCTCACAAATAATAATGTTAAATACAGTTAAATACAGTACGAAACAAGTGAGAGGAAGTTCGATTTTACCTCTCCACAATCCATATTGCTCGAACAAACACAATGATTGATGGTTATTACAAGTCGAGTAAATAGAAAACAAGCAATAACGCTCCGTAGCATAAACTTTGCGATTTGAAATGAGGAATACCATTTACTTATTCCTCTGGCCATATCATAGATCACCTAATGACTGAGAAGTTCAGCTCCTACGAAGGCATCACTTTGTTTTGGTACTAAACTTGGAATGGAATGTTAGAGCGTGCGCATCTTCTAATACTCGGATATTTGACGGAGATTAAGATGAAACAACGAAACATTTTCTTAATCTATGTAACATTTAGGGCATTACAGAAATTATCAGAATCTATGAAATAATTTAATATACGCTTGCACCACACATAACTATGTAAAACTCATTTCTATTACTTTAAATAATATTTAAACCATGAATCTTTTTCATACACCACAAGTAACAGATAAGGATAGACGGCAGAGAAACATTTAGAATTCCTTTTAATTAATTGAGCTGAAGATTTAAGATGATGATGATAAACAACTGTGAACTTTGATGTATTATAACCTTTGACCTAGTTTTCCATGGAAGACTTTAATCTCAACCGGGTCATTTCCTGTCATTAATCTCATACAAACATTCGTGCACTTAAATAGCTGACTTCTGGTAAGCTTGCTGAGCTCTAAAATAGTACATATAAAGTTGTGCACCGTGTGAAGTAGCGTACAGTGAAGTGTTTTACGTAAAATCGATGGTCAAAAATAAGACTGTCGTTTCATTTACCCGATGATATGAACAGCTACTTTCCTTCAAGGAAACTTCATGCAACCGATCATATCAGGGATAACTCAACCGCAGCACACAAAAGGAAATGCTCAGACTAGAGCATAGATTATAGAAGAAAGTAAATACATTCAAAAAGAAAAACTAACCTAACAGATTAACAGAAAGGTCTCCATCCAAAGTAAAAATAGAAATGAGCTAAGCTATAAAACATAATAGAAGTCAATTGCTAGCAAGCTTCAGTCACTACAACTAGGCAAAGCCAGATAATTGCACGAAGATCTTTAGAGAAAGAAACGACGTTCAAAGTCACTCACTTACCTTGTCACACCATCCCTCCCCAGGGTTCGGACCCTGATTCGAGCAGCATTAACAGAGACAAAATTCTTACAGGACACAAGCCATACAGTAAGGATCATAGTCAATGTGCGTTAGGAAGAAATACAGAATTCAGAAAATAATCGCAAGTCTAAAACAGTAAAATTTGCGAGCGTAGAAGTACAATATGCTTGTGATCTTGAGTATTTTTTTTCATGACCAAAGAGCCAAAAATTAGCCTGGCAAAATATCAAGGCTGATAGATTATAATGTGCAAAATAAAAATAGGGCATCCATCCTATATTATCTCTCCCACAGTTTTGATAGGTTGATAATCATAGGTATACTAGGGCGAATTGAACAATGGGAGTTTGGAACAAAAACTTCAAAAGAAGAATGAATTCAGTGCACAAGCATCCTTTATTGCGTGGCACTTGTGAGCAAAAATAGCTTGCAGTATGCAACTTGGGTGATCAAAATACTTCAGTAAACACAAGTTTTAAAAGAAAACAGCCTCAAATGAAACTGAAAATAACTGAAAAACATTACAGGCACTTGAGAAGAAATCGTAAATTTTTTAAAGAGGACTGGGAAACATTTATGTAAAATGTTACAAAACATGATTACAATTCATATAAAAATACAATACATGAAATGAATCTTACGAACAAATTGAATATAAGGAAAGAAAACTTGAAGTCGTACGCAAGCTACAGTCTCATCTGGATGCATTATACTTGCTGAGAAAAAATAATTTCAGTAATAGCCATTACATCATATCTACGCTAAACACAAAATACTTACATGCTAGCATCCATCTACTATATGTACAGTAATAGTGGTTGCAACTTCAAACCCACAAAATACCACGTCTAACATCACAAAACACATCACCTACAAATTCATGTTCACATATATTAACAGATACACTACAGTCTTGAGTGTCGGGAAAAATAATCCAATAGTAACGTCAGTTTGTGTGAAATATAGGCAATTTTTTCAGTTCTGTTTACAAACCCATTCTGTGAACAGCCCAATAACCCTTAATTCAATGATTGGTCCCCAAACCACATAACACAGAGAGGCAACTTTGAAGACCAACACCACGCTGATTCTCACCTTCTCCATCCAGTGAGCACCCTGTTCCTCACCCTCGCCACACACGAGGTATTGCTCACGGCACACCTGCGCAGAAAAACAAGAGTACATGTCAACCTTTTTCTATTACTCGGAATAAGCAAGGCAACAATGTTACAGAACCATTACCTGAACAAAATTTATGTTTCATTACAAGTACTTTCGGATCAGCCAAGCCTTTTAAAATTTTATTTTGAATTTTTTTCTCCTAAACGAAAGAACATCAAAGCATTACCTTATTTTAGAATTAAAGTCCGTCGATTATCATTCCTCAGTTAAGGGAAAATTGGATCAGAATAATTGATAGGATATAGGATTCAAATAAGTGCTCATCTGCAACAAACGATTCTAGTCTCAGATCAAACAGAAATACACTGTCGAAATTTGAGTTTGCCGAGTTGTGAGAAACCATCACACGAGTACAGTCCTCAATTAAAGCAACCTTCACAAAATTATCACTTCTACATGTGGAACAATCATGCACTAACAATCAACTCTATCAGCAGATGGATGTATATTTGGCGTCCTGTTTCCACAACGTTCTCTGGGTATGTGACACAGCTAATCTTTGAAAGCCCAAAACTATTTAAATATCTATCCAAAACTATGTAAATATCGCTGACATTCATTGCATTCTGCGAAAGGACATTAGTATTGGAAAAAGGCAAAATTAACTTTTGCTAGAGGTAGTGATATTTTCTAGAGATGAAATACATTATAGCCATTGTCTATTTACATAATTTAAACCGTTGCACTTGAACACAGTTGTTTGTAAGTAATGGATGTTAAAATACGTATCACCATACAAATCACAGCAAAACAAGTAATTACAATGATGCTAACTCCTATGTCCTCATTAATACATTGAGAAAGAATAGTTCGTTGATTCCTCAGCTAAATGACGGAGTTCTATATAAGTATGCGCAAACACAACAAGAAGGACATGCTGCTCACAGCCCGGATGTGTTCCTTGAGTGCAGTCATCTGGGCGCGGTTGTACTCTATGCCGGGGAACACGTCGGACAGGAGCGAGAAGAGCAGAGGGATGTCCTCGGCCACCAGCTTGGGGACCATCGTCTCACACACGCTCTGTATCAGGATCTGGCACACAAGTCAGGGCGTATCTTAAGTACAACGTGCATACAAACGCTCGTTTGACAATTACGATCCACCAATGTACAAGAAGTCATCAAATACTTTTTAACAGATACAAGAGCATAATCGGAAGATTATCATCTGTTTGGATTAAGACTTCAGCACAATTTCCTAATAGATATTAATTACCATCATCATTTCTGACACAAATGATTAAAAATTGACGTATGCGCATGATCAAAACAGAACGAACAATGAAACAATTGCAATGAGAAAAAATGATTGCAGTTCACATGCGTTAACAACTCTTAACAAGGTAATACAGAGGACCCAGAGAAAAAGTAAGGCCAGAATAAAGTAATATCTCACCTAAATAAATACAACTCAGCTAACCACTTGACTGTTAACTCAAGAAACACCGTGAAGAAGTAATCATCACGGTACTCTGTTGGAGACTATTTCCTTCAAATCGCAAACTTGAGAGATCGGCCTCTTTTAACCAACTACTCTCAAGTAGGCAAATTAATTAACCCTGTTCAATTCAAAAAATTGATCTCTAGTTACAGAATAAAATAAGCCTCGTTCATTCTAGACATATTGCAAAAGATATGAAGAAATCCCCCGCTGTACCTCCTGTTCGGGCAGATGCTCAGCGATGTCGGCTTCGTCGACCTGTTCATTGACGGCCAGTTTCTGCTCCTTGATGCGGAGGATGCGGTCGCGCTTGACGTTGCCTGCCGACACCAGCACAGACTTCAGCGCACGCAGCCCGAAGTCGTAGTGTGACTGGTTTGAGAGCTGCTCGTCACACAGCCTGCACAGGGAAACGGTATGATGTACAGTGGTCGACAAACACACGCGTTTGCCACCCGACTTATCATGGCTGACAACCTCGAGTGATCGTAAAATGGATGAAAGTGTGATACGAAAGTGACCAGTTGAGATACCATGAACAGAATTCGTCACAGAAATGAAGAACTATACCTCAAATGACGAACAAATATGATACACATCTGAATTTCGGTTGGCAACTATATCTTTCCCATTACACTAAAATCAAGATTTTATTGTTATTTTATAAAAAGAAAATTGACGAGGAAAGTTCAATTGTATATTTTAACAGCATTCCCTCAAAACTACTCCCTGCTCAACGTACTTCCAGAGTGAGCAATGTTAAAACAGGCTTCAGAATAATAATTAAACACATAAAAACACGATGCAACTAATTTGATACCCGCCCCATCATGTGAATATATGAACACGTATTAGCATATTGTCAACACTCCAGAACATACAAGATGTAACAACGAGTAAATCCAAACTCGAAATATTAAACAGTGTTCTCTAGCTAAGTGACTAACGCTGCAACAGAGAGGTGCTAAAGTCAAGGTCCAACAAACACACGAGCTTACTTGAAGAAAGGCACAATTTTGCTGGCCAATTTCTCGGCGGAGCGGAAACCTTGACTGAAGAGCATGACTTCAGCGATGAGCTGACGGTCGGGTCGTGTCATGGCGAGGGACCTGCGCACAACACATGAACTTTAATACTTGTACCAATAATTACTGGGAAAAATTAACTACAAGTAAGAGAAAATGTCGATATAGGTAGCAGAGAAAGACACAAAAAATCATCAGCTCTATTAACGTTCGCTTCGTACAACTGCCTTTTTATTTTATTAGCTTCGTTAATGAAATAAATTTCATTTAACACGTGGCTTTCTCGTAGAACACCTTACAACTTCGAGTAGAATCCCTAACGTTAATAAAAATCTGGCCTTTCGAGAAACATTACCTTTGAAAACGCTCTTTGATGACAATAAAGTTAATAAATTATAAGGTACTATTCTTCCATTTGAGTACATCAGGTTAAGACGAATATCAGATCATTCACCGTCATGTGTTGCATAATTAATGAGAACATTCTGCCAGCAGCAGACATGGTTGACTTACATTAGGGTTTGACACCTTAACAATATGTACCAACTTCAAAGTTCTCAAAGCGACAGTAGCGTTAAAATTAACCCATGAGCGCCAGAAAGCGTAAAAAGCAGCAAGTTATTTCAAAAGAGAGAATTTTACAGTCATAAACCGTACAAACAAGATTTTTCTTCTAAAAAGTACAAAACTTATTCAGCGATAAATGAACACAAAACTATGAACAAACTTTAGCCTACACATTATAAGCCAGCATGAAATGAACATTAGAACATGATCCTCGCAATGAAGTTTGTCTACTGACCTGAAAAGTTTCTTCAGGTTATCAGGGAGGTTGGAGCGACCGGCATAACCAGGGTTCATGGTGATGAAGATGGCCATATCGGTGGACACTTTCACCTGAAATACATAAAATTATAAAACTGGCAAAGTAAACTGGCACTTAAGTGTCCTATACATTATTCTATAAAAGCCGTCGTGTATTTATTTGCAAATATATTTCCTGTCCACCATACTGCTGAATTAGACAAGGAAAATTAGTTTGAAAAAGCTATAACTAAAGGACTAAAATGAGCTTTTTATCTTAGCTTAACAGAATTGTAGATATGCAACTAAATTGCTGCCACTTTGCTATATTGAAAACCAATCAGCCCTAAAAAATGTACGACGGCTTTTATTATGCAGGGTGTCGCAAAAAAAAAGCTCGCAATTTATGACTAGTTCAAAACTACACTTTTTAGCGCACAGGCCTAGCACACATGCTGACCAGCTGAATATGTTTCAAATCACACAAGCTGACGTATTTGATAGTAATTCAGGTTACGACGTGACCTATCCACAAGATCTGTGACATAAGCTGTCTAGCTAATAGGTTATATGTCTCACACAAGACCTGTGATACAAGCTCTCTAGCAAATAGGATATATGTCTCACAAAAGAATTGTCTTGCACAAAATCTGAGACATACGCTCACCTGCTTGCCGACCAGCTCTACCGAGATGGTGCCGCCGGTGCTCCTGCTGCCAGCCTCGCCCTTGAGCGCCTCCTGTATGGTCTGCACCTGCTGTGACACTGCAGACAGCATCCGCTCTTCCAGACGGTTGAACTCGTCAAAGCAGCCCCAAGCGCCAACCTAGTGCACACATTCAATACAAATTAACTAATTCATAAAACAGCATGAAAACCGCGACCGGTATTATAGTATGACACGTCACAGTTAATTATTATCATGATTATTATTATTATTAACATTGTTATGCGTTATATCATGACTGATGCCACCAAAAAGATTCAAGTCACACGAAGATATTCAGTTAATCAGTTGTAGATGGTTTCAAAATGTCCCACTTTGCCACCTGGTCGTCAGAGAAATTGGCGTCTGTTAAAGGCGTTCATCTACAATAAATTAATTAATTTAACTATGCAAGCACGAAAAGTCTCAAGTCCTTCATATGGAGAGGGACGCTCGTTGATACTGTAAAAATATAAATTTTCACAAATTATTACAGCCATGAATCATATATAATATTCATGAACAATTCATTAAAACTTAACTCTAAAAAAATTCAGAGGGAAACTGATGAACTGTAATTTATAAAAGATATCGAAAACTAGTAACATACTCAACTAAATTTAAAAGAATGAAAATTATTCAATCAAAAATTTAACAGAAACGGACAAAGAGTCCTATAATTTCTTCCTCAAAACATTGAACTATAGCTCCACAAACAAGCAGTACGCATAAAGCTAAGTTGTCAAATATGATTCACAACAATGATTAATGCAATAAACTTTTCACGTATAAGTTAAAAATATTTTGCATTTCAAAAATAAATACTATAAAATTAAACTGTAAAATATTTAATGATTAAAGTGAGACAGCGCAAAAAAATATTAAAAAGTGCCAGTCTTAAAATGTGTTTAGCAAAACCAAATTTAAGGGAAAAAATTAATTTAAACAGAAAATTTTAACATAGGCTTCAGAGTTAAGAATAACAGAATAAATTGGCCGTTACAATATGGGCAAATAATGATTAATAATCGATCGTAGCCAAGCAGTAAACATTAAAACACAATTTAAAAGAAAAGAGAGTACCTGACAGAGGCCGACAAAAATTCTCCCCATGGCCTGGAAATCGAAGGTTTCGTCACAATTGAAGACGAGAACAAAGCGTCCGAGCTGGTTACCAAGAGCCTTGACTGACTCTGTCTTTCCAGTTCCAGCAGGTCCGAAGGGCGACCCTCCAAGTCGTGCCTCCAGAGCCTGAGTCATGGTGAGGTAGCAACGATCGGTGAGCGGTGTCTGTACAAGACGATCTTGCACACCAAGGTACTCGAATCCGTAGTTGAACTTGGCATTGGCCATGTGTATACTAAGCTGCTTCAGAGGGTCAGTTTGTTTGAGGTCAAGGTAGAACCTCATCAGGCAAAGCCAATCAAACGACTTGGGGTTGTTGATGTTTTTCTTCGCCAGATTGCGAGTGACTGTTCTCTTGTGAACAAACTCGTTGATGAGGTGTTCAAGCTTCTTACGTCTTAGTGGAGGTTGCTCCTGTAGCACCGAATCGGCAAGTAAGGTGAGGGTTGACTCGACTTGCTGCAACACAGTGTTCAAGGCAGATGAATTTCCAGATGCAAGCGCAGTCTCCACATCTTCACTCCAGCTGATCTGAGCTGCCAGGACGATAAGCTGAGCTTGGTAACGATCGCACCACTCCATGTAAGCAGCAGTGTTAGTGCCTGACTGCTTCAGTTGCCGGATATCTGCCACTGCCGATGCCAGGTTGTTAGCAAGAGTCATGCGCATTTCTTTCTCCACCATTGAGAGCCATTCATTGATTTTGGGGTTTTCAACTGTATTCACTGGAGTATTGAAGGTTACTTCTTCACCTTCTCTTGAAGCGATGCCAGTCACAATCGTGTTGTCTTCATTAAGGATGATAGCAGCAACACCTGCAAACATTTTCTTGAAGTGTTTTTGCAAGCGAGGGACGTTCTTACTGTTACCGATAATTTCCAGCAAGTCTTCATCTCCAACGAAGTAGAAACGAGGGAAGGATGAACGTTCGCGTTCCAAGTATTCGCCCAAGGCTTTTTGAATTTTGCCCAGCAGGTCAGCAAGCCTTTCAAGGGAGCGTTGCACGCCCTGAATGTTGAGCACATCCATCACCATGGGACTCTTGCTCACTTTCTTCATTAAGTTCAGGAACTCAGTGCTGATGCTAGCAAAGCGAGAAGTTTCCACTGGCAAAAGAACCTTGATATCATCAGAGCCAGAGAAAATTCCCTCCAAGTACACCCATCGTCTTTGAACGTCGATCCATACATCGAAGAGCGCGTTGATTCTGTTGAGTTTTTCTTCCCAAGTGAGAGCGTCTTCTTCAAAAACGCGATAGTAAGGAGACAGTTTCATGGCCGCCACGCTGTTGATGTGCTCCTTGACTTTATTGAAGAGATCGTCCCAGCCTCGGATGATCTTGCACTTGTTCTGGTAGTTGATGAGGTCAAGTTGGTAGTTCTGCCAAGATTCACGGACTTGTTTCAAAAACTCCTCGAGAGCCATTTCTCCTTGGGCCGTGATAATCACGTCTTTCAAAATGCCTTCGTTCTTGGTCAGATCAACATCCCATACTTGCCCTAACGTGAGCTCGCTGAGTACCCAGCTCACACGTAGCTGCCTCATAAGCTGCTTCCAGTGACGCTCTTTCAAAGCATCACTCTTTAGTTCAATGATGAGTACATTCACTTTGGTGTAGCTCTGCAACAGTTTCTTGACGTATTCGTAGCTGGCGTACTGCCTCAGACGAGCAGGCAACTCCTTTAGCTGCCCAAGTAAACCGTCCAGTTGGGCACGCAGTTTTCTAGGCTGGATGGACAGCCACGGCTTCTCTTTCATCTCATCGACCTGCTCCCAAATCTTAGCCAGCTCTGTCCATACCCCTTTGAGGTCCTGCATCTCTTCGTGGGCTACAGACATGCGGTCGTCAGACGAGTTGAGAGCGCCAGGCTCTTGCAGTTCCAAAGCTTCCTTAGCTTTGGCAACGTTGTCACGGTCGTCTTTCAGTTTAGAGAACTTGCTCTCATAAAGCGCGAGATCCTTGAGGGCCTGGTCTGGCCGCAGGTGGCCCTCCACGGGCTTGGCGTGTTCCCACTCCTGCAAGTAGTCGTTCGTGCGAGACTCCACAGCCTTGTCTTCTGCCACAATCTTATGCTGCAGCTGCGCCACCTACAGACAACAAATAAGGATGTATTATATAAAGTGCTAAATTGAAAATACGTTACAAAATAAACTTAACAAAAGTTGTGTCCGCATCCTTATTTGTCTAGACTTTGGTAATGAGAGAACGTGATTAGCCTTGGGAAGCATGAACAGCTTCAAAAACTATGAGCAGTCTTGGGAAATATTCGCCTGAACTAGCGACCATTTCTCACAATTTACCACATATGAAAAGTACGCCCCACTAGGACATCATGGAAAAGAAGGCGAAGAGAGGGGACGTACTTGGGTTTGTATGGAGGTGTCCTTGCGGCGGATGATCTCATTGAAAGCCCCCCACTCGCCCTCAATGTTGTCGACGTGTAACCACTGCGCAGGGAACTGGAAGCGCTGCCGCTCCAAGATCCGCTGCCCCTCGATGTACATCTCGACCTACAATCAAAGCACAGGTTCGTCACTAGTTGCCTCCAAACAAGTAGTTATATTCCCAACGATACAAACATTTCACTTATAGGCGAAGAAAAACATGGAAATAACAAGAAGGACAATGTAACGAAGTACGTAATACAAAACTTTTCACAGCTTGACTTAAGTGAATTGTTTTGTATTGACATGGTTTGAGGCACTTGACTACGCTGTAAAAGAAGTGACTACGGAGCATCGTTTCCTGACCCACACAAGGCATGGTGGAGAAGCCTGACTCGATCATACTTGTGTCGTTCTATGAGCGATATCATAGACATCAGATTGTTGACCTAAACACGAGAATTCTGTTAAGTGATTTTCACGTTAAAATACACAGTAAATATCAACTGGATATAACCTTAGCACTTCTGTTAGGTGATGTACAGTATTATACCATTAGTGCTTCTGTGTTTTTGCTTCATCGCAAGCTTTCGTTTACTTTACTATACTCGTGCCTAAATAATTATTCATTCATTACATGCATTATATTAAACGGCCTCCTTTTTGATTGAAAATTCACTTAAAACTACAAAACAACAAAATTAAGTAATTTTCGCTTCATAATTCATAGCATTCCCAGAACAATATGAACATTTGATCAATATGGCGGCTGAATTGCTCACGAAAGATACTTTAGAGGAACTAGGGAGATGATTCGAAACCTGACCTGCTTGCCCCAGCCTGTCATCTTCCTCTTGAGGGCCTGGACGTAGGTGATGAGCGTCACAGCGTCTGATGTGCTCGAAGAGTCGATGCTCTGCTGCTCCAGGTCGCTGCGGCTCTTGAACACCTGTACACGCAATGGACGCAACACGATTACTCCATGGACTATCAATATGTTCTTGGGCACGTAAACATATAGAGTTATAACTTCTGTACGAGAAGAGCAGCACAGGGGAAAGTTTTCATCTGGATAATTTCGAAACATCATGAGATTTGTCAATCAACGAGGGATGTCATGTAGTTCACTTAACTTTATTATGCTCTAAGAGAAGAACCTTAAACAGGCCACCAAAATCCCCCGATACTTTAAGTAGATAAGTTAACATATTTTAGCCGCAATCAGAACTTCTACAGTCAAGACTTGTACACATAAAGTTGGCAGAGCGGGCACTGTCATCGTATCCGCCATGTAAGAAATATTCACACTGTCAAGGTAAAAAAATAGATCGTAGTCTCGTGGAAGTATCTGTGTCATCTAGGCATGATACAATACAAGCACTAACAGACCTGGGAGTGGAACTGCGTCATCTCCTGGCCAAGCAATTGACCGAACTTGCTGAGCACGTCCTTGTGCCACGAATCGTACTTGAGAGACACCTTGCTCTGCACCTTGGCGTAGTCCACAACCACTGGGCCAAACGACTTGCGCGTCTCTGACGTATCGAACGTGGTGCGACATTGCTTGATGTCCTGCAGCAGCTTCATCCATCTGAACAACAATGTGTCATGGCGCATTGTGTAGGGCACACACAGAGGATGTGCGAAATTGCATCAATCTCTTATGTATTAAATGCACTAATATAAATAGTATACTAGAAAGGGGAACCATGAGATGCACTTGTTAGATGCACCTAAGAAAACAGCATTAGAAAAGTACTGCTAATTTACCTCCACACTATTCCTCTTCACGGCATAAGTATTAAATAAATAAAATTATAGTATAACTTAAATAACGAGTAAAAACGGACTATCAGAAACATTCCCTAACATTCTTAGCTAAAGATTAAGTCAACGTATTCATGCATCTGCAAAAAGCACTAGTAACAGTTCTGGACCTCGGATTCTATTAGGTCATCAGACGGCTCTACGCTATTGGCTCGGCAATTCTTGATGGTTCACTCTTGTCACGTCATAATACAGTTCAGTCTCTCACAACCTGTACTTTTCAAGGGAGGAGACAAGAAACAAAACCACGCCCAATTGAGGCGGCATAAAATAATTAACAGACAAAAAATATTTTCAATTCCTTACAATTTTTAGGACATACTATTGCATTCTACTAAAAAAACATTATTTCTAATACAGCGTTCTTCTCAATTGGTCTGTCATGTATATCTCTGTCTACCTCAAGCACTATTGCCTGCAGTGAAGACTTCCCATGCTGAAACAGACTTTGTATGCCAACAACCAAGTGTCGGTTAGAATGAATCTAAGATTCAAGAATCGATGTACTGCATCCTACTTATATATTTTATTCTACTACTTTACTACCAACGAAATGAACAATAAATCAAGAATTTACTTTGAGGTGGAACTATGCACTCAGTGTGACCATTTAGTCGTACCAGTTTCAAGAGTATTAATGAAGAGTATTATGATCGTCAAAACTGGAAGCCGAAGTAAAATAATATAGTTGTATGCAAAAACTCTAAAACGCAAGAGCACCTAGCAACATCCTCTCCCAGCTGCCCGTAGAGATGATCTGGTTGGAGGTCCCACAGCGCCTGATACTGCAGCCATTGTTGCACGTACTGTTGTACCTGCAAAGACAATGCCAACATTTCTATAATGACCATCTAATAACCGCTTCAATATTCACTACTAAGCAAATAAAAAAGGTTCAGTCACTTTTCATCACTTTGTTTTCATGAGTTGCTGTTTGGTCAAACATCACCTGTTCATAATTCCAGAATGAATTAGTTAAAATAAATAATAAAATAAATAATGGAATATATTCAATCAATTACTTTCATTCCTAAAATATGAGAAATCTCATGATCGTTCTACTGAAATTTGAGCAATGAAGTTTGTTAGAATCAAATGCCACTGAAATGCACAGTTTGGCCACGATAAACTATGTATTATGTTAGTACAATTATCATTGTTCATCTAGAAGGTTGTGTAAAACAGACACATAAAATTCTATTCTAATAGTACGGCTGAAGCTAAAAGCAACAACCAAGTGCTACAAGTAAAAAACTATGGACAAAAATACGCGGAATTCCTTAACTCGCACAACACTTACGCGCGCTCGAGAATCAACAATCGCAATTCAGATTCCTGCTTGTTGAAGTCATTTACAATTTATCTTCAACAAACATCAAGTAAAGCCAATTCAGAGAACAAATGTTTAGTAAATTGGGCACCACCGAACCGCTATAATGCTTCTAGTTGCAGGCCAATCCGAACAGGGTTCTTTTACTTTGAAACATTAAGTACGCGAAAAAATTCTTGCGGTTATCATACATGGCAACAAATAAGAACTCAAACGGCGAACGGCTTACTTAATTCAGCTCCTCGAGTCATAACTTTTGAATACATCAATGAAAATTTCTATCTTAAATTGAGACCACTTTTTCAACAAATCTGATATTGTGTTTCGAAGGAAAAGATAACCGGCAACAGTAGCTGCACTAAAATATAAAAGGGTAAGACGCTTTTCCAGCTATTTTAAAAGCCTATAAGCAAAATGCTACACAGTGAATATCACTAGACGAGTTTCACACATTAGTTCATGCAATGTATGCAAGGGCAACGTAATACTTTTCCGAAGACATTAGCACGATAAAAGCTGAAATAACTGAGAATACATCAACAAGAGGCACCAAAGGTGGGAGAGAAACGGACCTGGGCGACGACCTCGTCAATGGCGCTGTACGCAGAGATGATGCCCGTGTTGCCCTCTGGGATCATGATGAGCAAGTTGCGGTACACCTGCGTCACAGGGCGATCCAGGCCCACCTGCAACAAAACAGTAATGCATGTCCAGTCTTGGACATAATGAAGAAATGCCGTCTATCGGGCATCCTTATGACTAATAGGAGTACCTTGTTAATAGGATTACCTGATCCTAGTTCACATAGAATAGGATAGAATGCTTTGAGGAGTAGAATTCCAAAAACATTAATAAAATACAAGAGAAACGGCTGACGGCTATTCCTCAAAAACAATACAATGAGCCGAAGTAAAGGAAAAAAACAAGTAGAAGAGCCACAATGAGCCTTCTTGTTTTCCACATTCATTGCACAATGAATTATTATAATTTTAATTTGTAGCATTATTCATTTATTTATTAATTCAATAATGAATAAGTTTGTGACAAAATAACATTTGAGTGCAGCTACAAAACTCACGTCACCAACTACTTTCGAGTAACAAATGTAAAGCGGAATTAAAAAATTACCTGGAAGTGCATGCTCTGTATCCTGTTCTGACTGGTGACAATGGCAACAAACAAGCAACAAAGTGACCTGATAACAGGACACTACAGACCTGGTAACGCGTGCTCTGTATCCTGTTCTGACTGGTGACAATGGCAACAAAGCGACCTGATAACAGGACACTACAGACCTGGTAGCGCGTGCTCTGTATCTTGTTCTGACTGGTGACAATGGCAACAAACAAGCAACAAAGCGACCTGATAACAGGACACTACAGACCTGGTAGCGCGTGCTCTGTATCCTGTTCTGACTGGTGACAATGGCCTGCCAGGCGAAGAACTGCTGCATGATCTGGTAGCGCGCCTCTTCCATGCTCGGGTGCAGGTACAGCAGTTGGTTAGTGATGCGCACCTCGTGCACCACCTGGTCGATCTGAACACACCGTCCACTCCATCAGTTAATATTTCCTCTCATCTACTACGAATGATGAGACTTCAAGTATAAAAAATACCCTGTTTAATTCATTAACGTTAAAAGCATGTTCATTGAAAGACAAAAGATTTACAAGTATCGTACATTAACTCTAATAAAAGCCAGTTTTCACTTCTATAAGTAATTACATGGATACTTGATTTTCAGTAAATTGTATAAATTAATAAAATGGAACGATATAAAAGGGAAATAACTTACTAAGTCTTTTAAACAGTGCAGTTAGAATGAGCCAATCCAAAAACACTATCTGAAGTTTCTAAGCAAATTTTTATTTGAAGCTTATCATGTCTGTCTTTCAAAAACTTCTACTTGGAGGAGCAAAGTTTCCGTATGATAAATACCCTTTTACCCCAGCATTTCAATACAGCACCTTGGCGTAGCTTCGATCATGTGTTTCTTTAACTAATACTGCACAGCAAATCAAACTATGAAGTCGAGTGCACACCTTGGGGTTGCCGCCTAACTTATGAGTGACAGGCTTCTCAGGCACGTCGGTATCCATGGGAATGTCCTCGGTCTCATCTGTGACTCCCTTGAGGGCGGCTGTCCATGCCTGAACTCCCGCACACAGGCGCTCAGCCAGTTTCTGCTCAACCTGCTCCCGAAAGCGAAATTACAGTCAAACATGTGTTGACATCTGTTTTAATCCTGGTTAAAATTACACTTCCAATGTCCTGATACATGTATAGAACTGTTGCGCAGCAACAGTCGTATCAACTCTGAGAAATCGTACAAATCATCAAATTTTTTAGCACAAAAGGAATCGAAGTTGTGGAATGAAGCACAATTTTTTACATAAAAGTAATTAGAATTCGAGGGTCACGACGCAAAGTCATTTATAGAAGACATCAGTGAGTAGAGAAGGCAAAAGTGATGAGTTATTCCTGCCCCACCTGCTGATCGAGCCTCTGCACCCAGATGTGCAGGTTGGAGTACTGATGTAGGGACAGGTCATCCACTGCCTTCTGGACCTTGGCCAGGATCTCCTGGAAAGTGGAGTGTGCATACTGGCAGGTGTCCAGTGAACGTACGTCTGCTTCCAGCTGCTCCTCCACCACTAGAAGATCATCCACCTGCAATGCATTATGAAGCGAGGGCGTTATTATAGAAAAAAATAGTGACAAAATGGTCAAGGCAACACACTGACTACACAAACAGGAGAATACTATTGATGAAAATAGGAAGGAGGAAAAGTGTAAACTTTTTCACAGAAACAACGAAGTTCTTTAGAAATTGAAAACTACAAGACTGTTACAAATGAAAACTTAGAAGAAACGTATTTTTTCTATTGAAGAAAAGCATTGTTAACTAAAAGCTATTTCCAAAAATGAGGTACCAATATAAGTAATACTTTAGACCTTTCCGAATATATACAGAGGGAATAAATATACGCTTTCTATTCCTTTCATAAAGCAACAAAATGGAGAAAGGATTTTTCAGCCCCACTTAATAATGAGCAATTTCAAAAGAAAGCAAGACTACACTAAAAATTTCATCACTATTTTTAGTAGGGGGTTCTTATAAAACAAAGAGACTTGATAGTGACGTCTTTTGAAGTTCTTTCGCAAATACTACGTGATAAAATACATAAAAAAAGCATTCTAAATACTGTAGGTCTAGTCAAACGAAGAAAAACATGGGTGTCCAGAACTATCGTTATATTCGAGGTTAAAAAAAATGAAGCAAAAATCTAGGAAAACAGAAATAGAGATTAGCATTGCAAGAACTGATCTATAAATTGACAAGCATTTCCATATGCGATAATTTTACAAAAATAGCAATAAATTTCGACATGTTAGACATTAAGCCTCTTTGAACTGACAGTCTCACTGTTCAAAATCCTACATTACAATAGCAACAAGAAGAACTAAATTGTTCTGTAGAATATGATTCAATGCAATTTCATTGGCGTCCTTAACAAAAGTAACCTGTATTTAAAATCATATATTTTGTGGTTAGCAAAGTATACCACGAAATTGACAATAGAACAAGTACAAAATCTGAATTTCTTCCTTCACTACACACACCTTCTGTACAGAACAGTCAACAATGAGCTAAGAAGCCAAAATTTCCTGAGCACAACTCTGACACATCACCACATAAAAGACATCCTGTTAAGCAACGCACCTTCTCCTGGAATCCGAAGACAATCTCGGCAAGTCGCTGAACATATGGGTCCAGTTTGTAGGACTCCCACACCAGTGACATGCCCTGTGTGAACAAACAAATACCACTCATCTCTCCTTTAATATAGCTAGATCCTTAAGTGTCTGTTTATTATAAAATAAGAAACAAAAGATATTATCGTTGTGAAGGCTGTAATTGCAAATAAACTGCTAAGATTTTTTTTAAGCTAATACAGTTTGTATTAAAGCTCTTAGGAAGTTTTTACATAGATACAATGCTAAAGGCATAATACCACAGGTTTCAATTTAAAAAACACAAGTTTATAGACAGGTAGCTCCACAAAATCAACGGATGAGCAGTCAACTCACCTCCGAGACAACGGACTGAACGTCCTTCCTGGTGCCAGCCACCAGCAGCAAAATGTTGGTCTTGTCTTCCATCTGCAGCACACCAATGCAAGAAACATAATACAACATGCTTCATTTCTCTCCACCATGAAATGAGCAATATATTCTCAATTTGCATTATGTGTACACCCCTAATTACAAAGCAACTTTGAATAAAAGAAAGAATATATGCAACTTATAAAAATTGCCAGAGAACGATCAACAAAAATATTAATACATTGGCTTGAATGAAAATGCACCACCAAACTTTTTGCAATGGAATTGTGAAAAAGATTCATATGCACAAGGGCTTAAACAAAAAGCTCTGACTTTATCTGATAGTGGATTTTATGTCATCCTAACAACGAAGCAACTTCTCCCCCATTAAAGAGAGATGTTGCACACTCATCTTCCTTGATAACTAGCTACCAAAGACAACAATGAAGGCTGGAGTGTATTATACAAGAAGCTGTGACAGATTTCACAAGTGAATGCATTGCAACAACCATAATGGTTGATCAGCATTTGGAATATGATTCATAAATTCTTACAAATTTAAAATGAGGAAGTTTAAACTCTTTTACATAATGGCAACAGAAATTTTTTTACAAGAGTCATAAATCATGAAAAATTGCATGTTTGGTGAAACTTGAAGAAATAAAATTTAAGAATTCATCAATGCAATTACGATGACCAAGCTGAATGATAGGTTTCAGCCCATCCTGCTTTAAAAGAATTTGAACTCCAATGAAAGAAATTTGCCAACATACTCTGAAGTATAGTTATTAGTGGTCAGTTATCACAGAACATTTCTAGATTAGACATGACAATTGAACTACAATAGAATAGATGTAAGTTGCTGCTCATAATGCAGTTATAGAAATGAGGAGAAATGTAAATGTTCACCTTAAGGCTCCAATGAATGAGTCAATTAGTAATAACTTATTACGCTGTAAGACACAAATACAGTACACTTGAAGAAAACAGCCTTTTAAAGAAAACTGCAGTTAGCATTACCTGGAAATAAGAATTAGTTGGAATCTCAAGCACAAGTATGAAGCTAAGAAAATACCCAATTAAATGCAGCGTTGACATTGGATACTGATGCACAGAAATTACATCCCAATGCCGAATTTTAAACCTGTAGCTCAAGACACTTGAGTTCACCCCTATTACATTAAGTCAATCAAAAAATAAGACTAAATTCAAACTAGGCTATGATAAAAAAATTAAATTTTAATTATTCATAACTAATTATCCCGTAATGCATAAAATATTATTATGAGTATATACATAAACAAATCATTAAATACAAAAAAGCAAACAATAAAAAAATAAAGTTAGACACAGATAGTATCTTGAGGAACAATTGCTTCTTCACAGTTGAATGCTCTGGTGCACTCATCATTTAGTAACTTCTAAAGTGATAGTTTGCTTGACTTTCCTCAGAACTTCTATTCATTACAGTAACACAAACTCTAGCTCAACAAAACTAAACTTAAACAATAAAAATACAAACTCTCTCAATGAATGGTCCAACTTTGACTTCAAAGTAATTATTATTAGGCACAGCTAAAACGTGTAGAAAATACATATACTTAGTGAAAATGAGACAGAAAAATAACAGCAGCTCATGCTGCCAAGGACTCGAGACAACACAGGAAAAAATAAACAATACGATACATAAAATATTAAGAAATTTGGAGAAAGAATTTCATAAGAAACATATATACAATGAAATATTAATCAAATGATATAGTAAGAAATACATAAATGCTACACAGATAACATAGAATGACGCTTGAAATAAAAACAAAATAAGGTAGAGTTGTTAAGAAATAAGCCTTACGAAATGACACGATTTCATACTGTTTAAAAAATTAGGAAACCATTAAAAATCAGAACAGAAAAACTATAATGAAACAACATTAGAAGAAATGAGACCCAATTGTATACCATTTTCTTAACAGAAACAGCTTACTAATATACAGTAGATGAAAGTAAAAACATTGAAAAATAGAACAAAATTTGCACAGTAATAAAAAGAAGTGTGGTAAGCTATGCACCACTGATCAAGTCTGAAAAGTAAATCCACAAAGATATCCAAACAAGCCCAGTCCGTAGTACAGCCAGACATCATAAAAGAGATATTTTAGACAGTATTAAACTATGTTGATGCACCTTTTTTACAACTAATCACAGGTATTCTAAAACTAACATGAATATGGTAGAAAAAATTGCTCGCTGCAGAGCATAGGTTATTTCCAGAAACAGAAATGAGTTGTTTCGTTTTTATTTCTTGAAACACCAAGATAAAATTATAAATACTGTATTGTATTTCAAAATACTACTCAGACTTACAGTTACAAGTCCTTTTCAGTCCCAGTTCTATGAAGAGATTAGTTCAAGTCACATTCTAGGTATAAGAAGAGAGTTGGATTTTGTCAACCATAAAATTGAATGATAAACAGATTTCTGAAGTTGATGTTAGGCAGCTAGGGATGCGTCAATGGGCAAACCCTGGGGCTGTAATGCTATCTTAATGAAAATATTCAACTCCACTAAAGATGACCCTGGCTCTCAATGGTAGTATCTTCACATTTACAACGACGAGCTACTATACACAAAGACTATTACTTAATTCTAAGAAGAAAATGAGCTACAGCGACCTAACAGACACAAGGACCACGAAAAAAACAATAGGATAAAACAGCGAGATTATATACATATAAGACAGATACAACCGAACAAGGTCAAATATAAAGTACACATAGTCCAGCTCATGTATGAGCTTGAGTATGTGCATAGATTATAAAGGATAAAATAGGTCTAACGAAGAACTCAATTATCAAGTCATTCTCATTGAAGTAAACAACTGACCACTAACATCAACAGGCGGATAAGAATGAAGGGACACGCTAGGCTAAAATAAGTTAGAAATTAGGAGAGCATATTCATTTCTACGGTGAAATGAAGCATAACTATGCTTCTATTCATATTGTAATTGCGTACGGTTCTTCAACAAAACTTTCATAAGACTTTCTAGCAGACTGCAAAAAAATGTGAGCACATCATGTACATGATGGTATTAGAAATTGCTCTGAAACGCAATACTTATTTTCAATTTTCTCATTTTATCGTCAGGGTACAAAACTCAAGTCAAACACTTTGAACATAAAGGTGTTTTTGAAATAATAACAATGAGTAACTAATTAGTTGTCCACATGAATCCCTCAATCAACAGCTAGAAGCCAGTCTTCTCAGAACAACATCCTCACTGTATTGTAATTAGAACGATCCTCATACATTTCTTTAATGATTTCTAGACTTTATGAAACGCATCAATGAGGTTTCTTTCTGTTGATTGACTCATTCGTCATCAACACAACAAAAATTATAAAAAATCTACTCAATTAAACCTTTCACTGGGATCAAAGAAGACATACCTTATGAATTTACGAAGAAGGACTAAGGTACGTGGTACTACACAATTATATCATCACAATATAGAATTATATTTAAATTATCTTCCTAAAGCCTGCTTTCCTTTAAACATTTGAATTACTTAGCTCTTGTTAGTAGTACAGCACCCGTTGCTTTCATATTATTATTATTATACTCCTAGTTTAACAACCGCAGCCACATTAAAAGCGATCTCAGCAGTGATGCACAGTATCAAGAGGCAGTCATCTAAGTTTTATAGAGTCATACTTCTTTGAGGAAATAGGAATAGGTATTAAAGTTATCAGTACGGTGTCATATCTGGAAGCCACATTTCACATAACACTTTAGGTGAGCCCCAAGGTTTCAGTGCTCTACCCACGCTGATGCTTAAAGTTAACGAGTATTCCTGCACAAAAAATATAAGTGAACACAAGAAAAAATCTTCCCCAATGGCCTTCCTTTTCAACAAAATTTAGAGAACAATGAATTAATGAATCAGTAACCACTCTTAGGAAAGTTTTGAGAGCACAAAAACTATCAGGTGCCAAAAATCAGGGTACAGCAGGACAGCACCAGTGCACACATGCATGTTTAGTTTCTAAGGGAAAATTTAATTGCAATAAATAATGTTGATCATTACCTCCAGTTCCATCACGTAGTTGCTGTAGTATCCCATCGCTAGTACTGAATTATCTTTCAGAAACGTATTTTTAATGAATTTGGCATTTAAGATTCTGTACAAAAGTAAAGCCTAATAAAATAAGACTAAAATTTTAAACTGAAGTTAAATAAGGAAGATCTCCATCTCAAAAATAATTCAAGCGCGAACCCTAAATTGTAACATGAAGTTTTTACTCATAGCAATCTCAAGTCAAACTATATCCCACTGTTCGCACCTGAATTCATAAACAAAATTTGGCAAAAATATAAATAGAAAAAATAAAGCTCATTATTTTGATACGGATTCTTCACAATATTTTGTGAGATACTCGCTGATACACAGGGATCAATAATTTTTCTATAAATTTTGAAACATTGTAAAATCATTTCAACAGTCAATTTTACTTGTACAAGACAATTTTACAAGCACAACCCGAGTTAATAAACTTTTTCAGTCAAAAGTTCTATGCAATGAAACTAAACTTCGTTCTTAAACTTAACTCGGAAAACATAATTAAAGCCTTCAAAGCGTCTCGGAAATTTTACAATATATTTGAAGTGTCCCGCTGTATTGTGATTCCTTAAACAGTTTGGACTCTAAAACCAGGAGTGCAAATCTTGCCACTTTGATATTCATGCTAAAAATTCCATAGCATGAATAAATAGCATGAAAGAAATTCACACATTCTTTCAAGCTTATTTGCTTTCAAAACAAGAATCGTACACATTTTCCTTAAATATTCACAACTAAGATGAAAACAGGAATTAAAATATTTCCTCTTATACCATGTACGAGTACTGCAGTTTACTGTACAGTTTGCATTGTTACACACCAAAGGCCAGACACGAAAAAGATCGAGACCTCAGATGCTTTACAAATACAGAGTGAAACAACTCACTTTCACCTTTAATTTGGAAGCTCTTTTAGAATTATCCATAGTCAGAATCCACTCCATAAGTTATGCTTCAGATTGGCCCCCAACTATTTTATTTTCAATGTAGCATCGAAAAGCCCTCACAATCTTTCTCATTTCAGGCTTCTTTGTAGATTATTTCTGTTACTGTGTTACTTCCATGATGTTTCTATTATTTGCGGTTAGAGGCCTGGGCATTGTCACATGCAAGGGTTTAAGAAGACCTCAGTTCTACTGGCACCCTCAATGAAGAGCCTTGCCACACAGATGCTCACACAAAAAACACATAACAGTTCCCCAGTGACGGAGTGCTGTGCAAGCATCACTGCATGCAAAGCAACAAAGCGCACCAGTCATTTTGTTGAGGAAAGCGTTGAAGAAAGTGAGGTACATTTCAGTGCTTCCCAACGCAGACTAACACCTAACAAATAATGAAACAACTCTTCTACTACAATTTACAGCACGGAAACAACTCACCTTCCCAAGTGAAGGAGAGTAGAATATCACAAGTAATTTAGGAATCAAAAACAAACATACGAACATGGCGGCTCTAAACTGTCGTGCTTTGGAATCAAAGAGGTGGTATTCTATTCTATAGCTTGAGGTCTCTAAAATTATTCATATTTCGAGGAAACTCATGGCCTCACATGAAGCTGATTATTATGGACACAAATAACATGAAAGGTACTAAATTACGTTTCAAACTTGAAATTGAACTCGCACTGTTAAAGAACAGATAAAAAATTAAGTACATGCAACACCTCAAAAACGATTAGGAAGCACTGTTGTGCACAGAAAGAGCAACGGCGCTCCTGACAGGTTGGAAGCTTAGCTGGCAACCGGCAAGGCTCGTAACCATGATACACGTAGGCCTGAGGCTAAATCAGGCTGGCCACACACGTTTAGGCAGATTGTCAGATAGGTACGAAATTATAGTAACATGTCAATTTTGTTACCCGTGTTGGATCTATGCACTGACGTGGGTATCTAATCACCCACCCAAGATGGATATTCACGGGCGTCAAAGCAAGCGTAAACGTGTGTGGCCAGCCTAACAAGGAAGAGAATGAGGAGGTGAGAAAGCTGGTGCCAGGACGTACCCCCACAGCAGCACTCTTATGTGCGGGACTAAGCAGACCTCCACCGCGGATCATGAGCTGCCCCACAGCGGCACGGGGCAGAAAATAACACTTTTCAACATTTTCCGACACATGAAGCTGAGCCTACCTGCGTTTTTGCATCTTTAATCATCAGAGTCACATCGAAAATAAAGAAGTGATCCGAATTAAACTGATTGCCACTTGGAGCTCTGCACTTTAAAGTTGACTAGTCTTTCAAACAACAACAAAAAAAACGAGAAAAACCATTGTATGGATTATTAGTACATGATACACTACAAAAACTTTTTGGTCTCAAACGGAGCATTATAAATCAAATAAAAAATTTCTTCGAAAATAACCAAAAGCTAGCCTCAATACTGGATCAAAGAAACATGTATTAAAATCACACAAATTAACTGAATTCACTACTCTGCGGGCTCAAAAGCAAGGCCTTCTTCAAATCATAAGTTTGGTTGAGCCATAATACTTTGTGTGAACACTCACAAAATATATATTTCGCGGCACACCCAACCAAGTTCCCTAGTCACGAGATCTAGTACAGGTCTATACATACAAACGTGCTTCACTGGTCAAGCCACCGCGACATTTGCGCTGCTACGCTCAGGGGCAGCAGTAAACTGTAATCATCCACTCATCTGAGCGCTAACACGCCCCGAGAAATAATGCTAAAGACTTCCTATTGAAGGTAAAGATAATCAAGCCAGGTGCCATTTCAATACGACGGCAAGGGACGATCCAAGAAATCTCCCGCCAACTGAAATTTTCTCATACTTAACTGGGATACCTTCAACAGAATTGAAATACATCGTAGGTTTCAAATTAGATTTCTAACATTAATACAAATAAGGGTTCTATGTTAAGTCATAGGCAATTATCTTTTTCCATTTACGCTAATAATCAATCAAACAAAATTTGGCAGAAGGAATGAGCAGAGCCGTTCATACTTAGATGCGCACATAACGCACCATAACGTAGATATATCCTTCTATTCCAAGGAAAATTGACATCAGGTTTTCAAGTGCCAGGAAGTAATTGATTCCTATGAAAAATCTCAAGAAGCTGTACTTCCAACGCGAAAAACGACTAAATAGCTTTGATTTGAGCCCCATCTAGAGATTGTTTGTTTTCACTTAGTGACAAGACAGTTATAATCATCAGCACTAACTTTAGGAGTACAAATTTTTAAAACATACTAAACTATCCACGTTACTTCTATTTTACTGCATGGAAACATATAAATGAATAAATTGCTTTGTAAATGGAGTACACTAGAAAATGCAATGTCTTTATCTAGTTGACATGATAGCTCAGTAACCGTTATAAAAAGTTCTAGTATGTGGTAAATCTTCAATTTCACACTTCATTAATAATAGTAGATGATTGACAGCTGTACGAAAGAACATTTCAAGAGCGAAATTCTTTGACAAATGTTCTTTTCCAACTTCCTAACAAAAACTTGGTGGAGCACAAATACTTATGAGATACGACTTGTTGTGCCAGCGATGTGCCCAAAATACCACAGAACTACAAATCATCGTGGTGGAGGCCTTTCCTGAGACGATCATACCTGTCCAACTATGTCATTTACCATAGCATGTTCAACTGTTTATGGTCAGCAGTGCAGTGTGAGAATACATCTCATACTTAATACTAGATAACAGTAAGGCATTACTGTTCTATTAAAGCAGAAACTTGAAGATATTGTACAAATTGTACAAACAAAATCGAATGCTACAAATTACGAATTTAAATTATAATTTGCAGTTTAAAAAAGCCTTGTGCTCCAATGAAAAAAATTGCCAATAAACTCAATAAAAAATTGTGGAAGAAGTTCAGCGCTTTAAAAATTTCAGGATTCCACCTTCGATTGTAGAAGCAACAGAAATTCTTATTACATTACAAAGGCTAAATTATCTACAAAATTACGAAGAGAACATCTGACAGCAAACGGAACTAACAACTACAGACATCGGCTACCAATACCCAAAAATTTACTACATTGCTGTATCTAATAAAGGCTTAGAGTGCAGAGAAAATGCCATTGTTTCAAAACCCCCAATCAAGTCAAAGACCTAGTAACATTACCAAGACCCAGACACCATGAAGCTCTTTCTTCACTCGAGCTGACGTTAGAAGCCAAGGATTTATATGGAAGTGCTTTAAGAGCATGGGCTGTGACTGATCAAATCAACCTCGAGAACGCTAAAATAATACATTAATACGGAACTTAAATTTCATATTAATTAAATAGTATTAAACATATCGGTGCAGATTAGGAGCAAAATACAATGCCATTTAGTATGATAAGTAATTCTCAAGAATCATCCGAATAAAACATAAAAATAAGGTTTACCCTATAAATATAACATTTAACTTACCAAGTCCATCAGTAGAATTTTCATGGCTACCGTTCATTCTATATTGAATGCGACATGAACTCTGTTAGGCGCTCGAAAAAATAAATCAGCTCTAAAATAGGCAAAAAATTTGCTTAATAATTGAAATTCTTTCTTTCTTTAAAGAATAAGTTGGGTGAAAACAATTGACGCACACAACACGTTCGTACAAGGAAACTAGACATGACCACGTCACGGTCTTCTGGAGAACAAAATTAGAAATTTCGAAACTGATTTCAACAGCAAGGTGAACACAAGCTACATAGTAGAAATAATCAACGAAGATTATAGAAGAAATCCCCTCCTAGTAGAGAAAATGGAGCCTTCTCTTAGAACCTCGCTAAAACCGTCCAAAGGCCTTCGTTGAGCGTGAGAAGTATAATCCAACAGTACACCTCACTTTAATTTCGCAAGATCTGGTGGGCATACCGTTATTGCAAGAACGAATAATGAAGTCGTACACAAAAGCTGAAAATTACGTAAAAATCTATCACAGTCAAAAATAGACTAGAACAATTAAAGCCACTTCCAACTGTCCAACCACCAAGAAACAACTACAACCTAAACGAAATACCAAGTAAATTTCCAAACATGAATACACCAATGTGTAACTAAGATGTAGTGAATTCTCCTCAATATTTCGCTCTAAAAACATTCTGAAAATAATTAGAGTAAGACGTCGAAGTCAACAACAAACACAGCTATAAAAGAGGAGACTATGCAACACGGTACGCCTCGACTAACTAGTTGAGCACGACACAGCACGTACCTTCTCAAGAGTTCTCTCGTAGGTACGCACGCTCTCTATGAGCGAGATTGCGAAGGGGTACAGCTGGTTAGCCTGGTGGGCTTTGTTGACTATTGCAAGAGGCACTCGAAAGCCGAGATTCTTCAGGTTGCGCACCTGTGAACAACACGATAATTCAGAAAATATGGAAATGTGTTGACTGAGCGTGAATTTCAATTTACAATTCTTAAGCAAAGTAAATTGAAAGTCGTTCATGCAATGAAGTATAGATTCTTCGAAAAGTTCCGATTCTAAAACCACTCGAAAAATGTAGAGACTTCTTCTGGTAAACCAAACTCGCCTTCTTTCAAATTTCAAACAGAAATTAAATTGTAACGAAACACACTAGGATAGGATAGATGCTAGCTGGCATCGCAAACAAAAAAGGTCACCTTACCAATAGATTTAGATTGTTGTTTCAGGAGTAATACTTTGCTTCTACTGAAGTCTAAAAATTTAAAAAAATGTACCACTAAAAATTTGAACACATGCTACAACTTCTGAAGACGAATAAAACCATAGATCATGTGATCCGTTTCTGGAAAACAGAACGTCATTAATTTTGTAATGTATTAAGATGATGCATTGAATAATTGACGTCACCTATACTTGACTTCTAGTGTTACTAGGGACCGAGTCCACACTGGGTGTACAGCTATGTCACACCTGACAACAAAACAAATATCTGAATAATTGACAACACAAAATCCCGCAAGAAATGCACACCCTCACAGAGCGGAGCACACGAGAAAATACTGAAGTGATCTCACCTCCTTAGATAGGGTGATAATTTCAGGCAAAAAGTTCACTTTGAGCTTGTACTCGTTGCCTTTGCCGGCGCGGGAGCGGTGCGTCTCTATGGCGAAGATGCGGCCAGTCACGCCCAGGTTGCGCTGCTGGACCTGAGTAACAGTAACGTACAGCACTCAGTCTGGCTTCTAGCTTCTTTATTTTGTGTCATCGCATGAACACAAAAAACAGGCGCTGCAAGAAAATAACTTCTACCGCCTGCAGTTACTTGTTCAGTTTGTTCTACGGCAAATAGAAAATCAGTGCACTACAGGCAAAACGTGGAAGAGATTTTCCACTGGACACTTGAGCTCGTCATCTTCGACGAGGAAAATAAGAAAGTTTTACACAGCGCAAATAGTAATAAGTCCGATAGACGCTTAACAAAAATTTCAAAAACCTATGATCTTCGCTTTCCTAATTCTATAAATTAAAACTCTAGTATTAAACAAAATCTAGGATTACAAAATCAATTTAGAAATAAAGTATAGTGATATTGCAAGCTAATAAAACTCGTTATCCTCACAGAAAAATCAAGAGTCGACCACAAGATTAATATAAAAAATTATTAATTTCAATGATAGAATAATAAATCTTCCTCAGAACTGAACATTATGAAGCCTCCTCATTAAGTGCTGCCGTAGACAAATGTCACTGTCTGTTTCAGCAGTCGTTGAAACAAAAAATGAACGTAATTCAAAAATTGCACTACATACTACAAATATTTATCATTTCCAAGAATATATGGCAAATGAATACATTTAGGAATACAATTTCTAATTTAGCACTAGCCGAACAAATTGATAAAGTGAAAATGCCGTACAGCAGAAGAAGAAGAAAAAGAAATGCGCCCACCTTCCTGGCCCAGTCATCGAAGATCTCCTGGGTGTTGAGCTTGAGCCTGAAGGAGTCACCGTCACTTTTCAGCTTCTGACCCTCGACATGCGACTCCCAGCCTTTGCCCAGCACGTCCTCGACCTGCACCAAGCAAGTCATCAAGTTTCCTCTTCATCAAGGCAATCCAAAGACTATCAAGTGTTTGCAATAGGCTAGTTTGTGAAGACTGTGGTAGTTATGGTGGGACAGCCGGGAAGATCAAATAAACTAGCAATTAATTACAGCCTCTTATTTTACGCACATTTACATCGTTATTGAGTAGCTTGATTATCTGAAGTCGGAGTGTCTCTCTCATTCAGCACTCCCTGTTTCATTGTGTTCTTGCAGTAAGAAAAAATTAAAGTAAATTTTTTTTGCTACTGTAGCAGTATCACAGAACGTAAATACAGTTCGAAGGAATAGGAGAACACGGCTCACTAATTCCCAACTATTTCAGATTTTAAACAATCGTTGCCAACACGGGTCAGCAAAGACAGAGTATAACATAGTGTCCTGGGTTGTTGAAGAACGCGTCAGGCCTCCATATAATCAACAGTCCAACCTCCAAAGCTAGAAAACGCATATTTTTCTGATAAGAAATATACTCCTCCCACAACAGGTACACCTGATACAACGGAGGAATATGACCATGTGTATAACATAATGAACTTAGGACAAACCACTTGTAGGTATAAAAATTTAAATCCCAGTATCAACTCACACTGACTTGGAATAACAGACTGTAGAAACTTCAAACACACTAAAAGATCGACTTTCGAAAAATATTCTCTCACTTCAGTTATGAGCAGACATGAACCTATACACGCATCTCTTTAAGAGACTACACCACAGTTAGCAGCACGAATCGTAAGTATTGGAGAAAGGGTGCAGAACGAAATGAATTGCCGTTCGTCAGCTCTCTGTAATACGGCCACACAAAATCCCTTTGACTTGCAGCGCTAGACTCGGCGGCTTTGCAGTACTCGACTTAGCTGCTCACCCGTCGCATGTAGGCGGTGAGCTGCCTGTCTATCTGCCTCGCCCAGACGATGCTGCCCGACACTGGAGGAATGTCGCGCACGTGTGACATGCGGCACGCCTTGCTCTGCAGGTACTGAACCTGCACATCAAAACTTGTTTCAGCCTTTTGTTTTCAGAGTTACATGGCTCACTTGAAACATTCACGAGGTTCTATTCCCACTCTTAAAATTACAGACAACTCTACGAATGCTTTCCATACCCCGTTATTCTTTACTATGATCAACTCGTGTTTTCAAAAGTACTTTTCACATTTATACTACGTTTACAATTTTTATTCATATCACTTCTGAACGTCAAATCTCCATGCCACACAAAAACTTACTGAAACACTCGTACACAATCTCATCTTTGCTCTCGTATACATCTTATATAATAATTAAACATATTCCAAAAATAATGTCCCGTTCTAAAACTGATCCCAGTCTGCGTTTTGGAACTTGGCTACCAACCCAAGGATGGGCCAAACGGCTAGTTTCTATTGCCTTATTCTACTCTTCTACATCACCCTACCATGGACGCCTCACATTCTCCATCACCCTCTCGTAGACGCCTCACACTCTAAATCACTCTACCTTGAATTTCTCATGCAGCTGCTCGATGTCATCCTTGACTCACTGAATGAGCTGCGTCTGATCACTCTACCTTGAATTTCTCATGCAGCTGTTCGATGTCATCCTTGACTCGCTGAATGAGCTGCGTCTGGTACTCCCTAATAGCACCCCGGATGTGCGGGCGGACGAACAGTGCGTTGAAGCGGGAGAAAATACGGAACATCTCATTGGCGTTCTTGGCAGTGCCCAGCTGGTCGCGCAGGCGTGCCGTAATACGGGTCTGCCGTACACGTAATAATCAGTTGAGCAATTACGTTTTGGTAAAAGAGAATTATCAAGTTTTATCACATTAAAGAGAAAAAGTGTTCTTGAAATGAAATAGGTTAATAACTTGACTTGCAACTAAATATATTAGAAGTTAGATGTACTGTGGTAAGCTAACATAACAGAGATTGAGAGAAAGAGCTACTAAATTTATTCCGAGTGACTTCAAAACAGGGCACGAAATTCCTACATGTCAGCAAACACTTAGATAATCAAGACAAAGAGCCTGACTACGCCTCGTATGAAAACACTACAAATATGAGTGACGACGAGAGACCATAAAATACGAATTAAGGAGAGATGAGAAGTACACTCATACCTCAACCCTGTCGATACGCTCATCGTAGCGCTTGAGAGCCGCCTCCCACATTTCAGCTCCTTCACGACTGATGTCCAGACCGTCAACTTCCTTCACGTTCTCATATGCCAAGTTTACCTGCAATCCATTACAAATTAGAACCTTGTCCCACAACACCAGTGGAACACTAAATCAAGTACACTTACAAAAAAAACATCTTGAGTTTTCGTAAATAAATCAACTGTTCGGTAGCTTCTTCCTGTAACATACGTCGATGCTGCTGGCTTTATTGGAATACAAGAAGACCTAATATATCATGATTCAGATGCTGGTCAAGAATCATCAACATGCAGAGGTATCTAAAAACTTATGATACAATTTTATTTTGCCTGTATTTCCAAATTAGTCATGAATTTGGTTTCAGAAAACAGTAACTAACGTTTGTACTTCAAGATTAAATCGACTTCTTTGCACTGTACATACAGGGGAATTTAGGAGCAAGTCCCCGTCTACTTCTTTGTATTGTACATACAGTGGAATGTAGGAGTACAGGGGAATGTAGAAGTAAACGTACAGGGGAATGTAGAAGTAAACGTACAGGGGAATGTAGAAGTAAACGTACAGGGGAATGTAGGAGTAAACGTACAGGGGAATGTAGAAGTAACGTACAGGAGGACATAGGAGTAAACGTACAGGACAACATAGGAGTGAACCAGCACTGACGCGAGCACAGGACAGACTGACCTCCTCAATGGCGCTGAGGTCTCCAGGTTCCAGCTCACCCTTCAGATCTTGGTCACCGTCAGCAGGCTGCTGCGTGGTGCCGTCAACACCGCCTTTACCTGCACAAAGTCGCACGCTATTTTGTTAAAGATATAAAGGCAGTGAAATAGTGAATGGAAATTCTAGATTTATACAAGGAATTGAGTAGTAGTTGATAAGAATGCAGAACGAGATTCCGACTTTCGACGTGAGGTTTCATTACGGTAGAAATGCCATGGAATTTATGAAATCTATCATGTGAAAAAGAGCTACAGGTCTGAAAAGAATTAATTTATGAAAAACAGAGGAACATCAGATAAAAACCAGCCAAGCCATACATAATTTGACATTAAAACCGTAAATAGAGAATTTCACCCATAATCTTCTTTGTTCGATTTTACGACTTATTGAAGACTGATGAGGAAAACTTCCAAAAACTGACCATTTTCAAACACAAGCCCGTAGCAGTGAGCTAAAGCTCCATTCCTGTATATAACATAGTTACACATTAATTTTGCTCGCATCCATGTAAATCAATTGCCCATGTATTATAACGAATTAATGGTACTTTTACCATTGCAAATTAATTATACTTGAATTACGGTGAATTAATTGTCCAATGAGTGGAATTCCATTAGAATAATTGTAATTGAACTTGGAGCATAAGAATAACTCTTCACAAGGCTTTAGCAATGGAAGTAGGTGGTCGATGAGTAGGTAAAGTAATTGAAAAACGACAGAATAAGTAGCAAACACTGGCCACTAACTCTTTTCAGAGTTAGCATTCTAATACATTGCATAAAAAGAGGAACAACGGGATCTCACCACCAGGTGATAGTTTTCAACGAAGTAAAACCTCGAAATTACTGCATGGAAAATTAGGTAAATTATTCTTTCTTTAAAGCGCTGTTTTCCAGTGAAAGAACAGACACCAAAATCAAGAGCTAAAACAGACCTAATCATAGCACATGATAAAGTTCTCGGAAAAATTAAATGGCGTTGAACTATGTTCACAATCTGGAATTTTCAGGTACATAGAGTCACGGACCCTGGGCAGCAGAGGGCGGTCGCAACACCCTGACGATGACTGTCCTGAGCTGCTCGTGCTGACGCCTGAACTTCCTCATCTGCTCCATGCGGTGCTGCAACTTCTTGTGGGCCGGTGACACCCGCCACACCATCTTCAGCTGCTCGTCACGCTTCTTCTTCACTATGTCCCTGCACATGACGGATCAATTACATCACTAAAGAACAAATACTAGTTTAAGTGGAGCCTTGAATAGTAAAATTTTATTTCTAATGAGACCTCTAAATAACAATGGAAAAAGTAAAGAAACATGTGAAATGCAAAAACGTTTTTGAACAACAACTTGCTTGTTGTTGCAACGAAGCATTTAAAATGCAAAAACGTTTTCGAGCAACAACTTGCTTGAAAAAGAAGTACCGCTCCAACGGAGTATATGTATGCATAGATTCAGTCCTAACCCACTAAAATAATAGACACATACGTACGTCCAACAGCGAAGTGAACTTAGATATGTATCCACATCCTCCAGAAATGCCTTCTAATGTGAGTCTTTGATATTTCAGACATAGAATATTTGAATATGATATTCCCATAACACAAAGTTTGAAAAGCCCACTGCGTATTTTAATAAATTATAACAAAGCATTAAACCATACAAGTGTTTGCATTTAAAATGTGTTTACAATGTAGCTGTCGTCACAGCTAAACAAGATAGGTAAGAACTCAAGTGAACGTGTACGTGATCGTAACTGTAACAAACTTCGAAAATTAGTGATATTAGAAACCCATAGTAAGCAAATGGGAAAAATTCGCTTGAAATTAGCAACACAAATTATTTTGAAACTAAAAAGGGCGTACCTGAGAAGTCCTTGCAGCTTCTCATACTCGTCGTCCCAGGCAAGGAACACGTCAAAACACTGGGACATGACCTTCTCAAACTCCTCAGGAGAGATGTGCATCAGGCGGCGTGTCCCAAGCACCTGTGATGTTGGACCGCATCAAAACACTGCAGGAATACCTGTTACACTACAGCAATACATGCTTCAACAGTGTGTGAGATGGACTACAGAGAGAAAACAATGGCAACTGCGCCAAAAATTCCAAGAACTCAGAAAAGTGGGAATAAAACAAGGTTTAGTGTAGTAATGAAACAAACCCACAGTAGGGTGCCATAGCCTTCAGGTGCCGAATTTCTAATGGGAAAATTACAGAAAACTTTCAAGATTCCGCTCCAGGAGGGCTTTGCAATTAATATCTGGAAGCACATAGTTACGTTGATCAAAAAACTTTATGAAATTAAGCTTTAGCACATAAAAGGTAACAAATCCCCCTTTTATTACATTAAAATCTGTAGTTCTTCTTTACTGCTGAGAACACAGTTTCCAATGAAGTAGTGACAAATATCTGGTCATTACTACCTACGATGAAACTTCAGTTTTGAGTGCAAGAAAGAAGACCTGAACATTTCAATAAAAGATTAGCTTGAGCTGTTTAAGAGAGGACTTTGGCTTACCTTGAGAATCTGAGAACTGAGGTCTCTGGAGATGGCCTCAACCAGCTTCAGCGCACGCTGGATGGGGTACTTTGTGCTGCGGATCTTGCGAAGGTGAGTGAAGATGCCAGACACCGCCAGGCGCACTTTGTCGAGCTCAGTGGCCGAAAGCAGTTCATTGAGAGGGAAGTCCTTCATGAGAGGGGCGTAGTCGTGCACCGTGGCCAGCGCAGGCTTCAGACCTACACAGGGTGGACTATGATAGCAACACACGTGGACCTGACACATCTAAGAGGCCTATCTTCATGACAATCACAAAAGCCAATTATTAATCAATACTAGTCACTCAGGCGGGTACACGTTGCAGGCATATTCTCTTATTAGATTAAATCTAAGATGAGATTTTGAAAGGATTTAATCCCAAAATTGTGTAATGAAAATAGGGACAGTTAATGATAACGGATTTTTTCACAATTTCTCTACCTCATATTTAGGGCAATAGACCCTAATTGAACACCTGCAATAAAGTTCATATCTTCAACATAAAATACTACTTTGTATTATGATGCTGTATTACTAGCACAGACATTTCATTTATAAAATATACCGATCACAACAGTATTGTGAAGATTATGGACTTCATACTAATTAATTTCACATACAAACACGAAACGCAACAGAGCACACAACAGGATGCACATCATACGCACTAACACATCAGAGCACACAACAGGATGCACATCATACGCACCAATGCAACAGAGCACACAACAGGATGCACATCCTACATATCAGAGCACACAACAGGATGCACATCATACGCACTAACACATCAGAGCACACAACACGATGCACATCCTACATATCAGAGCACACAACAGGATGCACATCCTACACAACAGGATGCACATCCTACATATCAGAGCACACAACAGGATGCATATCCTATACACCAACACATCAGAGCACACAACACGATGCACATCCTGTATATCAGAGCACACAACACGATGCACATCCTACATATCAGAGCACACAACAGGATGCACATCCTACAGACCTGTGTCGAGGTCAAATGAGACGGTGGCGTGGAAGCGTTTGCCATGCTTCAGGATGTCAAGAGTAAGGGTGACCTCAAGACTCTCTCTCTTGTCCTGGATCTTGAGAAGGGCGCGCTCCAGGTTCACCCAGAAGCTTATCTCCTGCAGCGCTGTCCCGCTCGACGGGTCGCGGTCCAGTTTTGTCACCTGGAACAAGAAATGTGAATTCATGTTCTGATCAAGCGTCAATGCAGGCAGTTTTAATTGCAGTCTTAATTGCAGTGAAGGCTAAAGCATCTCTTGAAAGAATTATGTACAATACTGGGGCACCTTGAACCAGCTTTCTTGTTCCTTCACTGTCACATGAAAGTGGGCATAACAGCTCCACACAAATTCAAGGGTTTTAAATCAGTCCAAACAGCAGAGAATTTTAGCTGAATTAATAAAAAAAAATCAAAATTAAATGGAAGTTGAGATGGGTAGCTTTCATTGGCGTACGCTGGCATCTGATTGTCAAATTTACATCATTAAGAAGGAAAAAGTACTAGAAGCAGAATAATTTTGTAGTACACCCTAACGCTGTTGTGATGTAGATGAGCCAGTCCACACAGCACAGATATGCCTCACGTGGCACCTCAACCACCCACAAGCTAAGTGAGCTCCTATTCTTAGCTCCCCAACACCCGTACACAAGTGTATACAGGGTGTCTCAAAAAAATGTACTCGCCCTTTAACCATTGCTAACATGCTGTCTTCTTTCTGTTGCAGGTGTGAGGTGCGAACCTTTGCGAACATGATTAAATGTGATTAAAGAATCATGTTCGCAAAGGTTCGAACCTCACACCTGCAACACAAAGAAGACAGCATGTTAGCAACGGTTAAAGGGTGAGTACATTTTTTTGAGACACCCTGTATTTACATGTAAACAACGCTTGAGTTTTATTACTAAAACAGAGCAATAATTTATTCTCACCTTCTGAATCTCTCGCGTCCAGCGAGCTACGCCAGTCTGAAGTTGGTTCAGGAAACTTGAATCCTCAACTTTGTTTCCAAAGTCAACAACTTTGGGACGAGTGCCTTCATCAGCACACTTCTTGATCACCTACAAGTAAAATACTGCGTTACACAATCACAAGAGAAGTCAACAAGCATAAAACACATCATTCAGAATGACGTTTTCATTTGTATTATGACACTTTTGTTCAATTACCTGACACATTTCTCACATAAAATGATGTTCAAATTTACTGAGCATACAACATAGAATCGCTTAGCTCCTTAAAAATATCCAACGATTTGTTAGTTCAACAGAAAATACAGAAAAACAATAAACGAGGTAACAGACAAAAATATTTCATGAGAGCACGTCATTGATGACGTCTTGCCTGCGCTACAAGTGGGTGAATAGCCAGAGAAATATCCGGGATGTCAATGTTCTGTTGGAGGTGCAGTAGACCCATCTCCAGCTCAGCTATCTTCTTCTCCACAGCAGGCGCCATCTTGTCGCCGTCGCGGCTGGAAGGAAGACGGGACTCAATATAGGCAACAGCATTAAACTCCAGAGTCCCTGGTTTACGGCATTTTAACTTACGACGAGAGCCATAAATCCTACAAATTCATGTTCTGCTTTACGGCGATCCGTTCGTAGCTTGCAAACCGAGCGTACTACGAACTAGTTGTTTTGCTCGCGTGGCTGAATACATAGTTATGCGGCGCATAAATGAGGAAGATGCTTTTTCGTAACTCGATGAATCCCTGTATTGTATGCATTTCACCAACAGACCTAGAGCAAAACTTTGGTCCCTGTAGAAACCAGTTTTAATGAACACGGAAATTACACGCAAGCGACAGCATGGTACCGCAAAAAAATTCCTTCACAAAGCTCTAACGGTAGAGGGCATTTCGATTACATTTCGCCAGAAGTTCAACAAATAACACAAGACGCTCTGAACACTCACCTGTCCAACTTGCCGGACTCCTTGACAAAGCTCTTAAAGTAAGGAGCTACAGCATCAGCGACGTAGGCGTGCAGAGTCTCGTAAGGGTTTCCATCACTGAGGTTGAGGCAGCGTACCTGGGATGGCACTGCCTTGTCTGCCTCTACCACCTGCCCGCGCTTGATCACCAGCACACTGTACAACACAATGCAATCAGCAGGCCAGTCCAACAAGTCATAAACAGAACCAATGTAAGTCTCATGATCTAAAATTGTGAAGGTTATAAATGAACCAATATATAAAGTGCCATTATCCACAACATGTGATAAACAGTACCAATAGATAGTGTCACTACTTCAAACATATGATAAACAAACTCAATTCACCAAGTATGTATCTTGATCTGAACCGAGGGTAAAAACATACCAATCCATCAAGTTCTATGATCCTGTGTACTGAATGCTCACATACATATATGAGTGGTACACAAAGTATTAAAATTACACCTATATTCTCAATTGCAACACATTCTATAAAATACTGTAAAAACTTAGCTCTTTTTTGATTAAAATACAATAATAAAAATATGAATCAACAAAAATGGAGAGAAACTGGGTAAGAAAGTTTACAATCTTAATATTTTTATTGACAAAAATAGCTAAAGAGAGAAGGATCAGAACATTTGTTTGCATTACACATCCTATAGTAATTTTACTGATCACTTATTTAGAATTGGCAGGGATCTCACCTGGTCATCTTGACTGAAGTGAACACAACTCCATTGGCCAGCACATATGATGCATCCTTTTCATCTTCCCCTTCCTCAACTTCATCTGAAACACAATTATACCTTGAAAATTTTATGAGCACCAGAGAGTTTTACACAAGTCTGAAATCAAACAATACATTAACAAAACAACAAAGAATGGTTACAAACAAATTAAAAATGTTTTACTAAAATAATATGCCATTGCCTCAAAGTCTCATTTTGAAAATGTATCATAGTACAGTGGTACTTTGTCATTTGAACTCCTTTAAATTCACACACATTCATCAGAAAGCTTTAATTCTCCAATTCAATGTGTGTTGCAAAAGCCATGTTCAAATTGGAGAAGAAAATTTGTTGTACAAATGTGTTCGAATTAGAAATTCTTCTAATTGACAAGAGTTTGAATCATGAAGAACCATTGTACATTAACTTTAATACTTAAAATTATATTTATGGAGCTGAAACTTTCTCTGAAAACCACAAAATAATAAATGCATTTTTAAGAAAAAATATCTATGTCTCACAACTGCAAAGCATCGTAACTTATCATACACACTGATGCAATCCAAAACTTATGACCCCGTGATGGTGGCGTGCTTTTTTGCGGGATGCTGGCTGCCTGAGCTGATGGGGCTGGAGAATGGCAACAACTTATGACAAAAAGAACTATTTGTACTTCTTTGATGAATGTAAGTCTTATACATATTTAAAGTTTCAACACAAGATACCTTTGGTTCCATATCTTTGTATGATAAGAGTCTTCACTTGAGGATCTGCAACAAACTTCCTGACAGCTTCAACATGCATTGGGAGCTCCAGAGCAGAGACGAGGGCTGGGGAGGGAGCATCCCCATCTTCTAGCATGCCCCACACGACGTGCTGCAGCCACTTGCACACAATAGATACATCGGCAACAGCAGCAGCCTCCAAGCTGGTACTGCCACTTCCACCTCCACCCCCTGCATCTCCTGCAAATACATCAACAAATCAAGCTGTGACACACAATTCATTCACTTAATTTTACATATTTCTAATTTAGATGATTAACAACTGTACCCATGTTACAAGTCATATGTGCATTTCTCTGTGTATACAATTAATGATCAATTTTTAATAGGATAGTGATGCATTTTGTTTGCCTATAACAAAATATATTACAATAAAGACACATGCATAGTAATAATTACAATAGCTACAGCATTGCTACAATCAAAAATTGTATATCTTTTGTGTTCCAAGTTACTTTTCATTAAAGGAATTATTTCTTCAGAAAATTATTAAGTTTTACTTCTTTAAACTACCAATCAATATTTCAAAATATAAGCTTTAACAGACAAAAATTTAAGACTCCCCAAAAAATAGTCATTATTAACTTTAATAGCAGCATAAACTGTTATTTACCTAAAATGTTTGTTTAAAAACCTCTGGTGCAATATTTTAATTGAATTCATAGCACAAGCACTTGACATGTCATGTACCACCTCTTTAATTCCTGATACAATAATCCTATCATAAATAAACTGTGCAAAAACCATAGTTCAAAAGTGCATTCGATTGTTCAAAACCATTCAAATAACTTGAAGCATATTTTTAGTTACATAGTTTTATAGAACAGCTGTTGGCATGGGGCATACAAGCGGCATAATAGTACCTCCATTTTCGCCGCAATGTAGCTGTTATGAATTAGGACTATTGCTAATCTAGCCGCATTTGACTATAACAAGTCACATATTTTTGCAATGTGTGTAAATATTTACCTTCTTCGTTTTCCATATTATATTAATATATGAGGGGTGATATTTCAGCGGAATGCCCCATCGGCTGAGCTGTCAACACGAATGAGTCAACAATAGATGCTCGAGAGTGTGACTTCGGAATGAGGGTGTTGACCGTAGGAGATGTATAGATTAAAGGGGTTTAATTCTCATACCGGCAACTGGAGTTCAGACAATGGGAAAATTTGTTATAATTCGAGCTCTCAGCTCTCAAACATATATTTTACGAGTTTAAAATTTTTTATGAAATTCATCGTTTATAAAAACCAAAATTACATTTGGCAATTTAATTACAGGTCATGATCATTCGTGATGAGAATGGTTTTATTCGTATATACAATTTTCTAATTAGTATCACTTTAATTGATGGTAAATTTCAAAAACGTAGCACGTCAATTTTACAGGAATATTGTTACAGTCTAAATTGTGTACTCATAGCATAATCAGAGTTGATGCTTTCTAAACGTATATATAAAACCTATAAAACGTAAATCTAAAATTGATTAAAACAAGTGTAATCTATCTAGCCGAGAGGTATTATACTTTTTACCACATAAAATTATTCATATAGAGATTTGTACGAACCTACTAATACGGTTCGGTATGTTTTGCTAAAGCAACAAAGGCTTATGCATATGCTTTAGGCTTATGTATATTTCAACATTAAACTGCAAGTATTCCCAGCGTTCTCTTTAGGTCGGCCGAAAATCCGGCACCAATCGTTAGCAGGTTCCAAGTACGACAACATTAATCTATAGGCACGTCTGGCAGAACCGAATAGATCGGTGCAGCGGAAGATTCACTTGCGAGAGATTTTCATGAATGGCACAGTCTGCCTCCGTCCGGTCTTGTGAAAGCGTGAAGGAAAGTGGTGTTATTGGAGAGTATCCAACGCTGTGCGTGTAGCTGACTCGATACCAGTTATCTTATACTACCCGTAAGTACCGTATTTTAAACATGGTATAGAGTCTGTTGAGCCATATTCAACCCCTAACCAATTAAATCCGGCCTGTGCTTTAATATTTGCGTAACAGAGTGGCAAAATGTAAAACTTTATTTGAAGAATAAATGCATTAACAGCTTTATTGTGACGGGGTTGGCACTCAGTACTCTCTGTTGCTACCTCCTGATTTACTGTATACTGAACCTTGTTTTCAAGGCCAGCTTTAAAATTAGTATTCAACCCGATACACAGAAGCGCTGTAGCGCATCAAGTAACATGCATTTTTTCACAGAAACTAAAACCTTTACAGGTTTTTATTTCTAATTGTAAAACAATATTAATGTATTGTGTGTTTGGGTTAATTTAAGTTGCAAGCTGGAGGGTTTATCATTAACTTGGTGTAATGTACGTAACTTTTGTTCCACTTTTCCTGTGAAGAAAACTGATAGCTGATTTTAGTTCTCATTTTATATGAAAAATTCACTGATTTTAACTAGTGCACCTCTGGAAATGAGCTTCATCTATGAGTGGTAAGTTATTTCTGTGAATTAATTTTGCGATGTGGCCAACGTGTATTGAATTACCTTTATTAATTTACTCAATTAACTTTATGCACTATGACTTCGTCGTCCTGTTGGAGCATCTCAGAAGTATAATTTCAGATCGAATGTTCTGTTTTCGTTCGTAAAAAAATGTTCTGACATTTCATGATCATTTTTGTAGTTATTTCCTCTGGTTGACTATAAATTTTACGATTCTCTTAATAGAATAGAATAAAGCAATAGAAACGAGTTGTTTGGCCCATTCCTGGGCTGCTACCCAAGTCCCATGCCGTGTTACCCAAGTCCCATGCCGTGCTACCCAAGTCCCATGCCGTGTTGCCCAAGTCCCATGCCGTGCTACCCAAGTCCCATGCCATGCTACCCAAGTCCCATGCCATGCTACCCAAGTCCCATGCCATGCTACCCAAAAAAAAACAATCTTTATTTCCAATCAAGTACACAGTACATAGACATTTAGTACATTGGTTTTTAAATTCTTAAGGTTAACATTCTTAGAGTAAGGATGATGGTGAGCTCCATGCGACGATCCTGGGATGTGTCCATGGGCGATGAGTTGAGGTCTTACCGATAAGTGCGAGCTCACGGCGTGAAACGAGAAACAGCTCGTATTCATTGCCGGGTTTCGAACCCGCACGCAGTCTTTCTGCACAAGCAGAGACCCGATACAGAACACGGGCCGCATACCACTCGTCTACGGTGGCTGCCAGTCCCAAGCCAGTTGAATCCTAGACTCGAAATTTGAATAGGATATAATTTGAACCAGCATTGTGTTGTCAAACGTCCAACAGTTGCATCAGAACCAGCATTGTGTTGTCAGACGTCCAACAGTTGCATCAGAACCAGCATTGTGTTGTCAGACGTCCAAACAGTTGCATCAGAACCAGCATTGTGTTGTCAGACGTCCAACAGTTGCATCAGAACCAGCATTGTGTTGTCAGACGTCCAAACAGTTGCATCAGAACCAGCATTGTGTTGTCAGACGTCCAACAGTTGCATCAGAAACGAGACTATAATTTGGTGCAAGACCTGGATTTGGCTTCTGAACATCTATGGAGCGACAGTCCAAGGCTGAATCGATTAATTTTTCTGCTCAATTTTTGTAACCCGATAACCTGTGCGACCCGAAAAGTTATTGAATATTTCCTGAGTTCCGTGCAGTTGCCAAAACTTAATCTGTAGAGATTATTAAAGGCGAATTTTCTCCAGGTTTTGTGTTCTGATAGGAGGGCAGTTATAGGGAAGGAATCTATGACTAAAGTATAGGAAAAGTGCCCCGTCATTTCCAGAACGAGTTTTTTAGTGATAATAACATTCATAAATTAACCAATTGGAAATTTAGAAACTGAATTTTTAATTGTTTTAGATCACGAAAAAAATGGGATATGATCTGAACTTAATAGAGCGGAACATGAACCATCTGGCATGATTTTTCCAACAGGCTTTGCTCACGTTCGTGACTCTTCATTTTAGTGGCTGTGTATATCGCTTGAAATGAAGAAATTCGACCGCTCTGCTCGTGTGTGCAATGTTCAATCAAAAGCCTGCCACAAAAATTCACCCACTGTACAACTTGTACAGGGTTGAAATTGTACGTAACTTTTATTAAAGACCAGAAAAAATACTTCCACTTTGTACAACGCGTACAGGGTTGGAATGTGTACATATCCTTCAGGTAAAGGCCTGAAACAAATACTTCCTCTGTGCACACACGTACAGAGTTGACTTCGTCTAGTGCACAACACACAACAAACATCAAGTGTATGTTACAACGCTCGCACCTCGTTTTCTCCTCTCTTTCGATGAACCAAGATCAAGATTTCCATTCAATGCCCTATCGCAAAAAATTGCAATGGTGTCGTCGATGTTTTGAAAGGATTCAGAATGCAGTTAAAATTTCACTAACGCGACCACTTGAAGCCTGAAAGAACGATCTCAAGTCTTTTGAAGAATTTGTCGACTGAAAGCTTGTTTGGAGAAAAAGAAACTCAGTTGGGCTACAAACTTAAAAATACCCAAGTCCCATGCCGCTTGTGAGACTTTCAAATTTTACTTTATTTGTGCTTAGTAAATGGTACGAGTAATTTTCCATAGTCGTCGTACTTAGTCTTCTTCACTGTACCGCAAATCATGGAAGTTTTTTGCCCGATTTCTCTCCATAATTGTTGGCAATTAGCAGTGCTGCTGGTGGGGTTCTCTGCGTCTTCTACATCCGTAGTCTAGACGCTACGTTGTTTTCCTCTTTCATCACGTTAAACTTTCTGTTTTCTTGTTCACTCTCTTCTTTCGTGAGGTTAAACTTTCTGTTTTCTTGTTCGCTCTCCTCTTTCGTGAGGTTAAACTTTCTGTTTTCTTGTTCACTCTCTTCTTTCGTGAGGTTAAACTTTCTGTTTTCTTGTTCGCTCTCCTCTTTCGTGAGGTTAAACTTTCTGTTTTCTTGTTCACTCTCTTCTTTCGTGAGGTTAAACTTTCTGTTTTCTTGTTCGTTATCTTCTTTCGTGAGGTTAAACTTTCTGTTTTCTTGTTTGCTCTCCTCTTTCGTGAGGTTAAACTTTCTGTTTTCTTGTTCGCTCTATTCTTTCATGAGGTTAAACTTTCCGTTGTCTTGTTCGCTCTCTTATTTTGTTGTGCTAAAATTCCGGTTTGCCATGTCCATTTTCTCACCAACTTAATTTTTTTGCATACTTTTCCGTTCTTTCATTCGTTAGTTTAAGACTTAAGTGCTCGATTTTTTTCTTCGTTCGATTTATTTTATAATCTTTTACTCTTTTGTAATGTTTTTTAATCCACCACTAAACATCTTCAGCACCGACAATGAGAGGTCAAAACGCACAGACTAGTATGTTCCCGTTCCAAAAATATAAATGTTATGTTTTTTTTAACATAATGATTTTATTTCCCATGATGTATTCCGAAAAAGGAGTAATTAAATACGGGATATATCTGGCTCCAGTCGATAAATTCTTTATCTGAAACGATAGAAAGAGTTCTATACTATGCAAGTGTTGTGCAACTGGCATACTGGTCATTTAATTCTATACTATGCAAGTGTTGTGCAACTGGCATACTGGTCATTTAATTCTATACTATGCGAGTGCTGTGTAACTGGCATACTGGTCATTTAATTCTATACTATGCGAGTGCTGTGTAACTGGCATACTGGTCATTTAATTCTATACTATGCGAGTGCTGTGCAACTTTCATACTGGTCATTTGCTCCCTAAAACGCCAGAGAGATAGAAAAAATAGCTAGTACGCTAGAAAGATAGCAAAGATAGCTAGGACATCAGAAAGATATCAAAGATAGCTAGGACGCCAGGAAGATAGCAAAGTCTTACTAAAAAAAGAGTGAAACTTTTGAGCTGTGTATTAAAGTACAAGCACAACTGCAGCTGGGATAACAGGTAACATGCTTGTCAGAAGCCTTTATTTCCAGTACACCTGAGCGTTGATTTAAATTATAGTATTTATTGTACATGCACCTGAGTGTTGATTTATATCATAGTATTTATTGTACACGTGCTTAGGCGTTGATTTATATCATATATTACCGAATGTCAAATAAGAGCTGAAAAATATCGTTAGTTCTTAATGATGCACTCGTGTAACTTGCACAATTTTCAACGTAAGTTTCTAGGACACATTTCATAGGTGAGTTTGCTGTAAATTACAGCTGCAGTTGAGGTGTGGATGCACCTGGCAGGTCAGGCACGCATGATGCAGTCCCAATTTAAGTCTGATGCGCAGGTGCAGCACGAGAAATCAGATTTATTAAGCCTATTATGACAATGGAATTGTTTCTCCAATTATTTAGATGCAATGCTTTCATGCATTTAGTTACATCAGTAGTCTATCTTCCGCTTAAAGTACGAGTATGTATGATACTATGAAAACTACTATAAAATGTTTTTGTTTTTAGATTTAGCTCTCCCATATGTTCGAAATTATTTTGTTTTGAGTGAGCAATCCACACGTCGCCGATGTTCACATGTTTCATTTAACCCTTTCGGTACCATGATGCAAATATCAGAACCTTTTTCAACATATTTAACATCAAATTTAAAAAAAGATGCTTTGTGATGTTTTACGGTCACTGCATTGTCCTGATCAAACTGTAGCTTGCACTGCCCTACCAGCGTTTGCACAGACACACGTGTTGCTCTGCATCTTAATAGGCGAAAAATGACTGCGGCTACCAGAGATGCCGTCAGTACCGAAAGGGTTAAGTTGCAGCTCGCAGTATCTGTGCACTTTTGCATATATATGTAGGTTCCAAGTGTCACTCACCTCCGCCTAATTTAGATATCCCTAGAATAAACAAGTTCCATCTCACCAGAATTCGATAAGGAGCTCGTCTGCCGAGAACCAGTTGCCAAAATATGTCCTCGACTTTTGCGCGAGACTTTTTACTGTTCGGTGTTCGTGGGAATCTGTGCTGGAGATCAAGACTCGTGGAATGTTGTGTATTTTCTGTACAGGGCGAGACCTGCTTGTGTCTTGCATTTGTTATTCAACCGTGACGGTGAACTGAGCTTGGATAAATTCAGAAAAAATTGAACGCCACCGATGTCTTTAACACAAAAGCTGCAGGAGCTTTTGGGATGTACTCGTGAAGCCCTGAAGCTCATTTCTAGAAGGCAGGCAATATTCCTAACACTATAAAACGAATGCAAGCTTTTTTCTACGATTACTTTTTGTTGAGTTCAATATTTATTTTCCTATTGCCCTGCTTTGGTGCCATGCGCTTCAGTGCCCGATTCTGAAAGCTATTCAGCCAAGAAGATAATGGCAAACTCTTGCTCTTTTTCATGTCTTTGTTTACCAGTCTTTTCAACGATATTTCGCTTTAGTTTCGTTTAGGTAGTATTTAGTTTCGTTTAGTTTTAGGTGGTTAGTTAGTGTACGCTTTTGATTTATCCAGGGCAAGGCGGTGGTTACCAAGTGCCCTGGTACAAGTTCTCCCGACTATGTTCTGGTTCTTCAGTATTATGACAAATTCTGTCAAAATTGCTCAAGTAAACTATTCCCTCATAAATACGAGCTGCTCGCATTTTGTCCCTCTTAAAATAACAAAGCTGAGGGCTGATTTAAAGTAATTCTTTGTAGTCCACCAACTTTCCGTAATTCAAACAGTGAAAAACTTCCAAGAACCTCATGCAGGGGAGGTGGATGTAAGAAAACGCTGTTACGAACATAAAAATGCAGAGAATAAGGCACGTGTCGCACAAAGGAGACATGCCGGCCTGAGTGGTGCGTATCCTTGATACCGGATACAGAGAACTCCCCAAGTCATGACTGCTGATGTCAAGTGCGTAATGCAGCAGCGCGTTACCACTATTTTGTGCTCGTCATTGTGTTTTGATGGCATCTTGTGGTCACTTGACCAACACTAACTTGCGACGGTGGTAAGTGAGCCTCCATGAAGCCGGAAAACCGCTTAAGACGGCTGTCCTAATGTATATATATGTTCTGCCGTAGCATTTGCCTTAAGACGGCTGTGCTAATATATATATATATATATATATATATATATATATATATATATATATATA
>VCRD01000009.1:102646-123535 GCA_006783055.1 Trinorchestia longiramus
CCCATTACCTCTAGCTCCCCAACACTCCCATTACCTCTAGCTCCCCAACACTAGTGTCCCGCTTTGGAAGAGGATGTGAGTCATGATCAGATGCCCGGACTTGTTCAGTTCATACGACCGTTGCCAGGGCTTGCTAAGCAGCAGATCATCTGGTGACCTATACTGTATCATTGTATGATAGAACATGACTAGCGTGTCACATGGTACACCCTGCTTAACTGCATGTACCATTCATTTACCCAGAAAATGATATTTTATTGTATTCACATTAACTTTACAATAAACATGGAATTTTACGAACGTACATGCGACGTCAAAAACATGGGACGCCAATATACAATCAATGGCAATATACATAGGACGTAAATTTACATAGGAAGCCATTATATAATACATGAAAATACAATTTACAAGTGACGCCAATGCACGTGAGATGCCAATACACGTGGGACGCCAATACACGTGGGACGCTAATACATGTGGGACGCTAGCATATGTGGGATGCAAATACACGTGGGACGTCAATACACGTGGGACGCCAATGCACGTGAGATGCCAATACACGTGGGACGCCAATACACGTGGGACGCCAATACACGTGGGACGCCAATACACGTGGGATGCCAATACATGTCTGGGACGCTCCGTCACACGACAGCGGGGTTCCCACACCAGCTCTCAAAGGCCCAACTTGATATGGTATCCGGCGTTATTCTACGTCCTGGAGATAACGCTTCTTAATTATTCCCATTACTCCTTCGTGACGCAACGGAACTTTAATTACATGGACAAAATAGTAGTCTATTTAATTTGTCCTTAGCGGTTTATTAAAGGAGGAGTGGATTGATTATACACACCTGAGCAATTCGGTAAAGTTTCTTTATTTTTAGTACTTATCAAATAACTTCTACACTCCGCAACGGAACGATACATGCAAATATTCCGAATAAAATTAATATTCCAGAGGTTCTCATTATGTTTGTGGTGAAATGCACTCAATTCACAACAAAGCATTGCAATCTTGACGCACGGACATGAAGTTCTCTTAGAGACGTCTGCTGGATGTGAGGCGAAGATTATCTAGTAATGATGGGCAGTTTATCAGGACTTTCTGGTATTCGACTTCCGGACGATGAGCACTCCCTGTTGATGACGTCATCACTTGAACGTGGGAGGTTCATAACTCTGTTATGTCTCACCAGCTGCTGGACACCTGACATGTACAAGTTTGATTTATAGTGCACGCTGTTCTCCAAGGATTTTTTGTTCCGACCAGTATTGCGTTCTCCCGTCTCCGTACAGAATAATGTACAATTACCCGTACAGCAATCACAGAACCTTGACTTGTGCATATCATATACACGATAATTCAATTTTCGCGTTTTTTCTATAAGATTTTATTCATAATATACGGACAGGCCTGCGTTTAATAATTGGTAGTAGGCAATAAGGAATAAGGAAACACGATTTGACCTTCGCGTGACCTTAATCTTCATTTATTTACATTTAAGACTTTACAACCAGCGGCCGCTATGCAGGGTGCTGTACACGCCACTAGTGTTTAGTCTATTAAACATATATTTTAACATTATATCTTCGTATGACTATAATCGTACGCATAGCCCCAGGAAGCGTACGCAACAGCTAGGAACACATGCACTATCGCACTACGCATACCCCCAGGAATCGTACGCAACAGCTATAATAGGAACACATGCACTATCTTGGTGATCAGGAGTCAACATCTGTTCACTTCAGTATGGGCAGATGTGCAGCTGTGGCTCATTCGTCTATTTCTTCCTTCATACATCACGCATCCGACACGGACGTAGCAAACCAAGAATGGACCTCTATTCTATTGCCTTTTCTATTCTTTCACCTTATGGACACGTGAAGCTTCACTTCAAAGAAGCTGTATAGTGTTTACGCGTGTACGTCGTTCGTGAGAATGAGTGATCAGGGGTGTGGGTCATACCCTGATCTTATTCGTACGCTATGCATTCAAGTTCATAAAGGACGCCTGAAACTGTTATTATGATAGCTTGACGCGCAGAAAAACTTAGGGATTAATATCCTGAATAGTTTTTCAGTGACGAATAAAAGGATAACGTTATTAAAATTGTGAATCTAACGTTCGTAGCAGATGGGGAAATTTACGAGCGATCTCACACTGTACTGCGAAAAATCTTTGACTTGCGCTATCTTTGTGTATGGAATTTCAGACTACACGGTCTTTCCCACGACGGGGGATGAATATGAGTACTATCATTTTTTAAAAAGTCTTCCATTGCTGTTTACAGCATCAATATTTCTAAAAAATACCCCGCTATTATTGAATTTATCATATATATAAAAAATATAATTCAATTCAGTTTATAGTCAAAAATTTTTACGTACCCTACGCTCCATCAATTTTACACGTGAATATTATTGCTAGTATTATCAAGATTATTTCAGATATTTTTAGTTCGTGTGGACACAAAGGCTCATCGACATAATGTGGATCACGCCTGTGGGGCTTCAATTGGTTTACATTTTTGAATTTGTCATAAATGAAGAGACGAGAATTTTTGCTAGCTGAGGCACTGTGCTGATGGCAGTGCCAGTTTTTCAATCGCTACTACTTGTTTAATGCTGTACGTGAGATACTTGAGTTTTGGCTCGTTATCCATTTTTATGGCGGACTCGCAATAACAAACAAGCCTAAATGACAGCTGCTCTAAAAGCACTTGTGACAAACAAACACAAGCTGCAAAGCTAAAGCGGTATTTGTGACAATGGATTCCATTAGAACAATAATGTGTTTTAAGCTCAACGAGTGATCACATGAATCATTTTGGTATTTTTTTTATCTTTGTTCGCTATGCGTCGTCTTAGATCTCTGCGTCCTCCAGCGCCAAAAATGCAGGTACGTATTAAAATTTGTAGCGATAACAATTAATGGAGCAGAATAACAATGCGTGTTCACAGTGTGAAAACTGTCCTTTATATGCTCTCAGTCAAGCGTAAAATACCAATTACATTTAAACGAAGAAACTTCGAATCAGCCTCAGATTTCAATATTAATATTGAGAGATTTGCAAAAGACGGTAACTATATATTAATACGCTTAAAACTAAGTTCGTGTGTAACGCTCCTCATTATTATGAAGGCGCCGTGACTGGCGGTATCGTGTCTACGAAGATACTATATATATAAAGGGTCGTATTTGCCCTTGTGGCTGGAGATCAAGAACAATAATTATTTGACTTTCTGGCTAGAGATTAAGAAGAATAATTAGTAACTAATCAGTAAACGAGATTGTGAAAAGTACCAATAAATATTGTCATCCCATTATTTATTAAGCTACTCACACTGCGTTCGCCCTTCACAATAGAGCGGAGGAGAGAATAATATTAACCAGAGAGAGACAAGGAAAATTTCGAGATAGACTAAGAACGGAAGAAATGCAATTTATTCGAGATACGAACAGGAACTTTATGGTACGATGAAGGCAAAATATGAATGCCACGGATAGAGAGCATGAATTGCTCTCTATCCTTTGCTCTCAAAAAACAGTAATTATTTCAGGAATCTTTCCATATCAAAGAATGCCTATAAAGTACATTTCCTTCATACTTAACCTTATATGCTTGGAAGTGAGTTAATTATTGAAATCGTGTAATCTACACGATTTGTACTAGTTTCAAATAGTTATCGATTTTTTTCACTAACTTGTTCAACGCAGCATAGCGATACAGTTTGAATGAAGAAGTATTCAAAAGTAGAAATTGAACAAAAATTAAACATTTCAAAGTCACAAAGCGTACAAATTTGCGTCGACAATGTATCGTCGTCGACCATTTCATTTGTGCTTGATCCTCAAGAGTTACAACATTTCTCCTAGCAAAATCTTACCACTTTTACTTCTATTTTTATTTAACTTTTATTTAGTTGACAAGTTGCTTTGCAATTACACGTTCCTTTTCTTACAGAGATTTGGGAGGCTTACCTTTAAATTATACCTTGATCTGTTTGACTTTTGCTTAATAGTCAGTGATTTCATTCGTTTAGCCTCACATTTTATTTGTTTTAGCTTTGGGTTTACGATTTCGACCTTTTTTGTGTTGAGGCGCAAAGCAAACGCCAGGTAAATTGACATCAGGTGCTTTGTTAACTTTTCAACTTTCTTTTCCGTGGCAACACTTACAAAGGAATTTTTTGCTCAGGCATTAGTGACACTTAGGATGTTGACTGAGCTCGCCGTATCACGACTACAGTGCCACGCTCTTTGGATTAGGAAGCTGCCTCTGGACTCAGGCTCATTTTTGTGAAATTTTTGTCGCATTCTTTTCTGTGTTTTGAGCTTCGGAGTCAAGCGATCCCTGTTGACCTTGACAGTAAAATGAAATGTTTGATGCCTTTCTCGATTTAACATTACTTCATTTATGGCATTTATGCTAAGCGTGTCAGAAACTTAATTTCAAATTCATTCAATTTATTATAGTAACTGTTTTATTTACTTTTTCATGCAATCTGAGGTATAAAATTTCAATGCAATTCGATCTTTCTCTATTTGGAATCTTATACTTGCCGGTCATATATTAAGACTTTACCCCTTTCTCCTCAAAGTTTGCGAGCACATTCGCACTTCAGCATCAACATGGATGACAAAATATCAGAATTGTCTGTTCATCGGGCTTTTGAAAATTGCTGTCGACCCCTAGACGGAAACGCTGCGAATGATTGAGGTATTAATTTTTAATCTCGCATTTCCGTTTGTCTTTGATCAGTTTGCCAGAGGCTTTCCGCTCTCGAAGGTCGAAGAAACTTTGATGAGTCTCCATGTGACACAAGAAGTAATTGCTCCAAATCCGGACCGTGTGTGGCATCGCTGCTGGCTGCCACTGTGCCAATATACAGGCCAGAGTCTCGATGAAGCTCTGATTGCTTTAAAACTTGACTTTTAAGCTCACATGTCAGTGTTCAAGCGCTGTGTGTGTTTTTGTTTTGCAGGTCGCAGTGCAATGCGGGTCCAAGTGTTGTCCAAGTAAAAGTTTCCGAGGTTTTTGAGTATTTAGAGTACGGACGCTGAAGTTATTCAATGACTGTCAATTTTTTTATGAATTCACCGTGCTACAAAGGTTCCATGAACGTTGCCACATGTCGATAAAGCCCTGGAAAGTTCCTTCGCTGTAGATTTCTGTCTGGAAGTTCATCACAGAGATTCCCAGGAACGTTCAAAGTTGCTGAGTCTGAAACAAGAAGCCTTAAGCAAATGACAGTTGCAGTCTTGCAGCATGCCAGCGTTCTCACGCGAAATTAATCATAGGAATGCAGGTAACACGCAAGTAATTAGGACAACATCAGAAGCCTTAATTGATGTCTCCATGTCGTGAGCCAGACCTGCTGCAATCATGCGTGTCAGTATTTCTGAGGCTCGAATTATGCCATCGCATTAGTTTGGAAGCGAAAGTGGTGTCTGTATAATTGTTTTGTTACGCGGTATAAGTGTGTTCCACAGCATCGAAAGCTAATTATATCCATATTCATTCGATAAAATTGGTATTTAAAATAGATATTTTCTTAGCTTATGTTAAACTGAAGTTTCTTTTTGAAAATTTACTTTTTCAATTTTTAAATTTAAATTTCAGTTGTAAATAGTGCTCTTTTGTTCGTTGGATCTGGTTAAATATTGCAACCCATAGTCGGATTCTGTTGAACTGAGGTTTTTCTCTGGCAACACTGCACAATGGTTGCTCTTATGACGCATACTGTCATTAAAGCATCTGGCTGCAGTTCTTCAACCTCCTATTCTGAACGGTCATTCTTTTGGTAGGCATACCCCACATGATGTTCGAGAGAAATGCCGGAATATACTGAACTCAGACTCTAAACTTCAGTTTCATTTTTGTAGACGAATGGAAAGAAAATTACTATGTTCAGGGAAACGAAACTAGTTATTTTGTTATTGGAATGCGAGATTTTTCAATGACTGCAGTCTCGATTTTTGGGGTAGAGGAGAGGACACGACGTGAAGAAAAGGCTACAGACCTGCTGCAGTTACATTACGCTGCTGCAGTTACATTGCGCTGCTGCAGTTACATTGCGTTGCGTTGCTTCAGTTACATTACACTGCTATTCAAGCAACCTAACTGGAAAGGCGCTTGTAATGAAAACCTGCAGAAATTTTTCTCACATGCCTAACATACTTCAGTCTATACAAATATACATTGCGGTGTAAAAGCCTGCGTACAAGCATGATAGTTTAGAGGACTCCATCTCTGTATACAGTACGTGTGTGGTGCTCATCCCCCGCCACAATTGAGTGTAAACACACCTGGCAAACACAAGTGTTGTGTGTGGTCCTGTGGTGTACACACAGACCGCTGAGTGCATGCGAAGGCAGACCTCATCGACGGAAGCAAGTACTGCACTTAAATGAGGTGCACTCAATGATAAACTTTCTGAACTTTTATTTCCAATACAGTATACAGTAACTAATCCAATGAACTAAGAGTGGTATGATGCAGTCTCTTTAAGCTTTGCTTCCGAAAGTTCAAACGCAGGTATCTAGTGGTGGGCTAGTGGTTGTTTGTCAGATATATAGTGGTAGTATTAAATATTTAGTGGTAGTATCAGAAATCTAGTGGTATTATCAGTTAACTGGTAGTAGACTAAAGGTAGCATCAGATACATATACAACAGTAGACTAGTGGTAGTATCAGATATAAATTGGTAATATCAAAAAATAATGCGACGTTGCATATCACCCTTAAAAACAAAATTATTGATTGAGTAGGAATAAAAGATCATAAGAGGCTTCAACTTTTATATGGAATTTTGGCGTTTTCGTCTCCATGCCTCATGGCAGAAAATATACTCTACATGTAACTCTAAAATAGAGTTAAGTGAACCAATACTTTTCCACGACGACTCACGTGAATTATTCCGATGTATAATAGATGGTTTAGCTTCATCCTCTTGTAGGCAGTAAGGAGCGGTCGAGGTGAGATGGTGCTCAAGCAGCGTAACTCCGCAAGCTGTCATACATTTTGTTTATGCAGCTGGACCTGTTTAGGGCCAAACTCGTCTTTCCTTTTAACCTTGACCCGCGTTTGGTCCTGCAATGAAGCAGCAACAAGCATCTCTGGTAGGCATGAACTTGCTGCACTGGTTGCACACTGAGACGAGTCTGTGTAGCTCATCATCGTGCATACAGCAGCTCATGACGATGCAGCGCGGTGTTGACCACAATATTGTGCCGTGCTGTGGTTGTGTATATACCCAGGAGCACAAGATATTTGATGAATAACGCTAAAATATCTTCCGTAGTTTTCTTCATTAATGTCTTTGGTGGGTGACATCGCTTTCATTATTATACGATCTTTGTTTCATGTAATGTCACTTTATGAACTCATAAGAATTTTTTTCTGTGCATTTTTACTAACCCGTATAATTCGTTCGCAGTCGACATGCAGTGCTCTGTATTCATCAAAACTTACAATTTAATACTTTAAAAAAAATTTTTCGGCGGTCAAGTACCCTAGACTTGGATGTAAGACCTTAAGTCTTTACTCAGTCATGGTAGCGCAGTGGCAGTGATTTTTTATTGTGCAGTGACTGCAGCTGTACAGTGATCTGTCTATTGTGCAGTGACTGGAGCTTTGCAGTGATCTGTCTATTGTGCAGTGACTGCAGCTGTACAGTGATCTGTCTATTATGTAGTGACTACAGCTTTGCAGTGATCTGTCTATTGTGCAGTGACTACAGCTTTGCAGTGATCTGTCTATTGTGCAGTGACTACAGCTTTGCAGTGATCTGTCTATTGGGAAGTGACTACAGTTCAGCTAATGTTACGAAACCACAAAAGTTAAGAGTTTGTGAGGACAGAGATATGTGTAGAGCCCCATCTCCTTGAGATGTATTTTTAATCAAATGTCCCCCAAAAATGCGCGCTGTCGTCGAACAGGAAACGTGCCCACCCTGCGGACCAGCTGTTTTGTCGCACAGTCATCAGGACTCGGACGGTAACCCCGATTATCTATGTAAAAACAACAATTCCTTATAGAGACCACCCACACGGACAAACCCCATGGACAGACCTCCACCACTCAACACATGTGCGCAAGGCGCTCATTTCTATTCCCCTCCTAGTATCCCTTTCCGTTTCACCCCTATACTTAGACACACCCTGTGCCAAACTCTCCCTCAAATCTTTCCTACTGGTACCGACCACCACCACCTCGGATGCCCGCCCGCTGTATTGTGTCACAATTGATCCGCTCATGTTCGGCTCAAACCCTCTCACTTCGAATGATTCAATACTAACTTTAATAATATATACATTTAAACTGGAAGGGGGTAAATTTGTATAGATAGCCGTACGAAGTAGCACAACTTGCGCAGTAAGAAATGTGTAGAGCGATTTAGGCAGCCCATACATTTCTCTTTCTTCACATAGCGCTCAGTTGAAGAGTTCGAAAATATTTTCCCTTTATTACTCATATCAATAGCGATGCAATCTCGAACTTCAAAGGATTGGATACTGACGAAGCGGGCCCGCACTAATAATGAATGAATTGGTAAGCGAGGAAGTAGATAATATGATAAATAAAAGAGTAGAGTGAAGAGGAATAGCAGTGTCTCCGTGACGCAGAACAGCGAAAGAAAAATGTTAATATTGAACAGTTATGGACCACCTTGACGGTGCTTAAATTTCGTTTGTATCAAGGCTCATAGATAATTCATCATAATGAAGATAACACTGATATTGACGAACTCCACGTTGCTTTCCATGTTTAATTATATTATACGCTGCATAGGTATTTATATTCTTGGTAAAATCATTATTTGTACAAAATTGATACTCATATTATGGAACTACTTGGCTTTATTTTCGTTGGCAGTAGTTGTAGAAAAGAGCGTGATAAGTTGCTTCAGTTTTGGACATGTTTTTGTATGGCAGCAAGTTTTTCTAAATCATCTTTGTGTCGTGTCGAAATTGAGGGAAGAGATTCATCAGTTAACTTTCCTTTCCGTGTCCTGAAAACTTTCAAAAATCAATGTTTAGTTCTGTTTTTGTGAGGGCTTCATGGAACTTTGTCGGAGAGATTCTTTGTTTTTATCTTTAGTAGAATTTGGCTCAGTCGAGTTCGTTTGCCAATGCACTTTGACGCTGAAAGAGTCATAAAACCTATTTGATGTTATGACCACTCGTAACTGGCGTGATCCGAGTTATTGCCTTCTGGGGCGTGGAAATTGCAACCAAACCGAGGATTCTTTGCCAACAGTTAAATTCCAGAGCGACATTTTAAGGCATCGTTACACATTAATTTGTTTCGAGATACATGTCCTTGGTGTGCATGCACAGGCATGATGTACGCTGCTCTTATTTCAATTACGATCTTTATTGTTGATATTTCAAACACAGATTCGTGATTGTGGGGCAAAATAGGGTGCCACTGGTTTAATGTTCAAATGCAATCGTGTGTGTGTTGGAAATACGAGAAATTTGTGTTTTCGTATCAGAAATAAATTCGAACAACGACGTAATTCGTATTTTTCATGTTTAATAGATTATTGAGATCCTATATTTAAGCTGTTATAGGTTGGTATTAAAATAATGTAGGTATCATCATCGTATTTCTACATTTTGTCTTTTGGGCGCAGTGCTTATATTCATCGATTTTCAAATCTGCTTCTTCATACTATGCGAATAAAATTATTCGATGAGTTTACGCATATTCCAATGCGTTGGATTCTTCTATTCATTCGTCATTCGTTTTGCTAAAATTAATTCCCAGTGTTCCATTTACTCTTGTGTTCGGCATGGTTTTTTGTGGGTTTCAGAGGGAATTGAAGCATGTGAAGTAACAAGCAATGTGAAAGATAGTACCTTGCCTCAGGGCTAGTACAAACTCACTTGAAAGTAAGCCTACAGTTTCTGCAGTCTCGGTACGAGTATCTCTGTAGGACTGCACATTGCATGGGAACCACCTTGTTGAGACACACTCTTCCAATCTACCTCTCTTCTAAACATCAGAATATGGAACTCCCAAAGAATGTCAAGTCCCCAATCATGAAAATCCTCGTATTTTTAGTTCAAACAACCGGAGGAAATTCATGATAAGAAATAAAGGGAAATAAAAGACTTGTGTGTTTGGCCGTATATTGACCTGGATGACAATATAGTAATTTTTTTGCGGTTTTTCTGTGTAAGATGGCAAGGTCTGAGACCCGGAGAATGAATTCATTTCTTTTTGCCTGAAAATGACAGACGATGTCATTTGCAAACACAGAAGTCGTCTGCAAACTTGCTAGGGGAAGTTTTTGTTTAAGGAAGCTCGGAGAGACTTTGATGTAAAGTATCAGAAAACATGGAAATGCTCTGTGGGGTGTGTAGTACTGACTGCGCAGTCTCAACTCTTAACTGGTTGGTGTATCATGCATGATGAAGGTGTTTAAACCGTCAGGGCCTGTCTATCATAGCTTTCTGATAAGAACTTACTTATGATATCATTATAAACTGCTTTGATTTACCGTGATGAAAATTATCTAAAGTATTAAATTTGAAATTTTCTAGTTACAGACTTCATTGAGCTTCAAGGTTCAAATTTTGAATTTCTTGTTCGAATTCTTGTCTTGTTTCATGTCTGGAAGCTCGGAAATTGCTGGTGTTGGTCATGATAAGCATTGCCTTGAGGAGGGCTTGAAAATTGCCTCTAAACACAGAATTCTTTGTCAACAGTGGACTTCTTGAGCGACTTTTAATGGCATCGTCGTCTTTAATTTATTTCGAGACTCATGTGCTTGACACGCTTCTTATATGCCACTCTCGCTTCAATTACGATCTATATTGCGGATTTTCAAACACTGATTTCATATACTCGTTTGAATGGAGGCCCTGATGGTTTAATTAATCATCTGTACCTAATTGTACAAGTAGTTTTCTACGATCATGGCACTGAAAAGCTGTAACTGCAAGCTTTAATTCAAGTCTTGACTGGGTTTCTATGACCTCAAGTCACATATTTGTTGTTTAGTTCCCTTTGCGGTCCTACGCAGGCATTTAATCCACCACGAAGTACACAATAAAATGGCTTTTATGTAGTTTTCTTCTACTTTTCTTCTTCATTAAAGGTTTCATAAATTGAGATATTTTAAATTTTTGAACTGAACCTAAAAGTGGCGCGCTAGTGATGCCAATAATACTAAAATAATTCTACCAACCTGAGAATTCGAACAGCAATCATAAAAATATTGTTTAATACTGAACGTTGCAAGTAAGGTTTGCAGTTCAGTAAACTACAAGAAGATGACCATGCCTGTAGATGGAGATGAAGCTCACAAAGACATCCTTTTTTTCTGTAGCTCACCACCATTGTTGTGCACCTGAAAACAGGAAGGCTACTTTGAAGCTCTCGATGTTTGTATGGTTGAGCATTCCGTCATGAGTTTCCGTTACAGCCTTTGTCTTTCCAGTCTCCATCATCCTGCTTTTCGCCATGATACAGAGAAGTGGGACCTTCCAGTGCGTCTGAAAAATTCAAAGTAGTTGCTAATGTCTCTAGCACCACTGAACTTTTCTTATAGAGTTCTATTCATATGAAACTGTTAACTTGTCTTGAAGGATACTCAGTCTGCATGGATAGATGGTAGAAATGTTGTGACTTCCGTTGTCGGTATATACACACGCATGTTTTTGTGTCCGCTGCATATAGCTGGTAACAAGAGCTCGCGAAAAATGACCCAAGCTGCTCATTGCACGATCGTCCACTCCTGTTGTAAGATTTTGTTGTGGGTGTTTAAGTTTCAGAATTCGGTCGGTCTTGGTGTTAGCTCTTTGTGAGGCTCTTTCTTGTTTTTCTTCTCCTGAGATTAGCTGATGTGTTGAACGATGATCTACGTTTGTATTGTTTTATTTTTTAATTCGATCAACCTTCAAGCAGAGTTATTGAGTTGTGTATACTGACTACGACTTGCTGTGCCGGCAAGTATCGAAGAAATATTGCATTCGTCTGAGTCAATTCTCAAGTAACTTTCCATGGTTTCTCTATGAAACTTGACTAAAATTTAACAGAGTTCAGTAGAACGGGTTGCTGCACTTTAATACAAAAATAACCTAATATTTCAAACTGCGAAGCTGATGGAGGAGTTTCAAGTTGTGTTATTTCAGGGTTAAATTTACTTTAGTTCAGTCGATTTCTAGAAATCTCGTTGGCACATCTAATTTTTCCACATCACTTTGACGCATTTCATTTCAACATATCACGGCTCATCTCATTTTACAAATTAGGTTAACATTTTACTAAAGAACAGGTAAATACAATAACATTTAATTTACACGAGAAGAATAAAGCATTGCAGTGTTTTTTACAATGTTAAAAAGTGGAAGTGTCCTTCGAAGTCGCAGTCAATTTTATTGCATTCCGTTGATCAGGTCAGTTGTCAATTTGCCTTCATTTAATCCAGTGCACCAGCTGCCACTTACATATCCTCTTTTTCCACAAGTTCAACTACCAATGGTCAAATTGTTAGCAATTGGGATCATTTGGTTCCGCCTACCATAACGTCCTGCGCGTTTTCTTTTATAATGGTGTATATTTTTATTAAAAAAATAAATTCCATCTTGTAAGATTATACGAAAAATTGTATAAATTCTTGATCATGATAAAGATATTCCTTCTTTACGATACACTGCATGCAAGTTATACCTCCGTTATGACTATTAATGTGAGCAATGGAAGGAGCTTGTAATTGCTTATGGGTGTAGTGAAAATAATTGCTTTATGCCTGTGACAAAACATTGTTGAATTCAAACATAATTTCAAATATTTACTCTGGTGCAAGTTTATCATTTTTTCTATTCGTCTCCACTTTCAAGAGACGAGGCAAGCATCTCAACTTTAAGACTACTTTTACCTTATTTTTCTCACTAGCAGGTTCCAATTCTTAAGAACTTTACGAGATTCAGCGTCATTGTGTAGGTCTCCGTTATCAATGCTATTAATTCTTCAGTGTTATCTTTGTTCTATCGTCAATGATCAATGATGTAACAGTGACCATCGTCAGTACAACAATGATGTAACAGTGACCATCGTCAGTATAACAATGATGTAACAGTGACCATCGTCAGTACAACAGTGATGTAACAGTGACCATCGTCAGTACAACAATGATGTAACAGTGACCATTGTCAGTACAACAGTGATGTAACAGTGACCATCGTCAGTATAACAATGATGTAACAGTGACCATCGTCAGTATAACAATGATGTAACAGTGACCATCGTCAGTACAACAATGATGTAACTGACCATCGCAGATGTAGCAACTGTAGAGAATGGTTCTCTTACTGCGAAGGTTATACACACAGCAGTGCATGCGCGCTTGTCCATCGCTTAGTGATGGCAACGGGTGGGAAATATGGACTCCATGTCTGCTGTCCAAAAGTACGAGTACTGCAATGTTCAAGCCAAAAAATATTTAGAGCTATGCGTTTAGAAAACAGAGGCGGAGAATTAGAAACTTTTTCCCGTGAGCAAACTTTTCTGCTGTTGGCCACGCTCCTGATATCGGGGGGAAAATATCTCCGTAGATCCCTACCGCAAAAGATTTTAGCATTCTTCTCACTACTGTGGCTTGATGAGAAAATTTCAAATTAAATTTTAGAGCGTAACTGGTAATATATAAAGGAATACATCTTGAATTATGAATATTAGTGTTTTCAAGATCAATGTAGTAGTGTAACCATCGCATGCAGGAATTGTTTATCCTGGTCGTACAAAGCACTAACCACATCGAGTAACATGTATTCCATCTTACGTTATCATTACATTTAATTTATTATTATAATACGTCGACAACATCGCCGTACCATACCACCACAGCAGCATTAGCTTTAATGCCCGCCATTTGCATTCGCTTGAACTAAAGCCAATTTCATCATTGCAGCGTCACTACAGCTCTCGGTCTGCGTGTCGATCTGTCGTCAGGATGATATTCATTGCTGTTTTTTCGGAAGCTTCACTTTGTTGTCACAGAGACCGAGGACATCGCGTGAGAAGCCTAGTGACGAAACATGATCTACGATGCAACGCAGACCATTCTTCTAACCCGACGAAACTCTGTCTGGCCATCAACTGATTTCCTCCGGCATGCGACGCCTGGTCTTCGTTTTTCCTTCAGGCTGTATTTGCAAAGCAACTATCGCACGTGCTAATATTAGTCTCCTCCTGCCTCTGAATTGGAGATGCATTTCGTGCAGTTAATGATAGGTTCATTTGCTTGGGTCATCGGTCATCGACCTGACTCAACGGTTTTAAATCGCGTGTTTGGAATTCTGGTGTTTGTGCTGTGTGTTTACAGTTGTTCTCTTGCATCGTTAACTTCAATTTGCTACTTAATAAATTGTGGTTCCGCCTGTCATCCTCATGAGCTTCATAGTTTATGGTTGTAAATTATACATTGTGACATGTTCTAAAAATGTTGTGATTTCATTGTTTTGTATCTCGATTATCTCATCTCTACTCTCTCATCCCAGCGCTGTTCATGCTTTTGTGGAAAATAATCAAAATAATATTTTTTAAGAATTGTTATTTACTTGGAGTATAGGCTTCGAAAACTACAGCCATGGTTCACTTGTCGAGACGTGTAGGTAGCAATTAGTTCCCTCGTTCTGCACACACGACATAAAGGAGTGATATTCCTTGCTTACATCTCCTCCATTCTCCATTTAATGCACGAGAAGCACGGAGTTGAAACTTCGGAACTAGAAGTGTTGTCAACACCATGAGGTTTTATAGACGTAAAATACTTTTTGTGGCCTAAATGAGGGAGAAGTCTCTATTTCTGATGAGTTTAATTTTTGTGATTTACTCTGGATTTTTCCGTCTATAATCTCCAAGTTAATAGTATCTGATGCAGCCTGAAGTTTCTGCACTTATCCCATATAAACTCAGATCTACTAACTCTTCTGCTCACTCGTTTTCGAATAGCAAATATATGCCTTTTTCCCGCTGTGGATAGCCTACCTCACAGCACGAAGAGGTAGTGAAACAATGCGAGCGCGATCCGTAGACTCTATGCAAACATAGGCGTCTCTCAGCAGTTAGTAAAATTTGATAATATTGCCCAAAATTTTAAGTAACCTTCAATTTTAGATAATGCGTTTGTTTCAAAATAGTAAACTTGACTACGAATGGACGCCGCATGGTTTTTCATAAAGTGAAGTCTGATTGTGACTGCCTAAAGAAAGAAATGAACACTCAATAATTATTTAGGTTTACTTACTAAACCTTAATACTTTACAAGTCCCACTGCCCAGCATTGGATGAGTTACCATCATACTTGAATCTATGGAGAGTAGGCACAACAGAGGCTGTAGCAGGTCAATTAAAAGTGTGAGCACAGGATTTTATTGGGCAATTCTCATTTATTTTCCTCCTGTTTAAAGGGGTATTACATGAAAGTTTGAATTTAGGCTTGATCTTGAATAAAACACTGAAATAAGATGTTTTCATAGGAAAAATTGTGACTAACGGTTGAGCCAAGCTCAAAGATATTCCGCACAGACGATGCACTCAAATGTAGCGCAAAAAGTACTGCCATTTTAACTATAATATTTTTTATATTCTATTCTTTATATTATTCTATTCTATTTTATATATTCAAATTCTCTGATATTTGATTTCGGCTGAATGAGTTGTATGAAAAATGAAATGCCGGTAGAAATACGCTACGATAATAACTTATTCTGGAAAATGTTTGCGGAGTACCGGCTGGTTGTGGTTGTGTAGCACGCCTGTGTGCTTTGTTGTCCCGTGGACGAGATGAAGGGAGAGCGAGTGATCGATGGGACAGTTTTTTGTTCGCAAACTTTCATCGCCGTAAATTCACTGTTCCAGGAACTCCTTGACATGATTCTTTTCTTGTTACTCTAATTCCTGTACTGCTTTTCTTTTGAAATACCCTTGAATTTCTCCCTCAAGAGGTAAATTCCTTCATCGTTACCCTCATCAGTTTTCCCGTGTCTCTCACTCACACTGTGCGACCCTGCAGCATTTCCTAGCCTCCCTTCCCTGTTTCACGATTTTCACAGGTTGTCCTTGACCTTGCTTCTCCCCAGTCAATAGCACCGACCTCCTCATCTGCTTTTGCTCTACACCGCACTCCACCAGCTGTTTAACACGACGGGTTCCTGCTCTACACCGCACTCCACCAGCTGTTTAACACGCCGGGTTCCTACTCTACACCGCACTCCACCAGCTGTTAAACACGTCAGACTTCTTTCCTGCCGTAGCGCTTATTTATTCATACTCGCTATTTCTTTCGCTCAAAACTGAGCAGTTGAAATGAGAATTTTTTGCAATGTAAATTATGTAGATGCGCCATCACGAGGAGGCTGTTGAAAGGGTTTGTTCTTTATCGTATTTTGGGAACTTAGTGCTACACACAACTAAGACAGTAACACTTACAGAATTGCGTTAATAATTAATCTATTTCAATTTATTCGGTAAGCGGGCTTATCCCGTGCTGCTCCCTCTTATAGAAGACCCGTCTAGTCATGCCATCGATCTTCTACCTGAGAGCCTCTGTTACTGTCCCCAGGTAATAGCTGCCGCTGCTCATGTGCTCGTTGAGTGAAGCCTTAAGAACTCTGATGAAAATCAACTGCTTTCGTACCACACTGCAAGTGCTGAAAGCATTTGCGCTGTCGCTGAAATGAAATTAATGACATCGACCTCTTCTGTCCAAGTACAGCCTAGATTGCCAATACTGTAAATTTCCAGTCTCTGAAAAATTTGGCTCGATGCCTCTTCTACTAATTCAGCATCGCTACAACAAATCACTGGTTTCCAAACAAAAAGAACTTGTGAGCCTACAAATGGTCGTACGGTTTTATTGCAGTCAAGGTTATGTATCGAGCAACACCCGACTGACAGGAAACTACTAGTGTCCTAGCTCTACTCCGCCCTTTATTTTCTGCTTCAAAATATGCCATATTTTGAACTCTAGCCACAGTTGAAAGGTCACTTTACCTCATTCAGAGTGTTTGTTTTGTAACTCGTGTGCTGCAGCAAAGAAATAAACGCACGAACAAATAATGTTTTCCTAGTAACGATAAGATGCTTCTAGAGCCAAGATGTCCTCTCAGAAATGAAAGATCAAAACTGTTGTTGTTGTCAACACACTGCTGATGTATTCAGTTTTGTGTGCCTGTTGGCAATTCCTCGGATATCAAGCCTAGTTAATCAGTATAATATTGTTTTTACCAAGATTAATTTGACCGAACAAAGAAAGTTCCTTGAAGATCTTTTAGAGGGATTTTTGCAGTCCTGACGAAAAATGGAGCCCACGGTTATCAGGCTGAAAAATACATGATTTTCAGAATGATTCCTCATTATTTATCATTTTTAGAACCATATCGCTGAACTTCTAAGTTACTTCTCAATTAATCCCCTTTAAAATTGCTCAGCTTTCAAGCTTTATACTTAAAATACCTTGTCGAATTCAATGGTCCAACAAAACTATCGAAAAACGTTTCGCGGAATACCAAGCATGTTCGCTTTTTTCATAGTGAAAGTTTGAGGAATTTCACGTAAAACAGATTTATTCAAAAACACAATATTTAGCTCACCAGTACTGAGTGTTAGTGGATTCAGTGACGAGTTAGGCATGAATACTTTTTTATTCGTCTTCTTGGCTCTTGAAAAATGCATTCAGTGGCCATGCATGCGAACAGTTTTTTGTGCTCTGTTATATCTTATTATTATTCTTTGTAGGCCCTTCACATTCATTGAGCACACATTGTGCCATATTTCAGCTTATGTTATTTATATCGCTGATTGTTCAATTAAATTTCGAAGCTATGATGAGGAATAGATGTTTAAAATTTCCTATTTAAATGTTATTAATAGATTACGTGATGAAAATGTTACAAATTAAAAATTCTTTCATTTGATTCTGTTGAATATTTTTATGGAAAATTTTCTGTCCTGTGAGTTGTTTTTATGGTCGTCAGATTATTGGCTCCCCTATTCTTTTCTTCTAGTGGGATTGAATGGGACGAAATTGCATAATATTGCTTGTCATTATTTTAAATCTTGCTTCAACCGTTTTGAAGAAACGCCGGCTATGACTGGCATCATTTGTTCAGTTTCCCATGTATCTACCTTTTCTCCTCATTCGCACACGTGTTACTCAGTAATAACTTTTTCGCAACATAGATACTCACACCATTTTCGTTGAACTCTGGTTGAAAACTCCATGCCGTAACTCGGGACTGGAAGGCTTCATTTGAAAAAGTGCCCACATCAACTTGAACTACGTCAGGATTTAATTGACAGTATTTTCAGTAGCCAGGATACAAGTTCATTGGTGTAAAGACTCAAGTTCTGGAAAATGACAAGTAATTTTGAATTGCTTCACCCAACTCCGGTCTGCCCTGATGTCCAATTAAGCTGAAACTTGGAGGTAGAATGAGCGCGCGACTGAAGTCGAGGTATGAAACACAAAACTTGTGTCATACCGAGTGGGGAAGTTATGAAGGGGAGCCCAATTCAACGTGCGAAAATTGGATATGTGTTCTGTTCCTGAACAAGTGTAATTATATCAAATGAATATCTGTGAAGTTAATTCGTACATCACTCATCAATGCACAGTACTAGAGACGCCCTGAACTACAGAAGACATCAAGGCTCACTTTATTTAAATGAATCAAACAAGGAATACTGATATCACATACATCCATTATTATCAAATGACACATTTTCAAAACTCTACTACGCTTACCATTATATAGAAGGGTTTTGTTCCTTCCTGGAAAGTTGTTAGAGTGTTACTTAAAAATCACCATAAGTCCATGACTTTCAAAACATATGTACACGTTTTTGTAAGAGCAATCATGCTTAAGTCTAAGTTCGGTTGTTGCCAGTGTACATCTTTGTTCAGTTTATGTAAAATGTTTGATTTGAGAGGAAGTGGAATCCCTGCAGTGTACTACAGGGATCAAAACCAAATATTTTGACGATTATTTTAGTGATAATTTCTCGGTATGCTTACTTTTAGAGTTGTATACTGTAAATTATCAGTGTCACAATAAATTGCATACGGAAGTATTTGTCCAAAACTGAAATAGTAATATAGAGTTATTCAGTAGTTCATTGAAGCAGAAGAAGAAGTAGAAGAAAAAGAAGAAGAAGAGTTGTTTCTTGCATTGTACATAGTCGCCTCTGTACTGAGTTTCGCAGACCCACACAGTCGTCAAAGCTCGCACCTGATGTTGCGTTGGCGTTGATTCGTAACTTCATTTCGCTTAGATCGTGTGACTGAGAACTAGGAGCGGTGCAGAAGAGCAGAGAGCGCGAGATCTGTACTCGCGAAGACAGAAAGGAACGTCACTATTATGATGTGAGGACGTCCCAAGGACTACTATAACCTATAGTAGTTATAGTAGTCCTTGTTATAGGTTATAGTAGTCCTTGTTATAGTAGTCCTTGTTATAGGTTATAGTAGTCCTTGTTATAGTAGTCCTTGTTATAGGTTATAGTAGTCCTTGGGACGTACATACAGCTAAGAGGGGGGGCGTGAAAGTGTTCAGTTTTTCAAGATAATAGCCAAGAAATGTGTTGTTTTTAAATAGATTTGTCAAATGCATCTATTTGTATAATATGGGTGCGTGCAAAAACATGTCTTATATTTACTCCATGGGGAAATGTGGTAAGTTTTGAAAAAGTCTTGGAGGAATCTATGGGGTATGTGGAAGATGAAAGGATTTACGAGTATACTGGTACAGAGTTTTGTGTGATGATGGAGAGTGAAGTCTTAACAGAAGTCCATGGAAGGAAGGGATATCAAATTAAACCGCAAAAATTATGAGCTACTTATTAAAGCTGACTGAAGAATGGAATTTGTTTTGCTGCAAAAGCATTTGATAATAAAGTCGTAATGGAAGGGATAATACTTCAGCAGAAGTGATCTGTTATTGTTTTGATACAGCCAGGAACGTATTCATAAGACATGAGGAGTTTGAAATTTTTGCACAGCTAGCCTAGTTTTCAACAGTGCATGTGAATTTTCCACTTAGACAATTTGTTTTTACGACGCCAAAATAAAGGTATTGAAGAATTTTCTTCTGTTTATTCTATCATCCAGTTAAGCTGGAGTTGTGTGAGTCGACGTGATTGTAAACAACAGCCAGTGAAATAATAAGAATGTAATAGGGTGTGAAGTGTGAGGTGGAGCAGTCATTAATCAAAACGTATCCGATGATAGATCACGAGCCTTACGTTTCCGGTAAAATTTTCCTCTTTGTTCATTTTGATTTTTGAATATTTTGAATCGCTCATAGCTGGGCCACTACTGTAAAAATCCAAATAATGAAGCAATTTCAAATGATAATGGCACAGGTGTGCAGTATAACTCTATAAGGTGCTAATTTCAAATAATGACACAGGTGTGCAGTATAACTCTATAAGGTGCTAATTTCAAATAATGACAGGTGTGCAGTATAACTCTATAAGGTGCTAATTTCAAATAATGACAGGTGTGCAGTATAACTCTATAAGGTGCTAATTTCAAATAATGACAGGTGTGCAGTATAACTCTATAAGGTGCTAATTTCAAATAATGACACAGGTGTGCAGTATAACTCTATAAGGTGCTAATTTCAAATAATAATGATGCAGATGTGTAGCATGCCACAATGGACTGCGCTGTCATCGCTGTTCTGACCAAAAGTAATCAATTTCAAAATCTTTGTTTCACGCCCGTGTGTGCTCACGTGAGTGGGGCATGAGAGGTATATATTACGTGACATGAAACGTCAGTGTTGTGATCATGTCAGTGTTGTGATCATGTCAGTGTTGTGATCATGTCAGTGTTGTGATCATGTCAGTGTTGTGATCA
>VCRD01000009.1:126171-246281 GCA_006783055.1 Trinorchestia longiramus
TGTCAGTGTTGTGATCATGTCAGTGTTGAGTTTATGTCAGTGTTGTCATGTCAGTGTTGTGATCATGTCAGTGTTGTGATCATGTCAGTGTTGAGGTCATGTCAGTGTTGTGATCATGTCAGTGTTGAGATCATGTCAGTGTTGAGATCATGTCAGTGTTGTGATCATGTCAGTGTTGAGATCATGTCAGTGTTGTGATCATGTCAGTGTTGAGTTCATGTCAGTGTTGAGTTCATGTCAGTGTTAAGGTCATGTCAGTGTTGAGTTCATGTCAGTGTTAAGATCATGTCAGTGTTGAGTTCATGTCAGTGTTAAGGTCATGTCAGTGTTGAGTTCATGCACTCAACAAAAGCGTATACAAATCAGATATATGTACGTAGCCAAGTATTTTTGTGTGCTCGATTTTGAACATATAAAGTACATGTATAAGAAATATATTTCTCTACAATTGTTCAAGCAAGCAACTCATATTTCCAATCCTACTGTCACTTAAATAGTTTCATACACTGCAAGTCCATGATTTTACTCTGTCATATTCAGAAAGAATTTTTAGATTAATTTCAATGAAAATGAAATCGACTAATACCAAAATCATAGCCTATCCCAATGTCGATCCCTGTTGCCAATGTTCGACGTTGATACTGTTACTACAGGTCTATTCAAATAGGTGCTCCGGTGATCTAGTAGGCTTACATTATTCTGATGCAATAACGCTATCACAGCACACCCAAATAATCACTTAGCTTGACTGGTCCCAACACTGATGCAATAACGCTATCACAGCACACCCACACAATCACTTAACTTGACTGGTCCCAACACTGATGCAATAACGCTATCACAGCACACCCACACAATCACTTAACTTGACTGGTCCCAACACTGATGCAATAACGCTATCACAGCACACCCACATAATCACTTGGCTTGACTGGTCCCAACACTGATGCAATAACGCTATCACAGCACACCCACACAATCACTTAACTTGACTGGTCCCAACACTGATGCAATAACGCTATCACAGCACACCCACACAATCACTTAACTTGACTGGTCCCAACACTGATGCAATAACGCTATCACAGCACACCCACACAATCACTTAACTTGACTGGTCCCAACACTGATGCAATAACGCTATCACAACACACCCACATAATCACTTAGCTTGACTGGTCCCAACACTGATGCAATAACGCTATCACAGCACACCCAGACACACAATCACTTAACTTCCTGACTTCCACGAAAGGAATTCGGCCAGGAAAGAGTTACAGCTTGCCAGGCTTCCTCGCGGGCTATTACGAGCCGATCGATGCTTCTTATGAAATACGACTGGTCATTTGCAGGTCTAATATCCAAGATCCGCGGCTCAATTTGAACGATACTTCCAAAGCAGCGCTTTTCAGGCCAGGGTAAATTAACAGAACCAGAATGAAATGGCTTTCCTACGAATTTCACCGTTTGAAGATGCTTGGTCAGGTTGTCGAGAATATTCTTTTCAAATAAAGCTTGTACGTTATTGTGAGGTAATTAGAAGAAAATGTTCCCTTTAATTTCACAAGTTTAATAGTTAAATGTATGCTCATATTTCCCTGATTCATCCACGTGCCATAATCGGTTTCATTCTTTCGATTTCGGTTACATTTAAGATTGTAATTAAAATACTGGACGTACCGCTTCCATATATTCACTCGAAGTTTTTTGGCTATACTTTTTAATATGAAAGTGCATTATCAGAAGAATTAAAAATATTTAACTCGTAAGCCTGAAATTCGATAACAAATTCAATCTACCGTCATAAATTCGATAACGTCCACTAAGTTATCTAAATTAATTATCACTCCAATCTAAATTGAACTCAAGTAATAACTTCGTCATGGTTGGTTTCTACGTTATTCTCTTGCAAGATCATCAAAACTTGAAGACCAGTTTTTACGCCGGCGTGTGCGTTCACAAACTTTTGAGGCTTAAACGGCCAACCAGTAATTAGAAACTACAATTTCAATTTAATAACCATTCCAACTTCATGTTTTAAGTTTTCACTCTCATAATTTTCCTTTTTCTGTCTTTTTCGGATGTTAAACATCAAATTCAGTTAAATGCAATGATGTTAATTCTAAGCTGTACCTAAAGAAAATATTTCGCTTATCACCTAAAATGCGTAGAATACCTACCACGTCAGAATTTACATGTATCACCAATAACTACCTCTTAAGTCATCATTGAAAAAGTGACGTTTCATTTATTTCATCATGTATATTTAACGTTCATTGCGTGATGTAAATGTTTACGTATACCCGTAGGTACCGCTATTATTTCATCTGCTATGCATAGAATACCTACCACTTAAGGATTTTATGATAAGGCATCTTTCAAAACCAATGCTGTTACATTTCTTATGTGCCAACTTTATTGGGAATATACGTATTTTTAAAAGTATTGAGTGTTTGCTTCTTCTTCAATCTGGAAGACATAAATTGAAACGAGGAAAGGTGTGTAGACTACATGGAAATATACCAAGACTACACCTGCTTTATGTGAGTCATGTCTACTTGAAAACTTAATTAAAATCTAATATTGGAGAAATTCTTACTCTGTATGCGAAGAGTAAGTGCACTTTTGGTCTGTAAATTTTTTTCTAGAGTGCATTCATACAACTAGAGATGCGAACGTAAATAATTACGCGCATTTTACTTCTGCTTTCTGCCCTTCAATTTGGAACATTTGTTTTTCACGTTTTAAAATGAGTTTACATTGACTTCCTATTCATAATTTCCAGAGCTTTTAAAATGAGTTAACGTTAAATTTCCCAATGAATTTTCCAATTTTCCAGCATCGGAATCCGCATTGCAAGTTTAAAAAAGTAATTTTTGAATGATTGTGAAGTTTCTCTACATGATCCCCACGTCTGCGCTATACTTCGCATTTTCTTTAGCTCGTTACATTACATGGAAATCAGAAAATTTTACCATGCACTTATAGACGACACATCTCCCAAACGTGTGGACCTCGTAACTAACGGCCCTCGGAGGGTCATTTTGAGGTGTTCGTGCCTGCGCAACACAAGTCACAGAAATTTACTTGCATTTGGTCTGCAAATACAGTATTCAGCTCGACTAAAACTGCATTTATTTTGTGTGTGGAAGAAAGTCGAATAATTTGTTTTGATATTTCAACACGTGTAAATGAGTTGTCGTTTATGCACGTACCTGCGAGTGTAAATTTTAGATATGGTGGTGTTATTCGTATGTCCTCTGAATTATTTCTAGCACTGGGTAGCGTGAAAGAAAACTGCGACGAGTATTGGTTCTACGCGCTCGTAAATTATTCTACTATGTAGTTTTACTACTTCCATAACTATTCCAACCAGTATGTTCACTTAACCATTTCACTCTAAAGTTTAGCACTATAGAATATCATTTCCATAACTATTCCAACCAGTATATTCACTTAACCATTCACTCTAAAGCTCAGTACTACAGAATATCATTTCTACAATTATTCCAACCAGCATATTCACTTAACCATTCACTCTAAAGCTCAGCACTATAGAATATCATTTTTACAACTATTCCAAGCAGCATATTCACTTAACCATTCACTCTAAAGCTAAGTACTACAGAATATCATTTCCATAACTATTCCTAAACTGTTTTTCTATCTCAGCCCTGAGCTACAGGCCCCCTCTAGCACTAGGGCAGAGGTTCTCAACCAGGGGTAAATTTACTAGGGCCTAGGGGTAACTTTACACCTGATTGAGAACCTCTGCACTGGGGTGAGGCAGGACTACGTAGAGCAGCTACTTCAACCTCAGCAGCAACGACCATCTATCTTACCTGCATGGACATACTGCACGAGACCAACGCGACTGGTGCTGGCCGACCATTTTTTTGACAAACCGAGGTCTTCCATCAACTCTGGACACAGTTGCCAATCTTAAGCTAATCCACCCTTCGATCGCAGCCCTGACGCCTTTAAAGCCTTAAGGTCCGTCCAGCAGGGCTCGCCTTTTTGAATCAAGGACCTAACTATCGACCTGGCCGCCCGTGACGTCACGAGTAGCCTGCCGGGAAGTGTAAAGTCTTGATAAATTATTTATTCACCATTTTTCTTTGTTATAATTACAGCGTGTTTGCAAACAAGTCATTATTTCGTTGAGCTAGTGCGGCTTGCACAATGGATCAACTTGCGTTATTCGTAACTTAAGATATAATCCAGAGTATTGGACTCCATCGGAGAGTAGTGAGGCAACGGCTCATAAACTTCGCCCTCAAGAGAATTAAGGATCTCGTAAATTATTTTCTCTGCAGTTTAATTCCACGACTCGTAAGAAATTCAGCTGCAGCTAAACTGTTTCATTTTTAATGTGCTTCTATTGCCCAAGAGCATAATTAAGAAAGCTCTCTGAACTGATGAGCTGGAGTTGTTAGCCGCTCATGTTGTGTTTGTTTACGATGCGATTTTGTTCTCAAGCAAGAGAAGTTATTGAGTGCATTGATCGCTAAATGATGATAAAATGAAGTCGGGAGACTTTTAAGTCTCTTTAAAAAATGTGCAGAAACAAACGCTCAAGCTTCGTATTCAAGTTGCAATAAACTAACTAGGACTGCTGAAAACTATAATTTTGCGCTTAGTGTATTCCATTTTGCACTGAAAAACCCTCTTACGTAAAATTCATAGCCATGGAAATTACTAGGCTTCAGTCGAAGTGTTCGATACTTTTTAGAATTTCTTTACCTCATGCGTCGAACAGCGTGGTTCTGGATATTGCGCATGGACGATTTTTTCAAAGGAAAATAAGTATTATATGGTAATTTGCTGGGCCTCGTATGTTTGTATGATAATTTTCTGATCTCGTATTAGTGTATGGCGATTTGCTTAGGCCTCCTAAGCTAGTATGGGGATTTGCTGGGCCTCCTGTGTATGTATAATAAATTTCTGGGTCTCCTATGCTTGTATGGGATTTGGTTGGGTCTTGGTTGCCACTCACGCTGAGAAGGAAACATTTCATTGGTTGTTGCAACGATTTACTGCTCCCAATGGAGTTACGTTTTGAGTTTTTTCTTCCACGATATCGAAGAGAAATGTTCTATTTAGTTTTGCACGTCATTTTTGATTAGTTAAGTCCACGTTCCCACTGTGATGATGACGTTTTATTTTTCACGATTTTAAAACGTCCGCCAGTGGCCGACAAAAGCGTGGCGGTAGATGTACTCAAATAGAAAATAATGATGATTTTACAGATAAAAAATTCATATTATCAATGAAATTTGAATAATATTCGTGCGATAATATTGATTCAACTAAATTGATTTTAGATTGTGAATATAACATAATAACGAACTGTTTTATCTATTATATTTCTAATAAAATACTAGATTCCTTATATCAAAGCACATTCGACCGGTTGCTATTTCTCTTCATTATTGCTATAAAAGAATGCATTAAAGTTGAAAATTACTGAATGGGGACATTCTAACGTCGCTCAGTCTGAAATAAAGTTTTAATCTCTTCCTTCTCTGGAGCTCTACTATTGGGCTATTAGGCTGACATTTGTCTTTTTTGGTCTGGTGAGCGTGTCTTCTTATTTCCTTTTTCTGTTTTTTCGGTCACAATCTTATTTATACATTGACCCTCCTTCTGCCTCATGATGTACTTTTAGGCTGGTGAGATTTTCAGTAAGGCTTTCTTCGCATACACTGCATCAAACCTTAAAAAAATGCGCTGGGGGTTTTCCTTAGATCAGAAGTGTAGCCATTCTCATGAGAGAAATACAAGTAATACATACCAGAAAGCGAAAGTTTTTAATTTTCTCGTTTCTTTGTGTTGCCATTACGCAGAGTGGCAAACTGAGCGCCTGAAGGCCTGCACAACCTCGGTATTTGTAAAGAAACTTCAGCTCAGTTGAGCGGAATTACGCTCCTACATGAGGCCATACATTTGGTAATGCACGCTCTTTTGATCACTAAGTCGCTTGGAAAATGTAGATTTCAACAATAGGATAACTGGGAACCTTTATTTCAGCACGGGAATCACTGGAACATTGAGTGATGATCGGGAAGAATCGAGATATCCTCGATTATAGTGGAACACTCGCTTAACATCAAGGGTTTTTTATGAACCAAAACTAGTACTTACACTTCATTATAAATATCCATATTTTTCTATTTAGAAGAAGCTGTAAAATGATCATGAACATACAAATGCAGTTCTTGGCTAATGATATATTCAGTCCTGGATCAAATAATCTTGAAAAACTTGAAGGGGCAGATATTTTGACTTTCTCCGAAGAGCGTCATTTCTGAACTGATAGTGGTAGGCATCAAAGAAGTTAATGTATACTTCAATAGAAAAAGATTTTACCATCTAAAGGTTTCAAAGTGTTCATCTGTTAACATGTTGTGATTATTTACCTCTCGTCAAGATTTTGAAAGTGTGAACGTTGTACACTCAGACCGGGGGAGGGACATGCTAGTAGTCTTACCGTCGAACAGAGGACGGGAAGAGACGTAGAGTGCGCGCGGTTCAGCGTTCAGTACGACGACCAAAAGCTCTAGTCTGAGAGTTATTGCAGCCCAGTCCCACCAATTCACTCTTCAGGATTAGGCTTACTTTATTGGTGAAGTCCGTCGATAAATCATAAAAGGAAATTACTCCAATCTTGAAATAGATAATCTTAGGTTTGAGTTTGCAGTGTCCATGCAGTTTATTGGGAGCTTCAGATGTATGTATCTTAGTTATAACTATTGTCAGATTTGGTTCTGTTTGTGAGGTACTTCGGTTTCTTGAAATGAAATATTCATATATATTGGTTTATCCTAACGAAAATCGTGAAAGCTCTGTCAATAGCTCGAGTAATTTAGATAAGTTCTGTAGCTCACACAAACTTTGCTTCAGAAATTTGGAGTCCGGATCTTCAAGCTATGTAATTTTTCAATTCCAGAGAGGAGACATCGTTCTTTCGTTTCGACGTCTACTTGGGTCTATAATTTATTTTTCCGTATCAAACAAATGTAATGCTCTGATTAGTTAGCGTCTCTTCAGAGTCTTGGCAAATAATATTAATGAATAAATCCTTACATTTAAAATTCGACTCTGTTCTGTTCGAATGGGCAAATATATATCTAGAGTATGAACGTTTGAAAAACATTTTGGCTTGAAATCTATTTCTTTTCATATTTTTTATCTGAACACTTTTTCTCAAGCATTAGAAATATTTTGTGCCCTACTTTGTTGTATAGAACACAACTGAATGCTAAGTACTAATAATTTATTCGTTTATATATCCCCTTTGTGCAGATGTTACTCAGTTGCTTAGTAAATTATCGACTCCTGCAACGTTTCCGGGTCACAAAGGAGGATGTCATCAATGAATAATTTACTCATGACAGATTCTTTGTGTGAGAAAAAAGGATTCGTGTATTCACGACAACTGCATCACTGCATCCTTAACCATGCGATGTTCAAAAATTATTTCAATCGAGAATTGTGATAAATAAAAGACCCGGGTAAATAAAAGACCCGGGAATAAAAAATCCGGGTTCGAATCCCGCTGCCGACATGGTTGACGCGGCTAGAAATACGGCATGGGACTTGGGTAAAACAACCGAATAATTATCGAAGTAATTATCCGACCCAAGAATGGGCCAGAAGGTTCGTTCCTATAGCCTCATTCTATTCTATTCTATTCTATTCTATTCTATTCTATTCTAATTTGCATATCCCGTTTCCATAGAATACTTGGTTGCTGTTACACAATATAATAAAAGACGGGAAGTTAGGATGACGCTGTAGACTAGGATATCTTCAAGTCTTATTCCGAAAACGCAGATATTTCCTCATAAAAATTGTCAGTCTTTCGTTCTTGGTTCTTTGGTTGGTTCTTTAAAGAGGCCAGTATTGACGACAGTTTAATGCGCTATATTGCCTCACGAAGAAACGCCTTAATAAACGTGGCAGTGGAAAATCTCATGATAATTCATGCGTAGAGATTCGTACTGTTTCTGTCGGTGCTCCAGCATGGGTGCTCATAATCGCCATGCAAAAACAAATCATCGAACAGTAATTCCTCACTTGGTAAAGCATCATAATATTAAAAAGGTCTTTTTCAATCTAAATGCAGTCACTCATTAAATGAAGATATTAGCACTTTATTGCCTTGTAGACTCACTCTTACCATTTTGTTGACCGAGAACTTTTTTTGGAAGTGGTGATGGAAGAATAATTAAACCATGATAGTATTACTTCAAGTATCGTACGAAAACTATCGTATTATGATTTGCATCAAGATGTGTACTAAATCTTGTGCTATTTCCATATAATCATGGAAAACCATCAGTAGGCTCCGCTCCATAGTATGCTTTGAGAGAGTCATTACAGTGACTGTAAGAGTGTACCCACAGAGGGCCGATGCTCTTCAATTGAGAAGCGCTTTAAATAAGAAAAAGACGTCTACTGGAAGATGAGCTGTCCTCCCAGACCTCGCACTATTTGTAACTTTAATGAGTCTCCTTTGTTTCACACGCCCTGAGCTTCTCTCATCTTAAATTAATTAACTCGTCTTAAAACCCATTCTAATCTTCGGGGATTAGTAGCGTATTAGAAATGGATTGTGCACCGTAAAATTTCAGCTGGAAACATTATGGACGACCTGTGAGGGCTTCAAACGTTGTGGCTGATCGGTTTTCGATGTTCTTGTAACACAAATTATTTTTGACTAATCTTTAAATTTCTTTTTTACTAGACTCCATTCTAATACACATGTTCTCCTAGACTTAACGGAAATATACAGAATATTGATCCGGAATTGATGCTAGACTCAGTTGTAACTCTATAGCTCAAGTGACCTATTGTACAAGTTTCTACTAGGAAATTTCGGCTCAAGTTGACTGCAGTAATTAAGACAAATTTACTAAATTCGTCCTACTCTGAACGTTTTTCAGTGCTCAAGAAATATTTTTTGTACTTTCTCCATCCACGAATAAACATTTCTCCTACTTTCTCTGTCCACGAAAAAACATTTCTTCTACCTTTTCTGTAAACGAAAAAGCATTTCTTTTACTTTTTCTGTCCACGATTGTATTTATGTTGCTGGTAAATTCAACTTTCGGTTAGGGAAGTTTTCTGCGTACGCAGCTGCTCTGGGTTCGTGCCCTGCCTACATTTTTGTTGCTTTACGTGATGTCCATCTGGAGTGCAGCGTCCGACCTCTCCTCAGAATACAGCATCGCTCGAGGCCACGGATCGGAGACACGTCTTTAACTTCTTGCAATATTCATGAGAAGCTTTTAGGGGCTATACTGCCTTGGTCCAGTACTGGACCGCTTGTTCTGGTCCAGTTATGGGGTTCATATTCTGGTCCCAATTATGGGCTCTTTGCCGTGTTCCATCATTGAGCTACTTCCCTGGCACAGCAAAGCCTGCTACTTGCCACCATCTTAAGTTCGTTTCTGAAATGTTTGCTTCAGCCCGCTATCAACCATTGACCACTTTTGGGTTGCTTGTCATATTCTATTGTGGGGAATCTATGTGAGTTTGTCGTTTTACGAGTATCTTGAGTCACGTATAATATTCTTGCCCTGGTCTGGTACTAATATTCTTAGTTTTGTTCCGTGTGCTGACGCAAGTTTTGGTTTGGACAGCTTGTGCCATGACTTGGTGCTGGACTTCCTGCATTGATTCTGTGCTGTCCAGTACTTTGCTTCCTTCACTGATCAGCTGTGAATTGCCTCTGTTGGTTCAGCTCAAAGTTAGCAAAAGTTGGAGCAACTGACGCAGGCTCTAATCAAGTCTTTATGTTTAAATTCACGCTTGCGCTGCGTGATGCAGCATAAATGCAACGTGTGTTGGTTCTGTACTTTAGGTCCTGTTCAAAGCCATGCCACTGATCAATTAATGAACATCCTCCTCAAATCCTGCTAGTTCTGTACTGGCTACACCAGACAAATGATCAATGTTTCCTACAAGTTGTTTCGCTGGACAGCACACAGTTTTTCTTCGTAATAGGTAACATTTTGGCTGTTTGAAAAACGATAATCATTGCATTCCGCAACCTTTAAAGTAAAAAAACGTGCTTGGTAAATCATAATTTACTATAATTATTTTTAGTGTTTTCATCATTTTGGCCGGTAGACAAACCCCTTTTATCTTCAGCTGACCAATTTGTCCGTAGGTATCATATGCTTTGCTTGCATCCCTACCAAAATTATTCATTAGTAGCATCCATCAAGTCCTGTATTGATGTAAATTAATTAACGAGCTAGGCGTTGAAGCGAAAGAAATTTTTGGCTGACTTGATTTATCAGCGACGATCAATCACAGCGCCGGATGGCTGATGAATTTCTTCCACCTGGCGTTTGCCCGGCAGTTGCGGATGCATTTGGGGACGAGGCTGTTGAAATGCCGCGTTCCAATTTAAACCTTGTGCATTGTTTCTCACCCGAAAATTGAGTTCATATTCTTCGCTTGACATGCATTCAGTCTTCTCTCGTGAACGCACGCTGCTGATGCTCTGTCTGAATAACGAATGTTCAGGTCGTACATTTAATTTCGCCTCCCACACCAGCAGCAGCAATCTAGTTTTCCTTCGTAGCACTTGACTGGTACGATGCATGTTCTAGTAGACCCACACGTATAAAATTTCAAGTGTTTTATAACAATCTCATGCATTTGGCATACACAATACAATGCTTAAATTACATACACTGAGAATATAACATATATGAAGTTTTAAAAAAAATTGTATTTTTGATACGCAGATATCCATAAGATCAGTTATAATCAGCGACAAATATCTACTTATTCATACACAGTGTATCTCCATCTCTGTCTCTCTCTCTATCTCCCATCTGTGCGTGTCCGACCCATTTCTTTCAATCTATTCACGAAGAAAAATTATTGAACTCAAATCAGAATATAAAGTAAATAACTACTTTGACTTTGGTTCCCGTTATTCTATTATAGATGTATATCTAATTATTTTACGTGTAAAAGGAAAAAATGAATTTTATTTCATATATCTTTGATTTTATCACTTTTAAATCGTGGAATTTCCACGGGTACGATCTAATTCAATAGTAAGGGAAACAAAAAATGTATTTTTGAACGCTCGACGACTTCTGTTATAGATATAGTATTAAAAAGATTTCACTAGTTTCATTGTGCTGACTTCTTCTATTTAACTTTTATTCAATTTTATCATACGGTTGGTGGCTTATGGAATCAAGATTTTATGTTACATTATTAATCAAGACCGAATCAATAGAATCACTTCCAATTTGATGGGTTAATTTAGTCACAGTTGTAATGGTAAAAAGATGGTAAATTAGTTGACAACAATTAACTGCAGTTCAAAGTCATATCATTAGTCTCCTAATTAGTGAAGAAGATTCACTAATTAGTCCTGTTAAGGTCAGGCAGACTGACGAGACTGCCGTCAGTTAGGTGAGGATTGTCGCTAATGTACCTGAGGATTGCATTCTATTGACTAGGACCACCGCTAATTAACTTCGACAGTTCTAATTTTTGAGGAAAGCGTCGTAAATTTGACGTGACCTGTGGAGAGTTTGATAACCACGGGCTATCATTGACTTAAAAGAGGTAATGTAAGTTTGGTGAAGACCTTCGAACATTGGAGTAAGTGTGCAAAAGAGAGCTGATAATGATAGTGTTCCACGTGACACTATTGAAACCGTGGCTTACAGTTGAAAGTTTCGAATCCATCTGGAAATAATTGTACGTTTATATGTTTACTACGCTTCTTTCATTCCATCGATGTTCAAATGGCTTGTGTTTACTCACATAAACTGTCACTGCTGTACTGCTAACAATTCAATTCTCTTAAACTTACTTATCGACTACGCATTTTTCGAATTGGTTCTGAATACTGTCAATATTCTGAGCTCTTTGAAGATAATTATGGTGATGTGATTCTGGTGTAACACTTCTTTTGTGGTGCATGCAAAATAGTTAGTAGCAAAGTGAAAACAATTGTTTTTCTGTATGAACTGTTGCTTTTCCCTTCGCTTATTATTTGTTAATTTTAAGTCTATCTCAGAGTACACATGTAAAAAATACGTTAAAGTACACTCGCCAAACGAATGTTACTAACTACACAACTGCGCCGAGTAAGATTAATCTTAGATATTTTCTGAAGATTTGTAACTGAATGCAACATGTTCTTTAACACTTTGACTGCGATTCGAAAATTAGTCCGTACGAATAACACAGTACGTGTTCATATATGGCGCACATCGCGGCCAAGGTGTTAAAGAAACAGTGATTGTCTTGTTCCCTCATGGACGAGCGCCCACGCACGGACGTGGAGTGCTGAAAATTGCCGCAAATACCACCGATTTATATCCTTATCTTCTGACGCTGTCGCCGCTTTTGCCGTTTCATCAAGTCTGCTGGCGAGCTTGAGGGAAAGTCTATTAACTTGGCCGGATTGAATCAAATCTCGGCATCCCTTGCATTGCACAGGTACGAAATTCTCGCCAAACTTCGGTCACGTGGCCAACTTTTCCATTTCTTCTCATGGAAGTTTTTCTTTTTTCTTACGAGACTTCCTTTCGTCTTTAGAAGATTCTTTGATGTTGTTTCGAGTGAGGAGGCTGAGATGAACAACTCAATTGGCAGAGAGAAATTCAACCAAGTTTTGTTTGCATATATTACTTGGCGAACTTCTGGAGACGTAGTTCGATGTTCGCGTATTTGACAAGTCATATCGATGTTGGCAATCTGAGTAACGTTATTAATTTGATGAATACTAGAATTGATTATTGTTTTTGTAGTATTTATGAATATGGAGTTATTACGCGCTTAAATTTCTGTAGAATTATAGTTTGTTGAAATTAAGGTACTTTTAAAACCGACGTGTATTCCTTCGACGACCCTCGTCGAAATCAATGTCCGGATTTTTAACTTCAATATCTAAACTCATACTCAAATACAAGCAAACCTAAATGGGTTTTATTTTACCAGGAAAATAATTTGAGCCATGCATAGAAAAAATAATATGTTTATAGAAACAGTAGATTTCTGAAATACTTGCGCTTAGCTTGAGTTCGTATCATGGCTTCAAAGAATTAGCTTACTGATTTTCATATCAATTATTTCAATACAAATTAAGTCCTGCCACATATCTTCCATAATTACTGATGAATTTCAAATCGTATTAACATTTCACTCGAAGCTCACTGGGTTGTATATAATATTTATAAGCTAAAAATTTCCATATCGTCATCATTTTCACGGTTTTGGTTGCATTTTATTTGAGCACGTATTATTATAGTTCTGTGAATCTTATTCTTTTTCAATTTCATTCTTGTTCTAATACGTTTCCATTCATGCGTTTAAATAAATATATTCCTAATGTTTTCCCCATGGGGTTGTTTTGAGAAGAATTTTAATGCAGCGCATCTTGGGAACTTTTCACTACTATGTTCTTATATTTACTATTAGGTTGTTACAAAAATAATGGTCGCTCGAAGGCCAATGCATGCTTCTGAAATCGACCATTATTTCTGTAACAACCCAATATATAAGTAAATATATAGGAGAGGCTTAACGATAGTATCGGTACTCGTCAGTACATCACGGAGAGTCAGCCACCTCACAACTAGCTAGGTTTGCAGCAGAAGGCGACGGGTGATGTTGTATAATAGTTGGGATGATGTTATTTTCCCTATTTTGTCTCTACAGTGTGGAGACGCAGAGTACCATGTAAATGACATCAATCACGTGTATCTTTGTTTCTATTTTCATAATCTTCATTGTGTATTTTTTCGTCTTGGAATGTACATTGACTGCTATTGTTGTAACGTTCTTTGTGTGATTTCATTTCCCGTCTAATCCAAGCCTTGAAAAAAAACGTAACCAATGTCTTATTTACAATATATTAACTAAGCATGTTCATGGCATATTTATAACATCTTTTGGGTAATATTCTCAGTGATTGTACTCCATTATTCTCCATGCAAACGCCTCAATTTCCTGCTACAGTTCCGAACTACAATACAATATCACCAGCAATGTTACAATACTGATCACCAGCTTGGTCGACTATCACCAGCTTGGTCGACTATCACCAGCTTGGTCGACTATCACCAGCTTGGTCGACTATCACCAGCTTGGTCGACTTATCACCAGCTTGGTCGACTGGTGAGCGAATCTGCTTGCGAGCGGTAAGACCCGGGTTCGAATCCCGCTGCCGACATGGTTGACGCGGCTAGAAATACGGCATGGGACTTGGGTAAAACAAACGAATAATTATCGAAGTAATTATCCGACCCAAGAATGGGCCAGAAGGTTCGTTCCTATAGCCTCATTCTATTCTATTCTATTCTACCACGTTTTGTGTTCCGCAGCTGCAGAACTCCTTCTCATGGCAGCAGTTGATGTGTATGACGACATTTACACTCCCACCAAGTATTTTAGTTGTTCTTCTCTATCAGAAATGTTTGTTCGAGCCCCAGTGGTCTCTTTCATGTGTAGCTTTGTGACCTTTATATCTATCTATTTATATCTGTCCTTTACTCGTGCACCTTGAAAAACTTAATGGGGCTTTTAGTGCTGTAGCTTCTATGGTCATGGAGGCAAGTTCTGCAAGGCATTTAAATTTAACGGGCGTCCTTTAGAATATTACAGTAGGTAAAACTTGAGTTAAAAAACATTAGGTAAAACATGATTCATTATCTTTGTTCTTCGTTTTACGGTGTAAATATCTTTCAGAAAATCGCTGGTACTCATATTTCGCTCGTGCGTATTGAAAATATTTTTACCACGATAATTTAGCTTAGTAAGTACTGATAACGAAAGCATCACTAATAGTACATTGATTTTCAACTTACCTGACACATATACTTAATTTATTATGAAAATAATTGATTTTAACAGTAAATTAGTTTTTGACAGTTTGAGACACTGCAGCAGTTGGCGTTCATAACGCTGGAAACATTCTAAACACTTTAAGCTGTAATAATTTGAAAGCAACTGGTCTATCACAATAAAAGGTCGTTTGCTTACATATCTCGATTTTTAGAGCTATTAATTATAATAATCATCTAATGTATAAGCTGTGTTCTTGATGGATGGCAGCATATTATTGTATTTTTCATACAATAATATGCTGGCATCCATTAAGAACACAGCGTGTGCTGTAAAATGACAAGCAATATTATTGAAGGAACTGAGAGAGAAAAATTCAAGGAAAAATAATTTTGTACGGAAATATCGTCAACTTTTCATCATAAAACTATTAAATTGAATCACCTTAAATATCAAAGAAAATTAAACAGTAAATACTTAATGTATTGAAATGCGTTCATGCATTGAGAAAAGATGGTTTGATTCTATTCGAAAAGTTGGCGCTTCATGAAAATATAAATAAAATATAGTTAGTTGTCAAGCTGAATTGGTTCGCTGGCAGCTCTACTGATTCATACAGAGCTGCCTTGTCCAATCAACTTTCAAAGACTGCTTTATTCCTACTCTCTTTATTTGAATTGCAAGTCCTGCCAATAAAAATAACGTAGTTCTCTTGCTGCTACTTGATCGCTTCAAAGGTTTTGTTAACGTCGAGCACGAGCAGCTTTTACAGAAAATCTTAAACTCGAATACGCGTAGAGTGGAATGAGAGCTGTCTCTCAAGCAACTCTCATGCAATCCGCTTGGAAAACTTGATTCCAATTTTTACACGCAATTATTCTGGCGTTCCTCGGCCTATTTCTGTTTCCTATTTTGATAAATGATTTTCCTTCAAAGCTTTCAAACGCAAGCGAATCTGTATGTAAGTATGTGACGTCCAAATCACGATGAAAACTGCTCTCGCCAATCCACCAGTAACAAAAACCAAACACTCAAGGCCTTTTAAGTAGTTCAAAAGCATGGAATGAGCAAAGTGGCTTCAAACTTGAGTATGTCGCAGTTTATTATATTTGGCTCCATGGATAAAATAAGGAATTGACTTAAATTAACTTTTACAGCTGGATATATTATCAAACCTGTAAAGAAAGTAAGCAAATCAGGTGTATGAGTTGATCAAAACAGATCTTTCACATCCAGTGTGTTTTTTTTTACCGCTTGAAGAATATATTCGACAAGAATATAAAATTTTGATACGTAATAATGTAGCTTTTTTATTCTAATATTATCTATTCAATCTAGCATGTTATCGTAATTTGACCACTATGATATTATCGAAGGAGATTAACCTAAATGAATTCAAAGATCGATACAGGAATGTATGAATTTGGTAGGCAAATAGAATTCAAGAAAAGTAATTACACAGCCTCTCCTAAAGAAAGAAGCCTCTCCTACTGGAACCCGATACAGCACCGATTTCTCGTTCACAAAGCTCGATCTGTATTCTCTTCCCAATATTTCACTCAGAGTAATGCCGATATTGTAAAATTTCTTCCACCCACCACTGTGTACAAAAAGTCGAATTGGAGAAATTAGATTTCAGTGAAGTACCATTCATTTGGCATTAGACAAAATGCTTCGTCAAGATCAGATGCCCTGTCTTCAAACAAACTACTCCCGTAGATAAAAACTTTCAAATACTGAAGGAATTATGCTGAAGACATATTACGTGTTATCTAAATAATTATTATCTATCTTTCAAATCGCTTCATTATCAATTACAACAATTGAATACACACGTAATAAAAATCTAAATGTTTTCCAAACATCATCACCGCAATTTCTGCAAAACAAAGCGCGTCTCAGAGATTAATAATATTCTTCATTTCATCAAGACGTTTCTCTTTCGGTACCGTCGCTGGCATTGGGTACATGATTTTTCTAACGTCTGCAGTGTATATTTAAATCTACGATCGTGTGAACGTATTCGTTACAGATTATTCTCCTTTTTTATGAGTTTTACCATGATATTTACTCAGTAGAGTTAATTGCATAATTTTTTAAGCCCTGGCGATACCGAAATTGCTTTAGCTAACACGATAATATTGTTCAACATACTGTCATTTCTACCGGTTTTCAAATCGTTGCTGGGTCACTCAAGATATTACTATTTTGTGTCTATAAATGAACACTTTTTACTTCTCTGTGTCAGAGATACATATGTCTTCATCAGAGCGCTGTATTTCTTTTTCCAAATGGATGTCTTATGTTTCTTAATTTTTTCCTTTACTCTCAAACTTAGTCTAAATCATTCAGAAAGCATGCGCTCCACTACGATAAATTAAAACCTAAAGTATTTTAATGATAAGCATTCATCAGTAGAATCTAGGGCTAGAATCTCTGGATTACACATAGAGCTCTACAAATCCATACTGCATGTATGCTCATGTACATGTGTATTTACTTTTACTTATGTACTGTACGTGTCTATGTAAAAGTGTAGTTTACAATCTCTAAGTCGACGTTTGTTTATCTTACACGATTTGTTTTGTCAACTCGTTATGTTTTATTAACGCCTTTCTTTACATTGTAAAGGTGAAGCTTATGTACAAATTTAAGAAATATTTTGTAAATAACATGATGTGTAATCGTAAATCTTTCGATATCCTACAACTGTATTTTGTATCCGTCGGTGTTTCATCATTGCCAAGTCGTTACCTGTTAATATTTCCCCAAACGTTTTAGACCTAGTCGCTCTCTCTTATATTTAACGGCAGATTTTACTACATACATTGATTTTTTCAGTTAATTATGATATTAACAAAATATTAATATTTCATATTAATATAATACGTACCTCCTCAGGATTTTATAATAACTAAGTTTCGACAATTTTGGATCATATTTTATTCATCAGCTTCTTTAGAAATATACTGCTTTTCTTTTCTTCTTTTGCTAGTATGTCTGCCACTCCGCTCTTTCCACCCTGACTTCCAATGTTATGCAGCTGCAATATTTTACCGGAAATTCGAAAGCGTCACTCTTGTACAGTGGTCCATCGGACAAAGCATCCGTTGGCTTTGTCCTCGAAGTCGCTTCTCCATAACTTGGAACATTTTTCCATCTTCAGTCGCCAGTATTTTGACAATTTTATTTCCCACAAATAAGAAGGAAAAATTCCTCTCCAACCGCACCTAATTATTTCGGTGCGTTAGTGGGTAATTGCCAGGGTGTGTCCCTGTAATTAACGATCGCCAGTGTACGCTGCTCATTGCTGTACGGACCGCGCGATGTCCATTTGCCCATGACAAACACTCGTGCTCGTATTTGCTGAAATTCTCACCGAAAGAAAATAATTATTATGATTCAACTAATGGGAAAGCTACTAGAACTATGGGCTATCTACGAATGCCACATTTTGTTACCTGTGTTCAAGCGTATTTTTCTGAAGTAAGTTTAAAAAACACATTTAGATCTCCCTTCGAGTTCGAACCTATATATGTAATAAAAAAATGGTTAATCATTTTGAACCCCTATTACTTGTTATTCTACGGCTGGAAAGTTGTTTCTTGTAATTCCTTTAGTTAAACTTTTGAAAACAGTGTCCACCGCTTAACTGATTAAGAATTGATGGCAAATCGTATGTATAAATATGTTGATTGATTAAACTGTACAGTTAACAAACTGTGAGTTTTTCTACGTCTAATATACATTTGTGTGGATTAAGGCAGCGCCAAAATAAAGGGTTATGTATTAAAGACGTTATTTATTTGCTGGTACAAGTTTGAACAAATTAAAAATTTGTTCTAAAAATTTACGTTTATCTGATCATGCTAAAGCAAACTCGAAACGTCAGAGATCTTCATTCACTAGTGGTTTGCTGTTGATTGTTATTTTTGGTCTACGTTCTCTAAAAGTCTTCATCTCAGATGATACTGCAGTCACAGCTTCAGGCTCCTCTTTGTATACGTGATACTGCCAAAGTTCCGTATTATCTAATTCTTTGAAGTGTAATTCTTGTTTATTTTGTAATAATCTAAAGTATGACTGTTCACCAGGCACTTTTATCCTAACAAACGTTTAAAGCTTCATCACCTTTTACCTGCTCAATTTACTTTTCTATTTAAAAAAAATCTGCTGTAAAAAACGCTATTTGAATTCCAGAATTCATCGAGCTTTCGAAATCAATCTGAGTGTACCGAGTCTTAATCGAAGAATCTGAGTGTACTGTCTTAAGCGACAGCGGAGTTTGACTAGTTTTTTGGAGTTTTTAGATTACATACATGTACATGGATCCCTCTAGTCCGTTTCAAAGTGAAACCCTCTTCTTTCAGAAAAACTAGTCATTTTTAACAAATGCCTCTCTTTGTTCTTTTGAAAAGACTAAATATGTTTCGATGAATTTCCCTTTTTGCTGTAATAAAAAACGTAGTGTCCCATTAATATTAATAATAGGGAACAACAATATTGGAGGGGCTCAAGTTTAGTTCGGCAATTTGCTCGTAAATGATTGGAAAATGCATCACATGTCGGTATTTGACTTCTGGGAGCCGAAGGTATTTGTGTCTGCTTTGTGCGTCGTGGAGATAAAGTAGAAAAAGATGTAGAGTTAGTTGTTCTTCGATGAAGCGTTGAAGATTTGTGTATTTGTTTCGCTCTGCAAATTTGATGTGCGCTTTTAGGCAATAAATACTGATCTCCACATTTATTTTTTATAATTTGAGATAGTCATTACTTTCATTATTGATACATGTATTTAGACTCCACTCTCTTTTATACATCACGGTATGGTAACTTTTTTTTCAATTAAAATCTTCAACGCTTAGAAAATTTAATTGTTTGAGCGTTTCCAGGAGGTGTTTCAGCACGTACGTGCTCTAACTTTCAATCGCCTTTCTTACAGAACACAAAACTAATTCAAATTAACTCTTTTTAACTATTTGCTCAAAAGTTTCAACATGCTGTAGGGAGTTTCTAGTGAACTTTTGAGTTTCTTTTTGTTCTCCCGTAGCTTCGAATGTCTTTACGTTTTTTTGTTGGTGTAATATTAGTATGTTTTGGAGGCCTAACCCCGTCTTTGGTTACCTGGTGAACATCCTCATCTTCCGGTTAATGTCCCATTCTTTACGAATGTTATCGTTCGGCACAAAATTGTTTGTTGTTAGACACGTTACCGACATGGATAAAGATGACAGATGGAGATGACGTTTGTGAGGAAATATCATACGAACTCACGACGTTACATATTGCAAATAATTTTTCTCGTCTATAAGATTTCTATTGAATCAAGCCTCCGTTTAGCGTGAAGAAATAGTGATTTTAGTAGAAGTTTGTTGTAATTTAACTTTAATCAGTGTACATAGTATCAGGTTGGCTCGAAAGTAATGCTCCATTTTTTTTGAACAAAATTCAGGACAATTTATTAAATTAACGTCTTTTTCTCTATGTCTGGGAATGATATAATCAGTAACCATGCCTATTACGCTGGAATTATGAGAACACAGTTTAAAATTTTAAACTTTATCCCTATATACTCCATGAGTGTACTTATGAAGATCAGTTTTGGGGAAAACTTGGTACTGGTAGGTGAAGTGAATCTTTTCCCATAACATTAAATACAGCCGTTCATCTATTAGTTGATTGAGCAAATCTGCTCAGCAGCCGTTGCATATTTATCATTTAAATATGTCTTCTTTTTTCAATATAAAAAATCTGGTTTTATTTACACTCGAAAAACATGAAATACAAGATTGAATGAAAATTGTAATCAGGTATAACAAAATTGAAATTCAATTCAAATAAGTTATTCAAAAATTGAAAAAGTAGCTTCGAATTCCCGAGGTAGAGAATTCTTACTCAACTCTGCACATGTACTCTTCGATAATGAGTTTTAGCCAAAAATGAGATGAAATCTTCAGCAGTAAATTTTAGCGTCAAGTGCATTCATTTGAATTTGTTGAGAACTTTCCTCCTTGTGTGTAAAATATACCATTTCACGAGCTCCAAGGTAGGCCCAGCCTCTTCCAGCTGACACTGTATCTCATGTCAGAAAACACGCAGGAAGGAACCGCGAGCTGACAGCTGTGCTCCATGCCGCTCGGTACCGCGCTCGCTGCCTCGGCTTCTCGCCGACAAGAAAGAAATGGCACACGAAATTAGAGGTTTTTTCAATTTCTTGAAAACAACAGTGCTTTCAAAGTTCTGGTTTTGTACACACTTGCGATAATTTCAAACGATTGTGAGACGTAACTAATGGCTCGTTTGGGTGACGGATATGAGATACGTGAACATGAGCAGGGTTGGTTTGGATGTACTCGAATATGTACGTGCAGGAGAGTCTCGTGTGAGCTCGATGATCCTTCAAACGATTAAGAAATTTCCTAGTCACAAAATAGAAATCTTGTGCTCCTAAATTAAAGTTCAATACTATTCTCAATTCATCGATGACAAATCATAGTGCAATCCTAAACGTGATAACTCACGGATACACGTAGCTCGATCGCACCGCTGGATTTTTCAGCATTTGAAAGCTTGATCAGTGAATGTTGGCTGCATTTTTAAATAAACAGCTGTTTATAATTTATGGTTCATTTGTAGTATCAGTGTTGTTGTGTACTATAATTAAATTTATGATTACTCATTGTTATGAAATAGTCATTAGAAGCTGGCCATCATGGGGAATAGAATAATTAATTGTGCCTACTTTGTTTTTTTTTCGTCGCACCATGGGATGATAATGCTTCTGGATCTTGAATGCTCCTGATTTTATAGCCCCAGATGTGAACTGTCGTATTCTTTCTTTTTAATCTTTCAAATCATTTTTGTTTGAGTGATGCATAGTGACTAATACAATAAACTACAACTCACGCAACATTGTGTGCGTTTGTCTCTCATATTTTTCTTCAACTTTTTTGCCCTTTTTATAACATTGAGAATCTGGAACCATCTGTGCGGAAAACGACAACGGACGTCCGACTGCTCTGATGAAATCTTAAAGCTGTGAAAAAGTGCCACAGCGAGGCTGAGCTGAAGCAGACAGGGATTGTTGGCATGGTTCGATATCGTAAACGAAGGAAACAGCGCACAACTAACCTCAATTCTGCCTGGTACTTCGCTTCAGAGCCCAAAAATATCAAACTCAAGCAAGCTGAGCTGAGGCAGGGAAGTTTGTTCGAGTTGTTTGAGCAATGGATTGTTGTAGTCATGTTGACCTCGGTGGTACAAGCGCCGACTGAACAATATCTAATTTTTTTTAACTGTGAGAAACTAAGAAAATTTACACGGGCAATATGCGAGCGGAGGCAAACGAAAAATATCCGTGGATGTATTTTGATTCAAGAGAAGTTTTAACTCTGCAGACACGCTGAACATGTGCAGGAATGCATGTAGGCAGGTAATAATAACTGGAGCTCATCGTAGGCATTCCAGTTTACCTAACTCCGGAAATTAAATGATCTTGACGAGGGATGAATGACGCAGGGCGGATGAGCTTGGCAGCGCAGCTCGATTATCGACAGCTACGGCTCTTAAAAAGACGTAAAAACTAATCCTATTTCTTCTGGTATTGGACGGCCGCTTCACATCGAACAGGAGTGTGTGGCTGGCGAAGGAGTTTGTATTCCTGACAAAACATTTAGGAATAAGTGCTATGAAGAAATAGAGATCACTAAAATTTTGCCTGATGGGAAAGAAAGTGTCGGAAAAAATGCCACTGAAAAGGTCTTTTAACTGTAAATGCCTGCTTATGAAAAAGGAAGGAAATGAGGAAAAATTTCCAAGTAATTTCATGAAATTCAACGATATATGATACTATAACGACAGTCAAATGTTTCAAAAATAGCAGTAGCGATGTTCAATGTGCAAAACTCATACGACAAAAAGTGGAGTAAGCTACCTACAAGAACCGGAATGAAAGAGAGTCGCTAAGACGAATTCAAAATTACAATACAAGACAAACAGGGCAGACATGCTGATCGAAGGTAAATCGATGATTTTTCCTACCCAATACGTTGGAATTATTCATCGGAATTTAGAATCGTTAGTTACAATACGAATGGTTATTGTGTAGACGAGCAAAATGAAAGACGTAGATTTACTTTTTATATTAAATATCACGGAACTTCTCTGCGATCTGCTACAAATATTGTAAAGCTCCTTATTTATTATGAAGCTTCTGATGAGTTGTGTTTCTGCACTTTAGTGCATGAGCATCATCCACGTCCCAAAACGACTGCATCTAGAACACTAATCGTATTACTGGAGTTCAAAATGCGCGTAGCCGAGGAGAATAGTCGGAAATGTGCTTTCACTTGTTGTCCTTTTATAGAACCATGGAATCGAAGAGTTGGAGTCAGGGTTCATGTTGAACTAACGGAGTTTGAGTTGAACTCGTGAGAAACTCCAGAGTCAAGACTGCCGTCGTATGCAGTCTGTTTTTTCCAATCACGTGAAGAATAGAAAATTGAAATTAGACATGAAGAACGAGTAAGGACAACGTTAGACAAGTGAGAAAAAACGAGGCGACATTTGAGGATAATAATGATAGCGCCAGCCTTCTGAGAATAAATGGTGCAGTTGGACTATGATGATAGTAATAATAATAATAGACATCCAAGAACGGTTGATGCAGTTGAATATTTGAGAATAATAATAACTTAACCAGACATCCTAGAATGAATTGAGCAGTTAACATAGAGGATAATAAAAACAATGTCTGAATACGAGAATAAATGAAGTGTCAGTTGGACTTCCGAGAATAATTAAGATAGTGTCCAACATTTGAGCAAGACAGAAGCCGGTATCGAGAATACCGTGTTGCTTCGTTACTGTGCATCAAAATTATGAAATTAGAATTCCAGAGTTTGCCTATTATGGTCCCTTGGAATTGGGCATCACACATTATTGGCATGGAGCGACAAGCGGTCTGACACCACAGCTGTGTAACAGACGCTAAACACGTGGTTATATTAAATCATTCTGGTGCTCATCGTCCCTAAAGATAATTCTACTCTAGCGAAGAATGTTTGATAATTGGCAGCCTTAGTGTTGTATGTGATATGCGTTGAGAGGAGTTTCAACTGTCATTCAACAGAATCATCCACCACCAAAATGCGTGTTTTAGACAGCATATTTGCTCTACACAAGTGTACGTGTAGATCAATAATTACGACACCACTTCACGTGGCAGGTGGAGTAGTGACGTCGGTTACGCTGGTGTTGATGCACCACACTTCGATATACTCACAGTGTGGATTACGGTGCGTAAATCACGCCTTTCTGTTGATCGTTGGGGGCTTCGTCATGAATTACTTGATGAGCATGCGAGGAAGACCAGATAAATCAGAGAAGAGAATTCATCATACTCTGCAAGCTGTGATTTAATTACCTTCTCCTCGAACCTCGCTGCAAAAATAAAATGATTACTCTAAAGAACTAAAGTACGAGTTGAGTTACAATCCCAACAGGAGGAACTGAGGAGGTCTATTTCATGATCAGTTCTTACTTATACATTAATACTTAAAATCATCATGATGGACTTATAACACAAAATATTCAATAATAATTCCTGCCAATTAAATTTAAATTTATTTAAACATATTTTCATGACAATCCCGCGTTTCCATAACAATAAAACCACAGCATATCCGTCACTGAGTTCAAGCGCGCCTACTATCATATTTTGTACTGACCTCCAGTGCCTAATAACACTGAAAAAGACTTACGAGAACACTACAGTAAAGGATAATTTTTTAAATTCGCTTACAGTCCAACGCAATCTGTTCACTTGAATGCATCACCCCAAGCACCCGTAAATCGTGCTGGCATTCAGGTGCACAACGCTAAGTGTTACAGACTGGCGCGTCATCACATGTCTCGTGAGAGAAAAATCATACTTCACTACATGACTTATGCTTGTGGTGTCTTGTAATGGCATCCAGTATATAGAAGTTAATGCTCCGATAAAACGGTATGAAAAACCGCATTCTTTCTGCATCAAATGCTTGTAAAGAACTGAAAGCTATCTTCTCCACCTGCTGCCCCTGCCGAATGTTCAAATTCTTATGATTTTAACAGATTTTTGATGCTGATTGAAGAGATCAGCTACGATGTTACAAAACTTAACCTCTAGCACAACACTGTGTTCTTGGTCCCCTGTTATAAAAAATAAGTAAACGATATTTTCCCATTTTTAATCATATGGTAAAATGTAAAAAGCTTGTACTTTTTGAAACGTAGAAAACCTGGCAGTAAAATTCGGTACAGAACCGCAGCTAAGAAACGGTCTTCAGTGGAAATTGATTGCAGAATGCTGATGTGATCGCTAGACTGACGATGAAGATGGAGTTCTTCAGCGGTAATAAATGCTAGCTGTTCCTCGCTGTGAACTGCAGCGAGGGTGATCATCGAGGTGCTCAGAAGGTCAGACAAAATGAGTACGAGTGTAGCGCATAGTCATTTTTCTGCTAGAGCAGGAAGCAAGCCGTTCACGGAAGGAATTCTGTTGTAGGTTTGGCTTCTGAGGTCTCTTTCTTCTTAGGTCTCACTGTTGAGTTGCAATATTGTGATACAAGCGTTAGATTTACTATCTTGCATAACCAAGCGATGCTGGATAAATGACCATCAATGAACTATGAGGACGGAGGAATGGAACTCAACAATCTCCACCTCCAGCCAAGGTGTTCAATACAAGTTTTAGCTCCAGGTCGTCTTCAATTATATCAATATTTGGCGGAATCTATCATACTTTGGCTCTTGTCATACGCTTACTCGTTAATTATGAGCTTATGTATACAGTGTAGTTGTGTTGTACATCACGCTCTGATAATGATATGCAGCCACTGATGTGTGTTGTACATCACACTCTGATAATGGCATGCAACAGCCACTGATGTGTGTTGTACATCACACTCTGATAATGGCATGCAGCCACTGATGTGTGTTGTACATCACACTCTGATAATGGCATGCAGCCACTGATGTGTGTTGTACATCACACTCTGATAATGGCATGCAGCCACTGATGTGTCTTAACTTACGTCAAACTTACATAATTGTTCGGAGTGGATGGCGTGGTTCCATCTCACTAGGAAATTGTTTGGGTTGCTTTCAAGCCTGTATTCGCATTCCAGACTGGAAACAAACTTTGTGCGCTAGCAGATTGCATGGCGATCAGAGCTAATCATTTGCAAAATCATTTAACCCTCCCGTACCCGAGCTGCATTCGTAGATATCCAATATCAGAATAGCAGGTCAACTAAAGAATGGTAAAGAGATTCTGTTAAAAATGACATAAAATCGCGATAATTTGTTCTTTCTGCACTTTTCCGTCACTGGAAAAGCTCTATTGACTTGCATGTCGTGGCTGAGACATGTGCACAGTAGCAGCTGCTGTGCAGCTTCACATGGTGGGCTCTGCGTCTCTCATTCGCTTCACTTAAAAAATGTTACCAATAGACACACTGGCCGCTGTAGTGCCTCTTATTTCCTGTCGTCGAGTGACTGTCGCTTTAAAACCATTTACTGTGTCAGCTATTTGCTGCGGCAAAGCTGTTTACTGCGTCAGAAAACTCACTACGCTAACTATTTACTGCAAATAAATGTTTACTAATTCAGTTATTTGTTGCTATTAAGTAGTTCATTGGGTCAGCTATTAGTTGCAGCAAAGCCATTTACTGCATCAACAATTTACTTCACTGAAGCCGTTTACTGCTTCAGGTATTTGTAGGTGGAAACTCATTTGTGGCGTTGAATATTTTACTCCTTTAGAAATATTTATTGCGTATGCTACTTGTTGCTCTGAAACAATTTACTGCAATTTTTGTTCACTGTTCTGAACCTGTTTGATGCACTGAAGTTATTTACGGCAATATTGTTTTTCTCTGTGGTGTGTTTATTGAATCGAGTTTTTCTGTTGGAATTCTGTTTAATTGCTATTGAAGCTATGAATGCAGTATCAACACCTACTGAAAACGCTATTTCTTGTGCTAAAATTGCTTATTGTACTGAAATTGTTGCGAACATTGAAAACATTGCAGAAATGATGCGTTTTTCATCCACAGGCAATTAATTGAGTTTCATCTTGAGTATACGTGAAAGTAGTCTCTGCCCTGAAGCCCTCTGCCCTGAAGCCATCTATAACATGAATGTCATCGTCCTTATTACAGGCTTATATTGTTTAACGGCTGTTCGCTGTATTAATGAAGTTTCTTTAGCAGAGCTATTACTATTAGTAAGATCAAATATCGTTTCATTTTTTCACTTTGGTCACCTTGAATTATTTTCTGAATTTGGGCGTTGGAAATACCGAATAAAGAATTTGTGTTATTTATACGTAAATCCCTCACACCGGAGATTTACCTCCTGTCGCTGCCGAAGAACTCATTAAATCCTGAGTAACTTCGTTAAGGTCCCGGTGTTGCTCCACACGAGCTGAAGTGGACGCCACCATGACAGTGATTGAAGTCAGCTTGAAAATGAAGCCCTCCACCTAATTTAACATGCTAAGGCAATATAGTTAACTAATGCGTCAAGCTATTAAATTATTGTCACCATACCTAACAATTTAGACAGTTTAGCGTATAATTAAATCACTTGTGTTTACAAATATTCTAGAAAATTTATATGCTACTATGGTTATTTTGAAACTAAAATACTGGGTATAAACTGATGTGAATGCTGAACACTAGAACACTTCTGCTGAAGGTACTGCGTTTGAGAATAAAGCTAATACAGCTAGTCGCCTGTCCACACCTGTTATTGAGTAAGCTGATGCAGCTAGTCGCCTGTCCACACCTGTTATTGAGTAAGCTGATCTGTCCACACCTGTTATTGAGTAAGCTGATGCAGCTAGTCGCCTGTCCACACCTGTTATTGAGTAAGCTGATCTGTCCACACCTGTTATTGAGTAAGCTGATGCAGCTAGTCGCCTGTCCACACCTATTAGTAAGTAAGCTTAAAGTCTAATGATAAAACTGAACCACCATTGGTGACCTGTAAAACTCTTAGAAGAAGACATATTATCTTTGTCTCACGTCCAAATACCAATTTATGTCTCTCCATACCTCAGTTCTCGAAGCGAGATTACAGCACTGTCTCAAAATAACAGATTTTGCATGAAGTTGCGAGCGCTCAGGCGATAAAATTTTTGCCTACATTATCAACAGTTTTTTGGTAGTTAAAGCATGGCTTTGAAGTTAATCTAGCGAGCAGCGACGGGCAAACATATAAGCGACATGATATTTGTGGCCGGTACTCAAAAGTGGCGTTTTCCCTTATCTTTCCGTCTCATCTTGCTTGGCCATCCTTTCCTTTTTGTAGTTTTGTTTCCTTCCCATCGTTTGAATAGGGATGAAAATATTGACTGAAAGTTATCATTAATGGTGCAATAAAACTTGAGAGAGGCATCACAAGGTGACCTGTGATAGACGTTAATTTGGTTGGGATGATTCAATGGATGCGGGCAAGCGATCAGTGCGGATTGTGATACCAATTGCTGCCTGGAGTTGTGACTTTAATCCACTAGATTTAGGGAATTGTTTTGATAGACCACTCCAATTTGACGATTAACTTGGGCTCATCCATTACTATGCACGATTGGTTGAAGTCATCTCCAGCTTTCAAACTATTTAAACTTGCATGTTTTGAAGTTTTATTTATATTTCATGAAAGCCGTGAGAATAATTCCCTTCAGTATGTTTTGTCATTAGAAATCAACCTCTCAGGAAAATTTTCTCCCCCTGCAGCGATGTATACTCCGCTTTTACCTGACCCCGAGTCCAATCGCTCAAACTAAAATTTGTTATAAATAATCGCATTCTAATTTGATCTATTTAACATCAGTCCTTCGGATGTGAGCCCAAAATTCGAACAAAATTCGAAATTTAACTTTGTGTGTGTTGCTGTTGTCTGTGGTCTTTTGTACTATTAGACCTTGTCTACGCCCCATAAATTTCTTTTGGGAAAGAGCGTGTCCGCAGTTCAGGGCTTGACCAGCCTTACGTCATGAGCCATCAAGGGTTTTATCGTCAGGACCGGGAGAGCAAACATTCTTCTCCGGCATCACGACCTCCTCATTCGTTGTCATCACGTAACAAGGCTTCGACGCATGACATCATTACCTCTGTTTTCACGAGTCTCTTTACTTTTAATCACTTTCAATTACGGCATTCATTGTCTGACTCATTTCCAAAAATGTCCTAAGCTTCGTGTTTCACTTTCCTTTCTATCCCCATCACAAGTTTTTAACATGTAATATTACTTCTTTTTTCCTCCTTCTCGAAGATAAGTTTGCCGTTGCTTTCCCTCAAGGAAAAAATGTAAAAAATTCAGGCACTTGAAAATGCAAGCGGGACCGAGAGAAATAATTTCGCAGACGTAGGAAAGTAGTCTTGCATCTCTGAGCTCTCAAGATTTATTTCGACGAGATGAATCCTCGTCTTAACTTTCGTGAGATGGAATCAATTAATTGTATGCCTCTATAGTTATCCTTATATTATCATTTTAAGGTTGTGCTGCTTTAGTTCATACGTTTTTGACCAAATTTTCAGCAATACACTAACAGCTCAAAACAATCATAAAAATGTAAATATAGGAAGTTAGATAGAAAATGTATATTTTAGAGCTGGCTTTTTGAGCCCAGCAATCGCCATATGCGGAGTAGTGCGAGACTAGCAGTTAGATCCAGCTCTTTAAAAGGGCTGAGTTTCAGTATCAAGGAGCTGGTTATTTCTGCCAAGACGTCGACAACAATACGTGCCTCGGATACTCAGCAGCGCTCCATTTTCCAAGTCATTTAGTTGTAAATAGGGATATTTAAACTGGCCTCTTCCAGGTGCTCTCATAAGCCTCTAGTTCTTTTGCTTAGATTCTGTCCATTGTGGTGAATGAGAGTTACTATATGCTGCGTAATTTTCATCTACCATAAGTACTACGATTAGATCCAACTTTTTAAACCTAACTCAGCCGCGCTACCCATAACTTTCACTCGTTTTTTGAGGTTATTCATGACAAGATATAATGGAATTAAGTCCGCAATTTTAAGATAGACTGCAGTGAATGTATGCCTTTTCCATTTCGATGCATCACAAGTATTTCATGAGAAGGATCTTTTCATGTAGTGGTTTTAACAGAAAGCAGTTTGTTTACATAAAATTTTACATCATCTGTATTGCGTGGCATTTTCTACCCTTGTTTTCAATTTGGAAATATGGCCTTGTAGTTTCAGGCTCTTTTTGTCTAAATCCTTTGAAAATTTGAAGTATTATTTTATCTTATAATTCACTTTATCATTATGATTAACGATGGTCATACTTAAAAAGAGAGTTGATCATTTTATTTCCATGTTGCTAAAATATTCAGGGTGCACATTCAATTCAGGATTTTTTTCCTTTTTGTACATGATTTCAAAACGCACGTACATTCCTCACGAGAGACTCTTGAGTTACCGTAGTCTCCTTATCCCTTAATAAACCTTTTTTTGCCGTCCATATAGACCTACAATACCTCAAGTCATTTTTCCATTTCTTAGAGGAAGGTACGTGTTCCCAGACCTCGTTTGCAGGATGACGTCATTTTTCAAGCCTGTTTTTTGTACGGGTGCTCCTGCTTAAGGGTCTGTCCCGGTATCCAGTTTACAAGCGGAGTCGTCTGTCGCTCAGAAGTGTTGGTCCGCAAACAGATCAGGTCGTCGTCGTCCGTTCATCTCTTCTCCGTGGCTGGGTTTTGTTCAGCCGCTCAGCTTGTCAGCTTCCCAAGCCCCAGAGCCACTTCACTTCCCAAGTCTTTAAAAAACAAAAGCCATGCATTCAAGGCCTGAAATTTTTGCAAGGGGAAGTGTCTTATAGGTTGTCAACAACTTGGAACGTGCTTAAGTGGAAATATCTGTGAAATAATTATGGTGTGTGTATTTCACATTGCTTTGTCAAGTACCGGGCACGTTGTTATGTTAGTGCGCAAAAATTATTCTGGCAAAGTAAAACATCTGTAAAACACCAGTAGCCCTCAAATACTTGAGTAATTTTATTTCTTTTCTAGGAATAAGATAGGTGCCTGCAGAACTCCAAATAATTTTATATAATGATTTACATTGCCGAGGCAAAAAATTTGTCTGGATCTGTTCATTGAGGATAATTTTTGAAGGCATGTAATGAGTAAGAGGAATATAAAGCTGTGGCTTTAGGAGAGCGAGGCACCGAGAAAGTCATGGTGTGTGCACTCTGTCTAATTCACCGATGTTTGAGCGAGCGTCGGCGCAGGCACCTTGAATGATTTTTTTATGAGGGGCAAAAAGAAAAACTATAGTGCGAGGCAGGAAATTAAGCGCAAGGATTATTTTCTGGAGTCGGTTCAAGTGACAATACGGGAGCGAAGAGAAGGATTTGAATGAAACAGCGGACGAATTTCTCTTAGAATGCATTTTATTTGCCGGTGAATAAACATAACTTGCATGATTTTCTAGTGTTGCTCTTTGGGCTTTACGATCAGAGATAGATAGATGTGCAAATAAATTTATAGATATTTGAGATACTGAACTGCGTATGTCGCCAAAAACTAATGAATAATGTAAAAATAATAACAAAAATATTCAGTCACTTATGAGGAAGTTCCGAAAACGCTTTCATTTTCTGTTCGAAATAAGTGCACATAGTAATGGAACTGAGAGTTTAATCAAATTCCCTGGTCTCCACTACGCGCATCCTGATACACTGGATGCAAAACGCATGTCCGCACAATTTAATCCAACCGCGAATATTTTTGTATGTTTCTGTTATTGTTTTCAGAACTACACTCATCGTTTGTAAGGTCCTGAAAATATTTCTGACAATATGTACGGTGTCAGACAAAGGCGGATGTTATCACATGTTTTCTTATTAATTGACTTCCAATATTTCTATGGAATTATTGACACCCGCCTAACTGAATCCCATTTCGATGTAAATTTTCATGACTCAATACTTAACTTTCTATCTATCATGCGTTCCATCAAAATTGAAGCACCCATTATTGCCCCCAATTAAGATCAAGCCCTCTAAATCATGAGTTTTGTGCAGGTGTGACCATGTCGTCCACCCCGGAGTACCGCCTCGAGTACTTCAACTTGCGTGGTCGTGCTGAACCCATCCGCTGGATTCTAGCGGTGGTGGAACAGCCGTACCAGGACATTAGGTTCGACAAGGAGGCTGAGTGGCCCAAGAAGAAGTCAGGTGAGTCGTTGATCTAGAGTGGATGTTTTCGCATGTGCTGACCTAAGGTGGGTATTGTTGCATATGCTAACATACGGTGGGTATTTTTGCATGTGCTGATCTAGAGTGTTTTCGCATGTGCTGACCTAAGGTGGGTGTTTTTGCATGTGCTGATCTAGAGTGTTTTCGCATGTGCTGACCTAAGTTGGGTATTGTTGCATATGCTAACATACGGTGGGTATTTTTACATGTGCTGATCTAGAGTGGATGTTTTCGCATGTGCTGACCTAAGGTGGGTATTGTTGCATATGCTAACATAGGGTTGGTATTTTTGTATGTGCTGATCTAGTGTGTTTTCGCATGTGCTGACCTAAGGTGGGTATTTTCGCATGCGTTCACCTAGGGTGGGTATTTCTCAAATATTGAATGAATGATCAATATTGAATGAACTCTCTATTGAGGTATTAAAAGTGCAAGAACTTCGTATGCAGTTGCATTATTGTTCAGAATTTTCTTTGACTTGCAATTTCGACGACAGCATAATTGACATCGCGTTATTCATTCACCTGTTTGTCATCGCCTGTTTGTCGTCACCTGTTTGTCGTCACCTGTTTGTCGTCACCTGTTTATCGTCATCTGTTTGCCGTCACCTATTTGTCATTACCTGTTTGCTGCCACCTGTTTGCCGTCACCTGTTTGTCGTCACCTGTTTGCCGTTATCTGTTTGCCGTTACCTGTTTGTCGCTCGTTTGGCGGAAGTTTTGCCATCGATGGCTCAAATACTGGTCAGGTTAAATAAATAGATTATGCATATTTGGTATGCTTTTTGAGGCATTTCATGCCATAAAGTAAAACACACACAATGACACAACTATATGTGGCTTGGTAGCAACTTGAGTTGCTTTCATCTTCAAGTGCAGAGTGTTTTGATCTCACTCGTAGTCGTAAAATACCCGAACTAAAAACTAAAATGTTCTCTTTTGCAATGGAACAAAAATTACTGATTTGTCATATTCGTACATAAAATATTCGTTGAAGGAAACCGCTTCTGTTGCATGTGCTGGAGTACATTTAGAATAAAATTCAAGTTGTTCTCTACATTATGCGCTCGATACTCAAGGTAACAAAACCATTCAGATCACTTAAATCTTCACTCATTTTGCCCGCCGCTATTCTGAGAAGCCACTTGAGACTTGAAACAAAGAAAAGTAATATTACTTTTATGATCAAGTTCATTAGTGCTTTAATTTGACGGTCACTTCGCGTTTGTCGCCCCGTGAGGAAAAATTTGTTCCTTAATTGATTTCGTAATTGGTAAAACTCCACAGAAGCGTAAAGAATATATGACTTCAATGGATGAAATTGAATTTCACTGCTTTTGCTCTGCGCTTTAGTGATAATTTTATCAATATGCATAAAGAATATGAAACAAAGGCGATTGTATTTCAATTCCGTAACTTTTAAAAAAAGAAGACCACTGAAAAATATTTTTTCTTCGCCCTTCGTATTATTTCACTTGAAAAGGATCAGCTAAAGTTGGACAGTGCGCAAACCTCAATATTCACACATGCTAAAGATGTTCTAGCTCAATGTTGAGCCTGATTTTTGGATTTAAAGTACTTTTATCGACGAGAAAAAATGAAACGTTAAGTAATGGAAGTTTTCAATAAATGGATACAAATATTGCGCAAGCGGCTTAATCTCTCCATGTTTCCAAAAATAAGTTTTTACTTAGTATTATTACTGTCTCTCGCATAATTATGATCTTTGACCATCTACGTATATCAGTAATAACATAGATCAAATTGAAGTATTTTAATTTAATTTTTTATACATTATCAGCACATCACGCAAAGCAATCGACCAGCAAACTAAAAATCACAATTTAAAATTTCATCCTGATTTGCACAATCAATTTTAAGATTTTACCCACACTGTTGAAAACCCGAATTATAACATTTGCCCAAAACCCAAATTGTGATGTTCAGGTTAAAATTGTTCAATATTGCCAATATTTATGCTTTTTGTAACAAACTCACTAGTGAATTGTAGCTTTTGTTCTTGAGTTTGAGTTGGAGGTGATAAGTTGCTAGACTGCACTGCTAAGACACTGTTTTTGTTATCAGTTTTTGGTGCATTTGGCCGTTCAATCCCATTTGATTGAGATGGTTTTTGCTAGCAGGGAATTTCCGGTGGCCATGCTGCGTGCATCGCTTTCTTGTTTCTGATGGAGTCCTACTAGTACCTACTATTTTTTATTTCTTCACCGTGAAAATGGCATTCTGGTGTTACTTCGTTACCTGTGGAACTTGATATATTTCTGAACTTTTTTATCGGTGTTCTTATATTGATAAAAATTACTCTGTGGATAATGATGATATTTTAATGAATATGGAGACTTGAAAACCTTGAATAAAGTAATATTTCCCGCTTTCAACGTTCAACAAAACTTCACTCGGCTTCGCAAAAATTGCACAGAATTTAATATGCCAAGAATGCCTATGCCGACAACGAGATTATAAACAAGATGAAAAGTTTAATTAAGACCCGTGGAAATAAAATTAGAGCGGCTGTCGTGGCTCGCCTCTGAAAGCATCGATTTTCAAGCAAAACGGCGCCTCGTGTTCTTGTCCTCTTTGTGCAATACCTAATTTAAATTTTTGGGTGAATTTTTTACAAATATTTTGTTTTAATTTGAGTTTGACAAATGACAAAAGCCAGGTAGAAAAATAGGAAGAAAAACTGGATTACGCGCTGGAAACACGTTTTCATCGTTTTTCTTTCTATTTCTAATTAGTCCGTAATTTTTCAGTGGAAATGTTAATTCCCATCTATTTTTTTACTTCGATTGGATTGCTAATAAATTTAAGATGTGGAAGATAAGAATATTGCAATGAAAGTGAGCTTGTTTACTTGTGAACTGAACTCATGACTTGGACTTACGCTTCAGTGTGATCTTGAGCTATAAGTTAGAACTGCTAACATAAACTTCCAAGAATATCGGTGAAGAGGTAAAAAAATTCACAGTTCTTTGGTATTGTACTCGTGAGCTTGAAAACATGTTTATTTATAATTATATTATTATTCATCTAACACGGTTTCTGCCCCAGTTTGTAGCAGATTGGAACTCTCCTCCGTTTTCATGGTTAGACCTAGAAAATTTTGATGGATTTAAACTACCCTTTAATTACTGAGTACAACAATAAGTGATATGATAGCACATTCCACTTCTCTCTTCTTCGATGTTTTATCGTTTTTGTACTCTTTTCCATTTTTTCTTAACCAAGTTGCTAAGATAGTTGCCTGAGGAACATGAGATGAGAGCTGTCACCTCTTACTTTAGTCTGGATAATTTTTTATAATAATTACTTTAGGAGAGAAAATATATTCACTGAACGTGAAATGAGTTGTGTTGAGTGATTCTTTGTCATGCATCGTTCACCATATCCCTGGTTTAGTGGTGAAATTGTCTGTTACTTGCAAACTTGTTTGAAAAGGTATTTGGATCTGAGGCATTTTAACTGTTCACACAACATTATATACGGTAAAAAGATCTCATGTGTTCTGTAGATCTCATGTATACTGTAAATCAGACAGCCCATACTGCACATATATCTCGTGTGTTCTATTCTGTTCATGATGGATGTCCATCAGATACACCATACGGAAAGTTACCGGTTCTGTACGCCGATGGTCGTCCGTTGAGTCAGTCGGTGGCCATCTGCCGCTATTTGGGCGTCTGTCACGGCTTCGCTTCATCTGATCCATGGATGGCCGCCGTGGGGGACGAAGTCGTCGACGCTGTCCACGACCTCCTGCCGCAGGCTGCCCAGATCGTCTACGCTAAGTAAATGTAGCACTTAACATCACTGTATGAGTTTTTCTTGAGTTCACGTCGTAGATGTATGCTTTATTACGTAGTAGTCGAGTGTACATGTTGACCACAAACACAGGAGATTATTTTTCTTCACATTATTCCATATCTGTGCTCCACTTTTAATTAAATATACATTTTTAAAACCCTGTTTCGTGATTCGCGTTCATTGACATTTTAGTACAGATAGTGTTTCATGAGCGTTTTGCTATGAATGATTCTTGTTTCATAGTGGCATGTTTATATGTAATAATCTAAATTATACATGAGAATCGGCTTGAATTTGGATATGAATATTGAAAATTAGGTTTCTTCAACCTGGATATGATTCTAGTTTATTGAAATATTACTTTTAAATGAAAATTTGATACCAGACGATGAGTTGAGCATTTTTTTTGTTTTCCGATGTCCATATCTTGAAAATTAGCTTCGTTTTTTCTGCCTAAAATTTTCAATATCATATATTAGGGTGTACTGTTAACTAGGCAGCGAATATGATTTTTAGTTACTATTTAATTTCTTAAAATTTAAATTTAGAAATACATATGCAGCAAAAATTAAAGACACTCCATGCCACACTGCAACGTAGTCTGATATCACTTCTCAGAGCGTAGACTTCTGACAGCTGAGATCACCATTGTAGTAAATTTTCAGTAAATGAACATTTAGCAAATGAAATGAACCTTTTTTCAACTTTAAGCCGTACTATGGCAACTACATTGTTTGTATTTTCACTACTTCAGTTCAATTTTTGAACTATTCGGGCTATACCTCATTTTCACGAACTTCGAAAACAATATGGAAATAGCTTCATGATAATATTTTCGAAACATATTCGTAAATTTTATAACTTTTTAACTTTCAGCATTTTCCGGTTTGAGATAGTAATCATGTTTTAGATCTGGAAGAATTTCGACTTACCTATACCGACACATTTTGTGCCAAACTCGACGAAAAAAATCTCTTAGAGTTCGTACGCGACCGAGGCGCACCAACGCTGCTTTTGGGTGCAAGATCCCTGAAACGATGTCTGTGTTGTGCGTGAACTTAGGAAAAGTAATTTAAGATTCCAGTCTGCTGTTGCTTCTGCCCGTCTTTGAGAATTAAATTTGGTGGCCTGAGGACAGAACAATTTCAACAAAAGTAAACAGTGCCTGGCAAACGCTGTAACACTGAATTTTGTTGTCGACAGTTATTTCTAGAAGATACACACGTAGCATTGCTAAGTACCACTGTACCTACAGCTGCTTGAATATAATACTATTCTACATAATTTTGTACTTTAAGAGCGCTTCATAATGCACTGAAAAGAACAACACAAATCTGCGCTGATAGAACACAGCACAATATGTGCCTTCGTTTACAAAATACGATACATGATAAAGGTGTGTTGAGAGAACACTGCCCAACACAATTCATTCATGTCAGCCGAAGACGATGCTCAAAATGACTATAATGGTTTGATCATTTCAATGCTTGAATGAAGAAAATATGTATCTCCAATAATTAAGTCTCATACATTTGATTATTTCTATACCTGGATTGAGAAAGGATGTATCTTCAATAATTAAATTTCATACACTTGATCATTTCGTTACCTGAATTAGGAAAAGATATATTTCCAATAATTCACTCTGTCCTTTGATTAGAGTTATTATTTCGCATGAAATGCTTAATTTGCGATACGTGAAAATCAGCGACGTTATTCCCAATCGATGAAAGTGTCTGTCAGCTGTGCCGATATAATTGCCTTTGCCCTCCTTATTGCTCCCGACACGTCTTCAGGCACAATGAATATTGTTATAATCCTGGTCTAAACACCTCAGTACAAGCACAGTGAAACAGTATCTTATGAGAAATAGAAAATTATCCCTGCCAAAAACGAGAAGAATATGCGTGTTTTGAGTGAAAAGAATTGCTTTTACACTGCTTTATTTGAATGGTGTCTATGCGAAAACATCATATGATTAATGTTTGCAGAACAGTATTAGAAACTATAGTAATTTTTATCGTATCTTGAATCATGTCTGTGGTATATTTGAAACAGTTTCCTTTGCAATTGTGCAACTCTGTTTCAGCTAGTATAGATCTCTATGCATTCTCCTGCAAATAAATCTCTCCTTGCAGACAAGATCTAAGCAGCGCACAATAAATCGGTTGAATGAATGATTTTGAATTGGCGTCAGATCGGTACGAAAGGGAAGAACAATTTCGTATAACCATCCCTACAATCCAACACACATTTCCGTTCCGTTCTCGATTCTTTCCAATTTTCTTTAAATTCCTCAAACTCTGTGACGGATAGCAAGAATTGGAAGAACTATTACGCTTCACTCGAAAGGTTGTGAAACATTTTTCACTCATTTTTGATCAGTAGTGGAACGTAAAATACTGAAGTTAAAGTAAATGGAGGGAAGTCTTACACTGCACGTTTTTCCTCTATTTTTCTTGCAATCAAAGAAAAAACTATAGCAAAAGAGCCAAAGTCGGAAAACATCAGCGTTAGTAGTGACAGTTTTTTATTCGTGTGGACGTGATGAATGATCTTCCAGCTCCTGTTAATCTCGAATCTGAAGAGGTCGTCCTCTGTTGAGCAGTTGCAGTATTTTTCTTGGAGCTGCGACAACAAAGGATCAGTTCGAGTGTTGAAATAGACCTGGGCCTCGCCTGTACAAATATACGTCTGCTAATGCACGCAGCGAACTGATGTCAAACTGAAAATTTGATTCTACGATAGTACACAGTGTGAGCAAACTGTGACAACATTTTTACGACATTGCGTATTGGGATATAACTGAGGCGTAGTTTCTGTGACATATATTGATACACAACTGAAACGCAATTTCTGAAACATAACACAGTAGGGTTAAATTGATACGTAATTTCTGAAATAGAATACATCAAGGCTGAACGGATGCGCAATTTCTGAAATATAACACAGTAGGACTAAACTGACGCCTAATTTCTGAAACATAACACAGTGAGGGCGAGCTGCAAGCCTATTCCCGCTTATCATGCATAGCCTCAGCTTTGTTTTTCATCAAAATTGCATGGCATCACACCACCGTGTCAGGGCGCGCAGCCTCAGGTTGGGTCATTAGCCGCCGGAAAGCAAAGTCGTGTGCTGGTAAAAGTGCTCTTTAAATTATACAGCTTTGACAAAATACTATTCTGTATTTCATTGCAAAAATAATTTAGCCATCCCACTGGTGATCATTGCTCCCGATGAGTATTCTCGTGACGTCAGCATGTTTTTATTTGAATATTATTTTACCCACCAAAGTTTGCGATTTAGCTTCGAAGGATTTTATTCCTAACGCCACGACGGGTTCATAGAAAATAAATGTGGTATAATAATTGAGAGTTATGTATTATACAACACACGTGTGTGTTTCCATTCAGCGAATTTTATTCTTAGATAAATTAGAATACTTTACTTCGTGTACCAATGTATACTGTAGCTAGATAGTACAGAAGTACTTACTGGGAGCATGAACAGCTCAATTTTTGTAAATCTCACACCTTCGAGCATTGTATTGCAATTACATGTCATTTTCACATGCTACATGTTAGTTTTATTCGTTGCATTCGAAGTGTTCGCCATTACATTATCTTTCGTTTCACGTGTTAAAAGGACTAACCGTTTCTAATTAACTTTTTGATGTAATGTTTTCTTCAGGTTGGCCAATGACCCTGAGAAGGCAAAGCGACTGGCGGCAGAATTTTATACGAGCACATTGCCGCCTGTGCTCAGAGAGCTGGAAAAGCGCCTGGCCCAGACGCCTTACTTCTGTGGGGACGAGGTCGGTGCGGGCAATGCATAAATTATCCTTTGTCTGTGTTGTGAGGTCTGTGTGAGCTGTTAATAAATAGTCTTTCTTCAGAGGAGATGAGATCCGTGCGAGCTGATACTGAATAGTCTTTCTCCAGTGGAGTTAAGGATTGTGCGATCTTATGCTTCTCCAGTAAAGATGATGTCTGTGTGAGCTAATGCTAGACGGTCTTCCAGTGGAGATAGAGTCTGTGCGAACCATTACTAAATAGTCGTTCTCCAGTGAAGATAAGGATGCCCGGATAGTTTCTTTTGTGAGGCTGTTGTATTTAAAATAATGAAACTGAACTACACTTCGATCTATTCGATGGGTCCAACAAAATACTTTAGAGCAGCGAGGCTGATGTGGAGAAGGATATCCCCACTGACCTCTTTATTTCAGAGAGTGTTGACGACCGTAAAATGAGCGAGTGTATTTGTTCGACTCTGCCATCATTTCCAAATTTGTGGATCTTTTCGCCCGAGGCGTACGCTGGTGTACTTCCCTCAGTTACTTGCGGATGTTTGGGCATATGGTAGAATGTTTCCTGTGTCCTGTACAGCTAGTAAGAGTATTTCTTTTGTTTCCTATGAGTGTTTCTGTTTCCTGTAGCACCAGTATGAGCATTTTTTCTGAACGACCTGTATTCGTACCTTGAATTATTTGTTGTATGCTTGTTAAAATTATTTGATAAACGGGTATGCAGCGCACACAACTGGATGAGTAAACGATGCTCGCAGTACTTGAGTGGTCAGTTAATAAAAATATATTACAAGAAGACTGTCTGGAGTGAGTACCTCTAGTTGTTGGAACTCACTAATTCATGAGAGAAACTATCTCTGATATACTGTCTTGTCAGAGCAAACATTCCCGTGGCTACTGTTTCATGATAATTATCGTATGGCTCTTTCATGCGATACGACCGTTTGATATAAGGTTATTTAAAACAGTTCCTTCAATTTCTGAACGTCGTGCAGATGACGTGGGTGGACGTGTTCACATCGTGCTACCTCAGCCAGTTGAGCAGCCAACACAAGGACTGTCTGGACTCTGCCCCCAAGATCCGTGACCTCCTCTCAAAAGTGACTTCGAAGCCCGCGCTCAAGAAGTGGCTTGAAGAGAGGCCTGTTACGCCAATGTAATACGAAGCGTTGAGCAAACCCACCTCAGGCGGCTGAATTATCCTACAAAAGCCTTAATAATGACGGTTTGATCCGGAATAATGTTTCGTTATCTATGTAAATTAAACGTGAGAGGGGAATAAATGACATCTTGATATTCTATGACATCTACGTAAAAATATCCTAGGGCCTCGACTGATCATTTCAATTTGTGTAAATAAGTACTGCTAAACTGGCTTGCGATCATGTTACATGTATACTGATATAGGTTAACTCTAGATTTTAGTCAAAAGGTTGGACATCAATATCTTCAGCATAGAAAATCAGTCTTCTTATCGTGATTGAAGTTACAATTTTTAAAAACGGAAGGTAGTACTTCTATTTTCTTTACTTCCTTCTCGAATCCCACGATTTGTAGAATTCTTTCTAAAAAATTATTCATCTAAGTTTTAGCTTCTATATGTTTTCCATTTCTAATAAACTTTTATCATTTCATGTTAGAACTTGTTTCGAAATGGTAGCATATGCATGTAGTCGGAGTATATTTTAAAGTTTGAATACTGCTATGTGAATGTTAGACTGCTACTTTTTCTTTCCCTGCTAGCAAAGTTACGAGGCGTGCCTCGTGTGAGCCTCCTGGCCTGTAATCATAGTCATAGCTTTATTAAATGTATGTGTTTGAAGTATATTCAAGTTGAGTTGTATAGTGAGCTTTAGCACAAGGTTCCAAATCCAACGGTTGCTTGCCAAAGTTTGCGAGTGGAAGACGCCGGCAGATGTCTCTTGAAACAAGACAAGGTGGTCTGTAGAACTTGTCTGGGTTTAGCAGTGCCCTCCTCCCGAGTTGTATCTATACCATCTGCTAGAGTGAGCTAGTGATCAATAATTGTTCAAGATGATACGTGCAGCTAATGTTGTGACAAATCATTTATTTTGGATGTGACTTGTAACTTACAACATAACCAAACTTCATCATCGTCCAACATAAATGACTCTGAGAGCATGGTGGAAATCGCAACATCTAATGGAACTTTGGAGACACAAGATAAAAGTGACCAACCGAAAACACAACCGAATCATTGAATAACTCAGGTAAGGATCATCTATGCTCTCATAGAATGTAAATTTAAATAGAGATATCCTTAAAAATCTAGAAACTAATTACTATCTGGAGACCAGACATGGCCCGTTGTCAGGTAATAGTCAAGTTCTTCGCCGGCAACTGCTGGTTGCCCACTTGAATGAATCACTCTTTGAAATTCGTTCTCTCAATGGTCTGAAGTGGAACCAAGTAGCTCTAACTCTTAACATTATAATGTTCAATATCACTGTTATAGTATTAAAGAAATGACTAAAAAATTAGTTCTTTTAAAATAAGTGGAAATCTAGATCAGAGATTATCATAACTTATCAAGTAGTTGTTGTGACATCTGTTGAAATGTGGAAAATATTTACAAATCATCTTTCTAGCTTTCGATGGGTGTATGCGTTGTCTGCGTAGTTTTTTTCTTGTCTGTTTTCCCTTCGTACAGGTTCTGCTTTGCCACTCCATCACGTTATTAGGGTAAGCGCTGTAATGTCGGTAGCTGTAGTGAACTGTAATATTTGCAGCTGCTGAATGTTGTTACGCTGTGAGTTGTACGATGAACGAATCGTTAGCTTCTTTCGCCTGCTGAGCAGATATGTGAAAGCTTAGACTCCTCTTTGTAGAAATGCAAAGCTAGAAACTACCTCTACTCTGAAGACTGGCATGTTATTCCTACTATCATGTCAGAATTGAGTTGGTGCCACAAGCAATGTTCCTCCAGACATTCTGGAAGAAACCCAAATTTGCTTACCACAGAAGCATCAGATTAGAATTTATTCTGCTTTAAGTCCCATTATTATTCAAAATATTTATCTCTGAATGATAAGAAATTAGGTTTATTTATACAATAAATAGAAATTACTCGTCTGGCAAACTTTCATGGAACTTGAAAGTAATAAAAAGTCGATAGAACTGATATTATTTTTCTATAATATACTCTTGCTTGTGCTAATATCGCTAAATAACTCTACATGACGCAAATTTGGAAAAACTATACATTCAAGAAATTGCTTTCACGCTGGTGCTAAAGTGGATCTTTACCGCCTGCACTCTTCCAATTCCGTAACCTTTGTCTTAGTTAACACGTTGCCTCCGATTGCCTGATTGGTGTAAAACTTCACTTTGCCCGCATAGTCACTAGAAAGATCTGAAAAAATTACAGAACCTAACCTCAGTGGTACAAATACGTACCACGTAGGTTAGGTTCTGTAATTTTTTCAGATCCTTCTAGTGACTATGCGTGCAAAGTGAAGTTTTACACCAATCAAACAATCGGAGTCAACGTGTTAAGTGACATGCGGCACTTTTCTGTGGTATTAAGAATATCTGTACAGTTTGAACCAAGTTTCTTTATAGTTTTTGTCTATTCTTCTTTAGCACCCATGGTCAAGCTTCCAAACTTTTGCAATACTGACAACTCTTGTGGCTTATAACTATACGTATAAGCTAATAATTACATGATCAACATATGTTTTAGAATAAACATCTTCTGGTTCTTCACGTATAAAGTTACACGAATCCTTCATAGGATGGTCTAAATTCTACCTATGAAGCGTTTGTTACTTTTTATGAATATTCTTTGAGAATCTTTTACTCATGGTGCGGGAAATTATTTTAGAAATTTGCTATCAACTGCACAACAGCTGTTAATTTACATGTACATTTTATGCATTGCTTATCATATCTAAATATCATATTTGGCCTGACTTTGGTTCACTGTAAAATCCTACTAAATGTAGTTGTTTTAATCTCCATGAAAGAAGTATAAAATACATAGACGTTAAACATGTAATATTTTATTACTCTTTGCTATAGTTAAGGTTACTTTGTGTTATGTGTACTGCCGGGAGTAATAGCTAATAATTACTGTTTTATTCGTAATTCGTTGGATTAAATTTATATTTTCCAACCTCGTTTTTGTACAGATGAATCTTTGAGTAGAAAAGGAGAAGTTACACAAATTTTACTTGAATGTATGTGTTGTATAAGGTTTTAATTTACTTGAAATTCATCACAACTAATGATTTTTTGAACTTTTAGCGCTGTCTTTTAAGGGATAAATATTTTTCTATTCAATTTCTCTATTTTGAGATTACTATATATATTTATTTTCTGAAGTCGTGAAATTTCTTATGCCTCACGATTGCATAACAGGTTAATAGTTAATTTCTTTTTTCTTTTTTGTATAAATGTTGGCTTACAATCTGAGGTTATTAGCCTGAATAATATTGCTATCCTTTTGGCACAATTTTTTCTTTACAAAAAACTACATGGGTGACAAATAAGAAACGAGTTTTTGTTTTTCCATTCCAATTTCTTCACATTAATATATGTAATTTCATCCCATGTGTACGAACAGAGAAAATGTATGAAACTTTGGTGTTTTACATCAGTATGAAAATTCATTGTTAATGAAGGCGATTTGGTTTATAATTTTGCAACAATAGTTGTTTTAGGAGACATTGCCGTCTAATGTTGAGCTGGCCGATGAAGCGATTTACCATAAACTACTTTTCGTCAGTAAGGATGTTTTGTTACGCGTTAAAAGCGCTTGAACGATTTGCGTTCCTCAAATGGTAGGTGGGATATCAGAGCTTCATTAAAAGAATCTCACACTCGAGAAAATGACGTAACTAGTCCAAGTTGTGAAAAACTTCAAGCAAACTGGCGTTGGGTGAAACTTGCAGTATCTTCAGCAGTATTGAGAGTAGAATTATACTGTGTTTGGCTGTAGAATTAAGCTGACATAATTTTTGTTCTTTCCTGTCTAATTTTCAGTGCGCTATTCCTGTGACATTCAGCTGAAGTACAATCGCTTCTGTTACCAACTCTTCTCTTTCTCCAGTTTTTCGGTTCGAGATATTCCATATACCAATACATTACCTTTAGAAGAGCACCTCTAGGGCCCAAGTTTAATGAAAGTAATAACAATACTTCGTAAATACCAATTATAATGAATAGTATAGTCGTTCTCGTCACTGCCTTTTAAGCAGACACTATCCAATGGTCTACCCTAGCTTCCCGCCCCTCCTGACAGCTACATCACTATACGATGAGTCCTCCATAGCATGCAGTTTTTATAATTTAGTAAGATGTATTTTTCATTTTCTCTTAGCCCGGGAACGTCCTTGTTTTCTTAGCGTAGTGCTCTCGAGAAACAAAACTCGCAAACTTCTCGTTTTCAGTTGTAGAGCAGTTACATGTCTGTTGAAATCGAAAAGAAATTGAGCCCTGCGGAGATCTCGGTAGGCGAATGACGTCAATATTGCAATAAATTTGAACTAATAATTACTAGGAATATATCACGCTGCTTTGAAAAAACTAGATAAATAGTTTGAATTAGAATTAGATTTTGGTTTTGATGCATACATGGATATTGCTTCAATTTCATGAATTCAGTTTTTCGTTTTCCATGTTATGTACATTTTCACAATAACTTGGTTTTGAAGTTTCCATTGTGCATTGAATTTTGCCGCCTTTCGGTCTACATCAGCAAATTTACTATACGTTATGAAGTAAACATCAAGCTCACAATTTTTTGCACTTCATGAACTAACGTCACCGAGAATCCAATCGATACACATAAAATGGAATAGTAAGAGTCTTTCAAATAATTCTATCTCATAAAATTCTAAGCCACCGAACACGCCAGGCAATTATAGAAGAACATCATATTCAATGTTTATCAACGGAGCAACTGTGACGAGCAATTTTACTGGAATAGATTTCCCACTGCATTTTTCCGGCTCCAGCCCCTCGCGGTTTTCGAATCTCCTGCTCTGACTGTGGGGAAAACCGAATTCTGTTCAAGTGCGCAAGTGTGCAGCCACAATGCTGTATTTTTGGATGCCGACACAGCTTTACTCTCTCCATTGCTACGTCCTCCTGTCATCCGCTGCTTTAACACGTTTGTTGCGATGCGACCCACCGGTGGGTCACTTAGGTTAGGTTCTGTAATTTTTTCAGATCCTTCTAGTGACTATGCGTACAAAGTGAAGTTTTACACCAATCAGGCAATCGCAAAAAACGTGTTAAATTATCATTGATTCAGTAATGCAAGACAACCGTCCACAGTGGAGTTCTGGCATTACTTGCGTTGTGTAGCAACGTAGCAGAATTTAAGATTCATTTAAGATTTTTAAGTTTCAAGATTCGCGCTCGCGCTCGATCATAAGAATCGTGGGTCAACGATAATGCTTGTCGTGCAAATGTCAATGATAGCATCTTTCGAAGATTAGTAGTTGGCTTCACAACCTGCTAATATATTAAAGAAATGAGCATTACATAAAACTAAATTAACTAATTACACTTAAGTTGATAAACTAATGCAACATAAATTGACTGATACAACTTAAATTGATCAACTAATAAAAATAAAATTGATAAAACCTTAAGTCAGTAATCAACTGACATTTACCTACATTGACTACCTGATGAAACCCAAAATTGAATGTTTACCTATAAAACTCTCCATTAATAGTAAATTAATGAAAACAAATTGATTTCTGTGAGTTTTCAGACTGCAAATCTAAAATTATTCACGTACAGAACTTGCACGAAAATCGTCTCCTGTGATCAACAAGTATCGTTCTCCATTGAAGGAAAATCTATCAGGGCCTCAAAGAATGGAACGAGTCTCAACCTTCTCTCTTTCTCTGTGGGTTTGCAGTCCTTCAAAGCAGGAACCATATTCTGCAGTACCCTGATTCAAAAGATACTCTAGATTGTTTCAGATTTTTTATTCATACGGGGTCAAATTCTCCTGCGTTTTGCTACAAGGAAAAAAGCTAATTTTGTTTCCTTGTTCGCCGTTACTCCTTACACGAATTTTTTCGTCAATATCTCCCTCTTTACAGACGAATACAGTGGGTCTGTACTTTGTCATGATGAAATGACTCATTTTATGGGGTAAGCTGCGAGACGTACTCCTATTATCAGGCTTTAATATACAAATCGTTTAGCCAATACGAGGAATCGAACCTCAACATTAAGAGAAGTCGACCACTTAGCTGGGATACTTCAACTTTACCTGCTAGAACCTATTAAAATTTTAGGAAGACGTGATCACGTATGTTTGAAATACGACAATTGAAACATTGCGTGCAAAGGTTTTTTTCCTTAAACAATCATAAGAATTTCGTATATTTCCTAAAGACTCTTAGAACTGAGTTTAAATGATTAATAATTATTCTTTGGAGCAGCATTCTCTGTATGACTATTTATATTGATTGTTAAATCGTTTAAATTATGGAAATATTTGAAAAGTGTTAATTTTTTGTTTGTTTAGAGCTTGTACACCACGGCGATATGCGTGTGTTTTCTAGAGTCTCGACTTGTGTTTTTTTATTACTGAATTATTGTCACCCTAAGAAAAAAGTAGTTTTCTGCAATAAAGCTGCAAAAATGGTAACTGTTTTGTGCTAACCTGTTCACATTTAACTCAAGCTGCGTCAGTTACTCAATTGAGAACGATGTACTGTATATTCGACTCATTTTTAATTTTATGGTGACTTCTAGGTGTCTGGTAGAACATTCACTTCCTAAGTTTCAGGGATACAATTTAGTCATAATAGTGTGAGAATTTTTTTAACAGCAAATTCACACTTTATTCAAAGGCAGCCCTGGTCTGTGTTTTTGCCTGCAGGCGCTGCTTAGTGTCGTCGATGTGGGACAAAAGAAAATATTAATGTACAGAAGCACTTGCAGGGCCAACGCTGTCACAGCATAAATGTCAGTTTTCCTACTTGATACGGTCATTAAAATACAAAAGAATACTTGGTTCAACGGTGACAATTCGGAGATTTGTTATGAAATATTCGGTGACATAGGTTTTTATTGACAATGCAAACTGGTTGGTATTTGCAACACCTCCATGATATTGTCAGGATTGGAACTAGTTGAAACTAGTTATCATTAAATATATGTATTTGGAATGATATTCAAATGCCAGAGACTTATCGTAACGTACTTAACCAAATTTTATTAATGGATCAGAGGTTTTTCGGAAATTTCTGAGGCGAAATTCCTACTTTCAAAGTTTATAGTTTTTAATCCTTAACAATTTTAATGCTACACTCTGATTAGTAGGCCTATACATTAAATTTCAAATGCTTATGTATAGCTGTGAAGATACTTTGAGATAAACAACTTTTAAAAGTATGCTCTTACTTATAAATTAGGTAGAATTATGCCTACAAATTTTTTGATGTCTTAGGCGATTTTTTTTGTTGTATTATATGTCATTCAATCAACATGGGTTCAGTAAAATTGTACAAGGAATCTAGCTCTCCGGTTGATTCGTCCTTAATGATTTCCGTAGTTCATGCTTCGAAATGTCTTACACAATTAAAATTCGGTTGCAGATGTTCTTTGCTGAATTAATCTGAAATATTTCAGTTAAGTATGGTACAATTATTGTCCTATAAATTAAAAAATTTTCAAAATCATCTTGCATGAATTTTCTAATAAATTGATTTTTCCATAACTGTACCGAAGGGGAAATCGTCCTAATTTTTCAGACCAAAATTTCATCATATACATGTCATTGTTCTAGAAAAATTATAACACCTAGCCCCCCTAACTTATGCGCAAGCTTTGAGAGCGTAAACTAAATCTTGGCTACATTGAAATCGTTACAAATTTTAGCAATGTTACCGCCTAGGTCGAGTAGTGACATAATTTGGATGGGAGTTTCAGAAATAGGCAACATTTTTATACTAAATGTAAAATGTTTGAAAATGGGCGTACATTAATAAACTACATAAATAAACGTCAGGTTGTTACGAAAGTTTTGTCATTTTTTTAATTGCAACATAAGTGAATATACAGGCTAAAGTAGATTTATGTTATCATATTTTCATATGCCAAATAATTTCTTTTCGTGAGTGTCTTTGAGCAATCTTGCTCTTGGACCTGCTGCATTCTGCTTCTTAAAGTCAAGTATTAAAACCTGCATATAAGCTTCAACTGGAGTGACGTTTGGATCTATGATAATTTATTAGAATCATTACACAATCAGAATGAAGAGATTATTACCGACATTGATGTAATTGTGGATTCAAGCCAGCCTTCAAGAAAACTGAGAAGTTTCGTTACAACCTAATAAATATATAACTTCATCGGAGCGATCGAATTTTGTAATGAAATTTGAACGAGTATTAGACATCACTATATCAGAGTAACAAAAATTCCATGAATGACGCTAAATATTGTGTTAATATGGCGTGTTCTAAAACGATGAACCTACATGAAGCCTAAAATTATTCGATTGCTTAATTAATAATATTTCTCCAGAATTGTTACTTTGATGAAAATATTTATCATTAGACTTCATAGAAAATAAACTGAAATTAATATATACTATTATTGTTGAAATATTGTGGAGTCGCTAATTATACATAATAAAATTAATGTGCGTAGAAAATTAAAATTAGCGGCTGAGAGCTTTATCAGTTGGCCACGTAATGTCTAAAAGTAATGCAACTATTTCGAATACATGAATAACATCACGTAGCTTATTTTGTTTTTGATAAGATTGATGTCCAGTAAGACTTTTGAGTATTGAATGAAGTCTTTATAATAAATTTAATGTTCACTAGAGCCTCACAGTTGGAGAATATTACCTCGAGGTTCCACGCGGAGAGAAATATGTGTTACATTAACATTCCTGAATAATAAATGGGTTAATTCAGAGATTAGACTTGAAAATTGAACAGTAAAATTGTTCATTATGCATCACTGCTAGCGAGTATATATAGTGCTTATTGGGTCAAACAGCAGACTCGCACGACTACGAGATCTACAGAAGCGAGGCACCTGGATAAAAATTTCGTATCTAAAAGTTCTGATGAGCTTCGGACAATTTATTTCTATATTATTTCAGTGCATATTTTTGTGTGAAATATGAATTGGGCGTTAGCATTCAAATAAGCTCAATTGCCTGAGATTTATGCAAGTTGTGGAGTAGAAATGCAGTGTGGAGCTACAAATAACTGAAGCATAATAATTATTCATATCCACAGCAGTTTATTTCTATTTAACCTAACGTAAGAAAATCTAAATCCATCCCAGCAGAATTAACTAGATGCATACTGATAATAGATGCTCTTATGCACGTATGCCATAAAATTTTTCAACTTATTCAGTACACGTACCATATTATATGCATAGATGATTTTCTACTTCTCAAAAGAGCCGTCAAAATTTTACCCCGTTCTTTTAATCTATTTTCAGCTCTGTCAATAAAAATCCTGGTAAGAAGCTCAACTCCATGCATTTCTTCAATTTATCCAAATGGTTTCTACCGATGCTCTTGACGCTGCAGGATCAGTGCTCTGCTCATGCCAATATCCAGCAAATGACCTTCCAAATATTGAGCTCCAAATTTGAGGGTGTGCAAATAAGTATGAAGACACCCAGCCTCATCGCCTGCGGAGCCCGCTGCTTGTTACTGCCTTCGTGTGGAGCCTTCGCATGGAGCTCCTTGACAGTGAGCCTGATCATCAGCCTGCATTGCAGAGAACGCAATTTTTTTCTTACTCATTCAAACTTTTAAACAGAACTTTCTTAATTTCGTAAAAATATTTGATATATTTTTCATTTAATAATAAAATAAATACGTTTTCTAACAGTATTTTTGTTTTATCAGTAGTGTAAAAATATTTTTTGCTCTTTTTTTAGATTTGTAAAAAAGTTTAATTTTCTCTTTAGTGGTTAATATGCGTGTCATGGCTATGACTACAGACTTTCCCTACGCCACGGTACACTAATAATAAATTGCTAGAACGAACCAATTGCCCGAAAATTTCATTTTAGCTGGCATTGTAAATGCATTTAAAAATCGTCTCGACAAATATTGTACGAAGATCCTACCAGTATTATAACGCCCTGATTCTCCATCCCCAACTCATGGGACACGTGGATGTTTGCAGTACATGTGCATGACTGAAATGCCAGTGTGTGAGTAAAGTGCGCTTGACTGAAATGACTTACGTGATTGAGGTGTATGTGCGTGATTGATACTTTTACTTTAGATGGCATGGGACTTAGGTTACAACCCATGAATGGACCAAACGGCTCTTTTCTATCGCCTTGTGCTCGTACTATTCTATTGTATTCTATTCTTATAGCTTGCTGACCTGAGCAGTTGATTTGGTATGGATCTTTAGTTATTTGTCAAAATGAATGTGAAATTTTATTTACTTTCAGCGAGTAGTTACCACGAAACATGTCCTCAGCTCTACTGATTGAATTAAAACACGAATGATTTTTCTGCTGCTCAACAGGACGAAAATTGTATTGTGTTTGAAGACGTTAAGGATGACGTTTCGGAATCCCTGATGGAGCTGTTCTACGGAGGCACAATACTCACAACTGGTAAAAGACTCCTGAAAAGACCTCGAACATTGCAGGACACCGTCATGTAAGTAATAAATAGTTTGTTATAAACGTTAGTAGATACGTGAAAGCCAGTGTGACGGAAAATTACAATTACGTAATTTATTTAGTACGTACGATTCACGTTACAGAGGAATAAATTACTGGCGTTCAATTATGTTCAACAAATTTAACATGCAAAGCAACTGGCATGAAAGAAAATCTTGATACGCTAATTTTAACAAATCTTAATTTGCGTACACTTATTGTATTGAATTTTTCATGGTGCTTGTTACGTTTTACTGCGTTTGTTTGCTAGAATTGAGAAATTTGAAATAGCTGCTTCTATAAAAGTGCTTTTCATTTGAAGTATTTGCTCTGTTGGAGCATAAGCTCTAATTTTTCAGACACTGGCACAGCACTAGGGCAACCTCGTAATGTCCCTGTATCAGTGGCTTTGTTACTGTCTAACAGAGCCAAGTACATACTGACAATCCTTAATTGTCGTGATTCTCTGGGTATCGCAAGTTGAATGTGACGACTCAGGACTAATCATTAGTGAATAAATTATTCAGCGAGACTCATTGAAAGTTTTAAATGCTACTGATAATTTTCTACGACCGCTTAGCCATTAACTTTCTAATTCAATAGTAAAATTATTTAGATGGCGCACAATGCCAGCCTTTAAAATTCATGTATTATTTCATGGATATCTTTGTGACAAGAATGTGAAGTCACAAGCGTTGAGAATTTCATTCATTTCACAACTCTTCTCTGACACTCCTTATTGGCAGCTATTAATACCCATTTATTGAATACAGATTGTCAACAAGTCTTGTGTGGTTCAACTTTGTTCACTCGTCATTCCATGTTCCTTTCATACGTAGTTATTGACTTCACTCTCAGTAGATGTCAGCTAAATAGCATTCCTCTTTAGGCAAAAAATAAATACCTAATCCTTATTTTTACTTCAGATTTGTAGTTATACCTTGGAAGAAAATTAGAAATGAATCTGTTCATCAGGAAGAGTTACTGCAACAAAACATCATGTGTAGAAAAATTATTTTGATAAAACAACAGACATGCATTTTTTCAGAGCTCCTCTTGGGCTAGAGTTCATTTAATCTCTATTACCTTAAACGGACACATGCAGTTTAAATAATGTGGTTATTATTTAAACACCGACTCATGCAGAACTGCTCGGGAAACTTGCTTGGCGGATGGTCTTCAACTCGTCCAGAATCCAACAACGCCGAGAGATCGCACGATCATTGCATCGTACCGACGGTTCCCACTCGACATAACTCGGCCAGACAAATCGATGCCCTTTGTTAATTCTAACGGAGACCTCGTAAACACGTCGATGTTCAGGGACGCTGTTGATGAAAACAAGATTTCGCAAGAGGACCAGTGCGTTGCTGGACATTTCTACAACCTGTGGTTGCTAGGATGTAAAACCTGGCATCTGAAATCTGATTTGACTCTTTGTCAAGAACAATGAACTTCAGCTAGGCAGTTGACTTAGCAGGAGTTATGACTGCAATGGAGGTTTTGCTCTAGTCCTCAAGAGGGTTACTTGTAGGAAGAATTAGACGGTCACGAATTTCAGCTGGTTCCATGTCTTGACTAAGCTTTGTTTTAGAAATATCCGCTAATTGTATTACGCATTTTACACGCATAGCTTGCATATCAAATATTTAGAGGGGCAACGCTGAAATCCTTACAACGATTTACTACTTCAATAATCATTATATTTCTTTAACCTCTCTCCATTGAATATCGCGGCTAAATTTTCATGCAAAGCTCTAAAATAGAAAATGACTCGGATAAATTTTATTCGTGAATTAATACTAATTTTTTAAGGTTCTTTATGTATATGATGTACTTTGTACTGTAATTTTGCACGAGTAAGGGAACAAATTCCGTCACAAACTCGCTTTTCACGGAGACATAGTTTGCTTACGGAACATATGTAGGTCTAAATATTTTTCTCGGAGTACACCGAAACTTCGCCGAACTTCATTACTAGTTCATATTCAATGTCGTTTCTAGTTTGTAGTATCCCTAAGCACGAGTTTATTTGTAACAGTTCAGCATTTAGTGTTGAATATCGCACCATACATGGTTGGGGAACACGAGCAGCTACGGACGATGGTGCAGTAGCTACACCTATGTACTTCAGTTTGGAAAAGTAAAATTGTGTATCAACCCACTACGTTTTTTAAAGCGGCTTGCCTCAGAATTTCAAAAACAGCCCTTGAGTTGAATAAACTTTTTTTTATTAGACCAATATCAGCTTTTCAATAATTTTTTATTGCTTTTTTAGTTATATAGTGTTTGATATTGTTCGAGCAATTTGTAATATAGGTGCATCATTGAAAATTTTCTTTCGTATGCGTTTTACATTAGGCCAATGTAAATAATTTGAGGCAAGTCTTTATGAATCGTACCTTTATGTTTTTAAAGTCTTTATGAACCGTGGGGAAGTAAACAAATTTCGTTAGACCATGAAAATACCCGAGTTTCCTGGAAGTCTTGTTTACGGTAAATTTTTGATGGCTCCCTCATTGAGTTCAAAGGCCTGAACTTATCTTGTGTACAGACGTTCCATCTGATTCTTTTACTCATCACTTATTGCACAAATGTTTTTGGGTGATTCACTTTCAAAATTAACAGACAGCATCAGCGTGCCTTGAGACCTGTCCATTAAAAATACATATTATATAAGAATTTGTTCAATTTGCATCATGAGGTGGTCAATACGAATGCAAATTCCACAGCTTTGAAATTCAATACTAGTTTTGATGTTCTTTTTCTCCCATTAATTACAACACATCACATTTTATATATTCTCGGCAAACTTGCATAATTTATCAAAGATTTTATTGTTGCATGATAATGTCTCGTGCTATACAGCAACGCATAAACTGTGCATCTATAAATTCAGTAACACTTTTGAAGTTTATTGAATTTAAGTAAAAACTACGAGCACATGGAATCCGCTATGTTGACGTGCAGTGCCATGGTAACCATCGACTCAGGAACACTGTACTCAGAATGAGGCGAGTATTCGTCGTGTTGGTGATTGCACCTGGCGCTCTCGAGTTCTGTGCATCTTTTCATAGAAACTTCAAAGTAACTTCAGTCCAAAAGCGAGGTACGACCGTGTAAAACTGCTAGCACTGACTTGCTAGTGCAGCGATGATATTAAGTTACTTCCCATTTCCGTCTTCAGCAGTAACTTGTGTGAGTGAAATTCAAGGTCATTTTCAGGGTCGATGGAGCCCAGAATTCTAGAATAACACGTGACCGTGACTTGTATTTTAAAACGCACATTGCATGTAAGAAGTGGTACAGTTTTTATTAATCAAGAGATACCGAAACGTTCAGAGATTCAAACATAAACACTCTTAAATTAAACAAGATTGCATTGATTCAACTACAGTTTTAGTGAGTCAGCTAGTATCACAACGAAATTTAAATTTTCCTCTGGTTTCGCTAATTTTCCTTGGAGCGAAAACTATATATGTATAAGTGTAGATGATAGTGGTTTGTGTTCTCAATGCAGGAAGTTGAAAAAAAGAAAGCTAGTTGCACTAAGCGCGACTCGTCTAAGGCTAGAGGACCTGAAACTAAATCGAAGTCCAAAACTGAACCAAAACCATCTAGTAGATTAACTAGGTCAAAGTCAAACAGCAAAGGAAAGCCTGAAGAAAATGAGCCCTACACGAAACCTTCTCCTCGGACTCTACGAAAATCGTCCTCTAGCAACGCAAAGGTTGATTTAAAAGCAACTCCTCCCAACACAGTCATCACCAAAGTTAAAGCCTCGTCAAAAAAATCTCAAAGTGATGCATCGAATAGAACTTCCAGTAGATCTAAGCCAGATGGAAAACCTTTCTCTACGTCCAAAAGAACTTCTAAGACATCCTCGTCGAAAACTTCGTCAGATGAAGCCAGGAAACCACCAGATGCAAAGGTTTCTACATCCTCCAAGAATCGGCGACCCTTGGAGTCTAAAAGTTCATTGGAATCTAAATCCTCTAAAGATGTTTCCAGACGAAGAACTTCTCGCGATGAAAGTTCTTCTCTTCATAGCACAATGTCATCAAAAATTTCGTCGAAAGGTAAGGCTCACTTCGAGCAAACGTCAATACCATCAAACTCTTGCATTACGAGAACTATTCTGTGAAAAAAACATTACATTGACGGTTGGACTAAGGTAAAGCTTGGGTTTATATTGACAGTTATCTAATTTTTGACAAGTGTCTTTTAATTACTGTGTACCAGACATGGTTGTTGTGTTTTTCCTATGAATATTTTCAATTTGTAATTATTCTGGTAGAATATTGTAACTCACAACTAACAAATCTTTTTCGATCTGTGTATGGAATTATGAGATATATTGATGATCACTCTTTTCTATTTTTTCATGTTCACTGTACTGAAACAGAAAAGACTAAAGATCAACGGCACGCAGATAGAAAGAGCAGGGCTGAGCGTTCAAAAGATTCCAAAGACGAAGGGCGGAGGGAGAAACCAAAAAGAGGAGAACGATCGAAAGGAAGTAGAGAATCCAACGAAAGAAAACAGAAAAAAAGTGAAGTAACTCCACCTCCTATCCAGCCTTCAATTGATGGTGAGCTTACTCTACCTCAGTGTGGTAATACGTTTTCTATGCTCAGTACATTAGACTGAAACGGACTTTGATTACAATTTACTAGAGGGAAACATGATTGTGGCGTTGAGTGTCACAAGGGCGAAAAAGCCAAAAACAGATTTTGAGTAATAATACAAGGCTTGCAAAATGGAAATTCCCATACCATAGACAACTGTGTTAATATAAATGAATTGTTAATCTCTTGAGCTGACGAGGCCAAAAAATTAGGCTCGACTGTCAACATAATCAACATTAGGTACTACCATGTCTTCAATCGTTTTCCCAATTTCTTCAATTATTTTTTCTATGATATGTTCGCTGTATGTACAGGTTAAAGGTTTTCAAAAACGTAAAACAAAATAATTTTTATCATTAAATCTAGAAAAGGTAATTAGAATTCACGATGAAATTCTTAATAAATCGACTTGTTCGATGGAATAAGGCGCCACAATTTGTTTACGCTTTTTATATTTCAGAGACCGAAACATTATTGGACGAGCCTAAACAAGCGAAGCTAGAAACAGGAGAAAGGGAACTTCTCATGTCTTTAGACACGCAGGAATCAGGTATGTAAAGAAGCATTTTGCAACTAACTTCAAAAATGTGAATGAAACTCCATCTAAGAAATGAATACAATGTTTTTCTTATATTGAGTTACATTTATCCTTGGTTTTATAATCAAAAAGTGCTTTGCGACACTAGTAACATCATACTAAGCTATACTAAAATATCTCCAAAACGCTGTCTTCTAATAGGTATTTCAGTGTCGAGCCCACGGACACCGAGAAGCGGGGACGACTCAGTCGAAGAGGAGGTAGAAGGGTCTATTTCATCCAAGTACGTAGAGGTTGGAGATGCTGATGAAGTAGATGAAATGATAGCAGTAGTTGAAGAAGAACATGAAATAATACCAGAAGTTGAAGAAGAAGGTGAAATGATAGAAGTTGAAGAAGAACCTGAAATTGCTGAATTGAGTGAAGACAGTGGCGTTGTTGGGACTGATGGTTCCTATGGATTCGAGGCACACCAAGAATTGTCGGAAACAAATACGGGAATTGTGGAGGATGCTGAAGTTGCAAAAGCTTCTATAAGCGATTCCGTGCTTATTGTAGAAGAGCAGGAAGAGGAGAAAGATAATGAATACGAAGACGACGATTTTGAGGTATGACTGGTATAGTATAACTTTTAAATACGTGTGGTATCTTTATTACTTGGCAATTAAATGAGGTTACAGTTGATTTATTGGTACTTCATTATTTATTGGTATTTATTATTGGTCATTAACTTGTCTTCAGGAAAAAATTAACCCCTTTGAACATTGATTTGTTTTATAAGGCACATTATACTTGTTTGCAACTCAACATTTAATTATTTTTGTCAGGACTATGAATCCGATTTTGAAGAAACAGATGAAGCAAGTGAAGAAATTTCCGAGGATGAAAGTGATTCTCTGGAAAACGATTACGACGATGAAGAGGATAATGACGGGGGTGAATTAACTACCGATGATGAAGCTGACGCATTACACACCGAAGAAACAGGTGCTAAATCCCATCAGTCAGGCAGATATGACTCCGGCAGAACAATGGTGTTACAGGAAGCTATTATGGACTCAATACGACAGGAAAACTCGGGAGAAGAATCGAAGACCGAGAGACCTAAAACGTCAAGAAGCTTCGTTAATTTTGCCAAACTGAAAGAGAAGCACGGAGTGAACCAAGTTAGTATTGCGTTACTTCCCCTAATTTATACCTGTACAGTATTTACTCATCTATAACTTTTTGTGTATATGATGCTCCCGCAGATTTGCTTCATGTTTAGGAAGCAGTTGAATCAAAACTAGTCGCAGAAGCTGTCAGCGTATCTAGCAGACTGTAATTTCTGAAGGTTTATCTTTCGATTGGAATACAGTGATACGTAAGGTCAGGACCGTAGTTTGTGTTGTAGGATTGTTTATATATTCAGACAAGACTCGTTCTTCGTCTTTACTATTTCACTCCTCAGGAAGTGCGGTGCAATAGCTGGAGCATCATGTTCAGATCTCATTCTCCAATTAAACTTGCTCCACTCTAATGGGAAGCCTAAAAAGTCCGTTCAGTTTCTATCGATCTGAACTTCCCTTATCAACCAAACCAAGTTTCGTATGCAACATTTTTTTAAATTTGTAAATAATTTGTATACTTTGAATATTCTCTTTCTTCTAGTAGGCAAACTACTTTGTTAGAGGTCATTGTACAATTCTACGCGGCTACGTGGAGTCCATGTATTTTGACTGCGCCTATCAGAGCTTTGCAGCTCCTCATGTACCACATTAAAGGCAATGTGCATCATCAGTAGTAGAAGACTAATTCTTAAACTTCTCCTTACGAAGCTGTTGGTGCATTATGAAATGAATTCACAATGGCATAGTTTTTTAGCCTTGTCTATATCACTAATATATCTTCTTTGAATAACTGTTAGCCCTTGTTCGCTCAGACGGCCCAGGTAGACAGCAGAGGACTGACGTTGCTGTCTATGATCACCCTGGAGACCGTGTCTCTCGACTTGCTCACCCTCCAGCCCATCAACTACGATGCCTTCATCTCTAGCTTCGGCCTCACCAACACACAACAGGTTCAATTTCTCCCTTTTTTTCATTGTGAACTCAGATTGTGCTTAATACCAGATGTGAACACTTTCACACGTACGAGTATATATTTGTTCATACGCACACCATTCTCATTGTACCGTTTTGGTATCGAAATATCTTATTTTTGTTTCTCTGAGAGTATCACGACATAGCAACGTTGAAATGGAAGAACTTTTTTCCATATTTATAGTTTATTCGGTTTCCCAAAAGTATGAAATGTTTTGTTACATATTTTATTTTCAACTCAGGCTAGTTCACAAACGAACGAAGATAATCTTTCACAAGAGACTCAGACAGAAGACGTGACTATGTTAGCAAAGTGGACGCAGCAGCCAATCAGCGTAAATACAAGTAATCTGGAGGAACCTCCAACGCCTCAAGATTACCTGGGAGTCGGCGGTGAGATGGCAGAAGACACAAGAACCGTCGACTCATTCTTCTCTAAAGCTTCAGGCAACGTGGGGAGGCTTACGAAATTTTTATCTGCAGCATCACAGGTCAGAGGAAAAGATTGTAGCCGTTAAAATGAAGGTTAAATATGTATAAAAGAGTTCACATGACTTCTTTGTTCGATACGAGCCTCCCAAACAAAGTTCTAGTGTTGGTATTGATTCGCCGTGTTTTCGTGCACCTACGAAACCAGAAACCTACGTCGTGCTTTGCCACATACTCGTATGTGGCAATCCTGAAACAATGTGGCGGTACTAGAATTACAAATCATGCACGTATGTTTTTTTCAATGCTTTTTTGCTACATTTCAATACAATAGCAACCACATAAATGTTATTTTACAACGCCACATACTCAGCCTCGTTAAGTTGGTGGGAATATGCGAAGTTGTGACGTTACGACGATAAATAAATCTGCTGTTCCTATTCTTATACCATGATGATGCTATCCTAACAAACGCTATTTCATTTTTGATGAATCAATTTCCAACTTTCCCATTATGAAACACCTGTATAAACATTTTGTGTTACACGATGCTCTATCTCATCGAATTCCCACGTCAACCCCACATAAGCGCCACTCCAATTCCTCTCCGCTCGTGCGAGCCTGAAGCCCTCAATCGCCTCTCTGTTGTTGACTCCCTCGGTTCCTTCTTAGCTTCTGGAAGGTCTGACTTTATAAAAGTATCTGTACCTCACTTCAATCTCTTCCCATACCATTTTCCAACAGTTCACATTCCTCAGTACAACCTAGCTTACGTTATAGAGCATTGATTTGCCGATTATGAACAGAAAATAAAGGAAGAAGGAAAGAAACGTTATTCCTCAGGTACTCGTGAAATATGCTTTGGTTTTTCAATTCTTAATGCTATCATCTTAAAACTAGTAATCATGCTTCCAGCGATTGTTCCCGTCCATCTTGTTACTTGTGGTACAGGCTTGTAGGACAATCAAGTCACGCAGAGGAAATTAAGGGGCGGTGGGGGTATTCGAACCCACGAAACCAGGGACCTGACAACACAAGTACAGATTGCTTGCCTTTCAGCTTTAGTGAAAGCAAATGTGTCCCAATGAAATACTCCTTGTTATCATTCATCGCAACTTTCAATAATGTCTGACAAATTTTTTATCCGTAAATTTGTTTTCGCGTTTAGAAAATGTGTAATTCTTTCAACATAATTGATTTTAAGCTGATCTTTCAAGTCTGATTCTCTATTTTCATCACACGCTCAAATTATTTATTATTTTTATAGACTAGAGCTTTAATAAATCTATGGTTAACTTAAGTATTGACGTTAAAGTGTGTATGAAGACTCAGCTTTACCAGGAGCACCGTGGATTTTGTAAAGTAATTGAGTGTTTTTACACAGTTCTAAATAGAATATCGTGTATGTCTCAGGTGGTGCTGTCGCTTCTAGAGGAAGAGTCTGTGTACCGCTCAAGCAGCGACTACGTAGGTGGTTCCCTGGGTCACGGAACAGGTGGTGGAGGCTTCAGTAATCATGGCGTGTTGTTGGGAGGTGCCTCGAACGACACCACTCCCTCCTTCGCAGCGTTGTTAGCCAACAGTGTAGTGATGTCCATGCGTTTCTCTGCAAGCGACGCGTCCATCATGGCCACAGGACACAGTTTTTCTGCTGAGGTTGGTTGATGTTTGACAGAGCCATTCGAATTAAAAGCGGAGCTTAGGAGTTTTCAATAACTGATAATGAAACTACCATTTCCATCAGGTTTAACACGTTTGTTGCGATGCGACCCACCGGTGGGTCATTCAGGTTAGGTTCTGTAATTTTTTCAAAGCTTTCTAGTGACTGTATGTACAAAGTAAAGATTTGCACCAGCTAGGCAATCGCAACAAACGTGTTAAGATTTCTGGAATTGTTTAACCCGCTCAATAAATGATTCAAGGTTAATATTGACCACTGTTTCGGTGACGTTGTTTATCAGCATTTTTATTCAGTCTTGTATATGTAGTGATAGGCAGAGGTTTAATTTTCAATGAATCTGCGAGTCGCCGGAGAGAATATTACATCTATTATCGTCATGCTACAGTTTCACCTATAATCATCATGCGTCCTATTACATACGTTGGTTGTTCTAAGTATGAAAAAATTGTTCAAATGAAACAACTGTGAAATTACACGGTGCACGCAAAAACGGGAAATTTGGTACCTCCAATTTTTAACTTTTAAACTTAGAGCATAAAACTTAACTGAAATTGAAAGTCTAATTTTCAATTTTAATAAGATACATGGTATGAAAAAATTTTATGCTAGGTAATATTTTTAGTTCAACTATAAAGTAAAGTAGGGGGAAATACATGTTAAACCTGAATTAGTAAAATATGTAATGTAACGAAGATTTCCTGTTTTTTTGTGTGTGACACCATGTACTTTGGTATTATAACTAACCATTCACAATCGATTTTTAAGAAAATAAACCGACATAGTTTTTTTCTATATTATTGTGATAAATTACAAACGCGGTGCAAATTCAGGTAGTAACTTGCCATTATTTTTACCGGCATTAGTAGAGATCCAAACCTTGGCTAGGATTACTTGAACGAATTTGCGTGCTTAAGAAATATATAAATAAATATCCACAGATTTTTTGTGTGTAAAATCAATCATGTTCACAGAATATGGTGTACCCTGACACTGAAACTGACTACAACGTAGCGGAGAAGTCAAGCAGTGGACTTGTAGTGGTCTGGTCTGTTCACGAGCCCTCGCAGCCGAAGCATATCTTGAGATGCAACTCTACTCCTAAAACATTAGCTTTTAGTCCTGGTCGCCCTCTGTTGGTGATGGCAGGGTTAGCAGACTCCACAATAGCAGTGTGGGATCTCAAAGAACCGGCGCATGTGCACCCCAACATGACCATAGACAAGGATTATAATTTAATTCATGTCGACTTGAATCAAGAAGGAATAGATCTCAAGAATTCGTCGCTGGTATGGAGATGCAGAGTCCCATCATTCATTACTGGTAAGTGCACTTTGGCCCGAATTAACGCATTCATAGATGATAATTGATCAAAATAGGCCTCATAATGTAGCAAAGAAAACTATTTCGTTTTCTGATATGTAGGACAAGTGTTTGTCTCGCTATTAAGGCAGAAATTAATTAGGTGGTAGAACTGAATTAATCCTTATATGAGGCTAGAGGCGCAGAATAAAATATGAATCAGTATTTAAGAACAAAAGTTCAATGAAAATCGCAGTATTTAACTAAGTAAAGTTCTTGCATCGGGAATTTGACGTTATGCGAGGCAAACTTTTAGTGCATATCAACATGCATTTTTCTGCAAAATACATCGTTCAATGTTCGTAAGTAAATTAAATCAAACGTGGGCAGAACATTTCTGAACGGCTATCATTCTGTATTTATAGAATCAAATTACACTCCACTTAAAAACAAAGTCACTAATAGCAAAGCATTTTTGGCATATTCCTTGTATTCAGAAATGTTTGCATTTGTTGTTAACTCTAATGTGAGAGTACAAACAGCTCGCGTGATTCTTGAAATCCATTTGTCCAGTGGTACCAAGATTAAATGCATGAATTGCGGTAACTCAATACTAAGTGATGCTCTAGACCCTTTCAGTACACGGATCCACTTATCTGAGACACTAATGGCTTCAAGAATCAGAAATGTAGTTATGAGTTTTTTTCAACAAGAAATTCATATTTTTATTTGGGAGGGGCTCGGCCTTTTCACAAAGCTCTTTTGAAGTAACTCTGTGATTTAAAATAGAGTATGGCAACCGGAACACGCCATTTGGTCCATTCTTGGGTGGCTACACAAGACCATTCCATTCTTGGGTTGCTGCTCATACCCACTAGTGAAGTATTGGGTTGACCGAAAAGTCCGTTTGGTTCTTAAGCGAAGTTTTTCACTAACAAAAATAAATCTGACTTTTTGACCAACCCAATATGAAGAAACAAAAAATTGCTTCGATGCAATATTTTTTCTCACTTTTTGTTCGCAGCTTGTTCAGACCATGGAGACATCGCTGATAGAAGTACTGACGCCTACAACAATCCAGAGTCGAGTACTTTGAAAGGCGCCAGAAAGAAATCGAGGCAAAACAAAAATTCATCATCAGAAGACGCTGACACGCAGGACGCAACCCCGGGGCTGGGGGATCTTGGTCACATGGGCAGCCCCATTATTTGCTTGCAGACCGTCGATGTTGCCTCTGAGGAACAGCAGGCTGGAGACAGTAACGCTTTCCAGGTGCAGTGACCTGTGCGCATTTCAATGTATTTTTAACCTATTTTGTTGACCTCATCTCTCTTAAAGTTGTGCCTAGAACTTATGGTTTCTTCTTCATTTTCATTCTTTTTCTCCTCAGTGTGTGACCAATGTACTGTTTCAGTCACAAAACATGTTCAAAAGCATTCGCATCTGTTTCAGTAGAGTGATTTGTTTCTCAGTGTATGGTGATGGTTATAGCTTAAAAGTCCTGGATAGAGAGTCCTTTTTTCAGACTATAATTGACAGTAAATTTTTATATGTCAAGGAACCCTTACAGGGTCTCTAAAAATTGAAAATGTTCAAACATCGACGTGTTTTGATGAATTAATTTTCTTCGAAGATTTCCGTTGGTCACTTCATATTTTGTTCTTTGAATTGTTTTCCTTTTCATTTTGTCTAGGTAGCCAGTAAAGATCTTCACCAGTGAAAAATGAGGAAAACAGCGTTTAACATTATTCCTGTTCACGCCTTCAACATGTTCGTTGTTAATTCACTTATTCCACCATAGTTAACAATTCCTTGTCTTTACTTTATTTAATTCAATTTTTTTTCTCAGGTGGTGAGCCTATCGTCTCGTGGGGAGTTAGTGTGGTGGGTGGTGGTGCAGATCAGGGACCGTCTGTCAGTCGGTGGTGAGAGGAGTGAAGTCTCCGTGTCCGCTCACTCAGGTGCCTCACCCTGGTCTCGCGTCTCCGTCAACAAAGCCTTCAGTCACTCAATGCTTTTACCGAACAGGTGAGAAGAAATCACTCGTGAAAACTTGCACAGGTTAACCCTTTCGGTACTGACGGCATCTCTGGTAGCCGCAGTCATTTTTCGCCTATTAAGATGCAGAGCAACACGTGTGTCTGTGCAAACGCTGGTAGGGCAGTGCAAGCTACAGTTTGATCAAGACAATGCAGTGACCGTAAAACATCACAATGCATCTTTTTTAAAATTTGATGTTAAATATGTTGAAAAGGTTTTGATGTTCGCATCATGGTACCGAAAGGGTTAAAATTCGTACGCTGGTAAGAAGACACAAGTAATGTATTGTTTCTCGTTTCAGGTTCTTTTTATTATACACCCTGGCTTCTCACACATGATGTGATTTGATTAGTGTTCTGAATTGAGGAATGAAGAACCAACTAGGGAACGTCTTGCCAAGGCTCAAATTAGATCATAAGGTTAAAATGACAGTAAATGCAAATATTTAACGCATACGCAGCGTATCATATATTATGTTAAATTGTTACAAAAATTGAAAATAATCAAGGTTCCACTGCCATTTTCTTTAATAGTATCGTTTTCCAGGGAATAGAAGTTAATTTTCTACATGAATAACCAACAGTAGCGCTTCAACTCAAATACTTGTTCCATCGTACTATACATATGTATTGTACCATACAGGTTACGCCCATCGTTGCTAAATCGTAATAGTAGCGACGTCTCAACTTTTCTTTGTTAGCAAAGTGTAATGAGTCTCCCTAGAACGACACATCTAAACTTACTCGAAAATGTGTTTCGCAGCCTCGACCTCTACAACCGCATTGGCTGCACTGACTGTCAACTTAGTCCCAGTGACCCCAGCACCATATATGTGAGCACCGACAGCGGCGCAGTCAGACACATCAACAGGCTTAACAACCGCACCAACCCTCAAGCCTTCCTCCCAGAAATGGGTGAGCACTGCCTTAATGAAAATAAATATTAAGATCTGAGTTAATCAGCGAGGTGATATCAAGGAACAGACCGTACTCTTTTAAATAATTTATTACCTACTTTCTGCAGTCTCTCCAGAACTGCAGAAGGACTTACGCTGTGCGGTTCTCATAAGAGCACCAGAATTTTTTTTTACAACGCGCGTAACCAAACGAACACTTGGTAAGAGTGTACTGCTTACTCCGTGTGTGACTGCAATGCCTCCTAAACTGTTCGTATTTCTGACGTAGCGACAGATCTGTCCAATAACAAGCATGAGAAACATATCGGTGATTTTGTTCAGCCAGTAACTAGTACGTTGCTAGTGATAGTGGTTCTCACTGCGTTTAACATCCATCACGTACGTATTGTAAATTAAACTGTGACAGCAAGAATATTTATGCAGTTCTCCATTCGAGAATTTTGCTCAAATAGTGATCATATATAAAGGACATGCTAAATATATATTGCACGTATTTATTATATTACGTTATTTTATTGCAGTTATTGTTGTTAGATACAACCTACATTGTGTTGATTTCTTGTTAATATTCTGAATAGAATTGCTTTCATGATCTGGGTCTGTAGATGTGGTTAATCTAGGAATATAATAATCATAATAATAATCCGAGTCTGTGGATTACATCGCGCGTCTTGCATGGGCATACGGCATGGGACTTCGGTATTGAAACGGCATGGGACTTCGATATTGAACCAAGAATGGGCCAAACGGCTCGTTCCTATTGCCTTATTCTATTCTATTCTTGCAGAGCCAGCGTGCAGCGCCACGTGCGTGTGCGTGTGCCCTCACCTGCCCAGCTACCTGCTGGTGGGCTGCAGCGACGGCTCCGTACGGCTTCACTCTCTAAGCTCGGCCCGTCCTCTCACCACTTGGCCGCCCCCCGACCTCAACAACCCGCGCCCTGTTATCCAAATCACCTGGTCCCATGAGAGGCCTTGCGTGTTCTACGTACATGAACACGAACGGTAAGATGCTTAAGCAGTTAATGGATTCCCGCCATAACGCTTCTTTCATTGGTGCATATAATCATGTGAATGTTTTCAGGTAATACTAATGCGAGAAATGAAGGATTACTGTTAGGATTATTATGAATATTTATTGGAAAACAGTCCTCGAACACGAGAATATACTGAGAGGGGCTTGGCAAACCTCTAGGATTGGGAGGATTTCTGAGACTCAACTCCTCTCCCCCACACATCTAGGAGGGTGTGCGAGCTGCTCGGTGCTCATGATGTGCACAGCAGTAGTTGTCAGTGATGGGGGATGTGACTGCCATCAAGATGCTCAATGGCTGAGCTACGTGCAGCAAATTCAGCCGCACTATTAAAGAATTTGTTATAAATTTAGTCATTAGATTCAAAAAGATGTCTGTATATTTACTTTGCTTCTTCGCCCGTTGAAAGGATCAATTGACATGTTACTTCATCCATCATTGTTACAGTATTTCACTGTCCTGGTTTATGATTTATTGAAATAACCGTAGTTTTTTCTACAAAAATCGAAAAGCATGATGAAAAAATTTACAAAAACTTTCGTAAGAGCTCCAAGTCCGGAAAATGTTATCAATCTAAGTCTATGCACAACTAGCAGCTTTTGAGATAACAATTAAATAAGAATATACGTATTTATTTATCTTCGATTACGCTTAAGTCCACTGTTGAAAGGAAAGGCGTTGTTTATCTTAAACCATTTCTGTACAGATGAAAATTTTAGCTACGGCTATCAACCGTCGTTTTCACAACAAGCGCAGTTAACTGCTCAAAGTTAACTTGACTTGCTCCACGACATCAGCACAACGATACCTAGAAGTATCATTCGAAGAAAATACAGAAAATTACAAAAAAAGACTTTATTACCCAGTGAAGTCTTTCTTCTACAACTTCGTCAATTCAAGGCATTCCTCCTGTAAAAGCATATTATCTACATGTGTGTGCATGTAAATAGATTACACAAATCTTTACTTGGACCAGGATACACGTGTGGGACCTGAGTGCTGGAGACATGTCCCCTGTGACGTCCCTGGACACCAAAGCCCTCATGGGGGAAGAAGGCCCAATGATCTTCAGCCTCGCACCTGCCAGACTCTTCAACAGGGATGTCGTTAATGCGGTCAGTGCATCAATCTTCTATGACAGGACTAATACTTGTTTTGTAACCATAATTTTTCACGCATGACCATCATCTCTTTCGCGCACGACCATTATGCCCGTATGCCCCCGACCTATGTGAACACAAACGCATCTAAAATCTAATGGGAGTATTTAGATCGTAAAATTTTAAAAAATTTCAATTTTCGTTCAAGGACAAGATTAAATCCACCAGCGTCAATCCCAGACGAAATAGTTGTACAAATCAAGCGTATTTTTTATCATAAAACGCAGATAAGAGTTTTTGCGTTAGCGAGCTTGTACACTCAAAACACTGTCTACCATTGCGGCCAGAAGTTGATCCCTTCTTAGAACTTCAGCTGATTGAAGTATTGTTTCGTTCAGCCGTTAAAGAAAAACTGGTTTGAACAGCCAAACCAATACTCCAAGTTGTTTATTTATTAATACAATGACGATATCAGTACAAAAACTATACATTTAACTGCCTCCTACTTGCTGTTTTCTGAAGATACAAATTAATTCATCAGTTAATTGTATGCAGTTACCACGGACAAATAGAATATCATAAACAACAGAGTGAACCTTCGATCTCACACGAGCGTCAGTCCACTGGAGGCTTGGTAAACCACTCAGCGAATTAATAATAAAAATGACATTTATATAAAATAATAACATTGAACTCTCGCAAAATTTCGAAGCAAATGTCGACACTTGTTTGATAAAAGTTTCAAGTTACTGATTGTGTCTTGTTCGTTTCGTGTGCAGCTGTTTGGGAGCAGATCCGGACGCCTGATCATCCGCAAGGTAGAGAGCGATTTTCTTAGCGAGTCTCCCGAGGAAAAAGAGATGGAACTAGAGAGATTCAAATTCTATGCCACTATCATTTAATAATTGACATATTTAGTTCATTTAAAGTTAGCAATTAATTGTCTTCAACTACTATTCAAAAATTCTTCGGCAATGGTTTGTAACAGGTAAACTTTATCGGTAGCTAACTCAGAATTCGAAGTAAGAACAAATTAAGGGACCAATGATTATTGCATTTTATCTGCTGTTAATGTCGATCTGATCACTGTCACGGTCTGACCCACGGGAAATTTGTTCCTGGGTTCCTCGGTGTCATGTCAGCCAGCAGGGGCGCTGGTTGTGCACTAAGAATCACAATTTCGAAGCAATGCTGCACTTTCTCGCTGGCAAGAAACCCAAGGTGCGGCGTTACAGCCAAGGGTCTCAGGACATAGAACCGGCTCAGTCGAGGTATGTTTTCTGCTGATTTCTTACGATGATTGTTCGTGTATTGTGAAATGCTCTTAGAGAATAGAAGTAATCGCAAAGGGAACAGAGAAACTCTATCTATAAGGAACTTTTGTAAACTTCTTCCCTGATCGAGTAAAAGAATGCTAGGGTTCAAAAACGAGAAAATTATGCTCGCAATAAGTTTAGATTCTGTATCTCAGTTCCAATTACCCCTTGGGATCGTCGCTATGAATCAATTCTATCTCTCTGAAACTGTTAGAAAACCTATCATGCCTCCGAACATTCAAACGAGTTCAATTATAGTGCTCTTAAATAAGATGAACTATACAGGTTCGGTTACACGAACTATATTACCGTTTCTAATCTAAACAGCATTTCTGCGCGTATTGCTCTACTCAAACTTGTTTATAACCCCATATTCTTTGTAGGTTTCTTGTTGAGAGAAAACTATGGGGGAAGCTTTAAAGGAACAATAAATGCATATTATACGATTAGCATTTCTATGATAATGCCTGCATAATTAGCAATGATGCATGAAGTTAGCAGTTCATTTAAGCAGCCGAAGTGGGGACATAAGAGGTTAGATTTCTGTAATGTTCTTAGAAAAATAAGATTACGGCTTAACCCTTTAGCGACGAATTTCTTTTTCTAGTTTCTACGTTTAACACGTTGAATGCGATTGTCTAGCTGGTGCAAATCTTTACTTTGTACACACGGTCACTAGAAAGCTTTGAAAAAATTACAGAACCTAACCTGAGTGACCCACCGGTGGGTCGTATCGCACTTAACGTGTTAAGCTCACAAAGACCGTCTGTACACTGATGCAATGAAGCACGCTGAGAGCCAGGCAGCCAAAAGAACGACGCTGTAAACATGCCGCCGCGTTCAAACCTAGTAGCAACCTCATATTGCTCACTGTTTAATTATTAGAACATTCTCCCAAAGACCGGAAAAAAGGACCGTATGGTCCTTTCGTCGCTAAAGGGTTAAATTCAATCGAGAAATCTAATGAGAAAGGAAGGATATTAGTTAACAAATGAACTAGAGAATTGAAATTAAGTAGTTCCCATTTTTATAACCGTAGACTAGAAGTTAAGATTGTGATAAAAATTTCAGATTTAAGTAATTTCGATATGCTAGTTGTTGGGAAGAAGTCGAGCACATAGTATTCACCTTCAAAATCATTGGACGTCGGAGCAAGTTCACTAAAACTGTAAGACACGTCAAGTTTTGTATTGAAACATTTTAGATCTTGCGTACTCGGTGAAGTTAATAAAAATTTGGACAGTTGAAATTTACTATGTACGAATGAATATAATGAACATTTATACAGTTGCAGATACTCAGGGCTTTGAAGCAGCTGTTAAGTAGAGCTACAAATTTAGACTCGTAAGGAAAAAGGTAACGCAATATTCCGATGCCTGAACTGAAATTTTATGATGTAGTATTTATTCTTCTAGGCTGTCATCCATTTACTTCGAAAGTTTCTATTAACTCAGCAGGGCAATATTTTAATCTGTTCTCCCAGTAACGGGACTGGTCGTAGTCAGAGATTTGCTTCAGTTAGAGTGAAAAAATGACAGTTATGTGTAAGTGTTAAAGGCACATTAAAACACCTGAATTTGCAGACGCTACTAACGATTAGCTTAGTTTTTACAATTGACTTTTCCTAAAATATTTCACGGTCATGTAAAGAGTGTGAGATCTTTGAGCACTTTTTGTGTAACATTTAGCACTTCAAAGGACATTGTACAGAGAAAATATATGAAATTATACGTACTTAGTTTTTCTTCTTACATTTGTAACTCCTAGACTGAAGATCATAAAATTATCGAATTGAAGCATAATGTTTCACCATTTCAAGTCAAGTTCCTACACTGCCAATTATTAAACGGTAGAGCATACCAACCCCCAAAACGAGTGTCGACACAGGAATACTGTCAGTAGGTCAGAGGAACAAAAGGATTTATATAATATAATGTACTGTTTTCCCATCTATGTTAATACTATTACAACAAACGCTCTTAGTGATTTACAAGGCTAATAACTTTAAATTTTCAAAACTTTCAAGTACAATTGCAATCGAGAAATATTGCTACGACAATCATGCTCATATGAGAATAATAGATTCATATTTGTAAACTTACACGTGCATGCACATAGTTATAAGTAACCTAGGTAAAATCTATTCCCACATAAACAGTACACTCTCCCCTATGATTTCAACACCAAGCAACAATGGTTAACCCTTTAGCGACCAATTTGTTTTTCTAGTTTCTACGTTTAAGCTCACAAAGACCGTCTGTACACTGGTGCAATGAAGCACGCTGAGAGCCAGGCAGCCAAAAGAACGACGCTGTAACATGCCGCCGCGTTCAAACCTAGTAGCAACCTCATATTGCTCACTGTTTAATTATTAGAACAATTCTCCCAAAGACCGTGAAAGACGACCGAATTGTCCTTTTAGTCGCTAAAGGGTTAAATTTACTCCGCAGTTGCGAGCGTCTACGCAGTTGCGTTTTCTGTCGTACACGTACGGTTCACACTTACATACGTCAATTGTTCAGTGTTAAATATGTACGAGAACAAAAATAAATACAGAATGACTATCTACGTCATTTCGCGTCAAACATAATATACGTAATTAAGCTTTAAATTCTCGATACGATTAGCGCGAACAATACGCGAAATCATGCACGTAAATACAGTTTACATATAATATTAATAGTCATCTTTTAGTCACGACGTCTAGTTTCTATCCTACATGTGAAAAATGTATAATCGAATTTTTGTTTCTAATAAAACCTACACAGTAGCTTGCTTCTATTCCTCAACCCGTTATATGAACTTTGGAAACATACATTTCCAGAGAATTTAACTTATTCCAGCAGCAATGCAACTCTGACGAAACCTCCGAAAATTGCTACGTTCGATTTGCTTCTAACGTTGCCATAGTAAATACTAAACTTTATAGAAACACATACTAACTACTAACTTTCTATGTTCCTTCCCCATAATTTTTTTTCTGAAGAGAAACACAAACATGAAAACCAATGGGTCCTAATTTTATAATGACGGCTGTCGCGAAACGTTCTTGGTTTCTAATATTAGATCTCGTCTAATCAAATCAAATCAAATCCAATCTGAGAAAATAGAAACTATATACTCAAGATGTCTAATATATAGTTATAGCCCTGTGTACCGAATTTTTAAGAATTATCAAACACAAAACCTTTATTTTTAACATGATTGAGGTACATGACTAAAAATCTAAGATCTACGGGCGAGTTAATAATTAGATCGTCTTTGGAATTGTAAGTTGAGTAAAACATTTGTACCACAATTATAGAGCTTGAGATTGAAGATGACGAAAACTCTTCCAAACTATAGTCATAGGCATCATTTGAAGTTAGGTAAAAGTTAACGAAAAACGAAAACTAGCAAATTTTGGCTAACATGCGATACCTTTACAGAAGATAACTATGCTTAGAGACCAGACGCTACAACTGTCTTTCTTAATACAAGATTACTTGGCGCGTTCTTACCTTCATAAGGAAGATCGATGGAAAACATGAAAGTGCAGACATCCTTGATTAACGAGTCTTCGACAGATGTCACTCCGGCGGTGAGGAAAGGAAAAATTGTGTCCAAGAACCCGATTACTGCGTGACTTGGAGACTTTCTAAATGAAGCTTTCGATATCTTGACTCTCTTGATTCATTATGGTTGAAAACAACGTTCCCAAGACGATGAAATCAAAATGAAACTTTACCTGCACTGAATTGTGAATTATAAATGATAATTTGCATCTGCCACAATCATGAAATGAAATGTAAGAAAAAGTGAAATTAAAGCCTATCTAAACAGAAATAACCCATATTCTTATGCAGCCAAGTCTTGATTGGAAGAATACTAAACAAAATTTCGGCAGTCAACCATCAATTCTACATCTACACGGACAACTACAGTGCGCTAAATACAATACATACCCAGGTATTTTACTTCCACTAGGGAATCGTAGCGAATATTCACGTCTACCAAGAATGCACGTTATTAGAGTAAAAAGGGTTTTCCAGTCCTCTCGCTACGTACATTTTGCACTAGTTAGATGAGCTTACTGACCTGTGTAATCTTAAAGCCCACCTCACAACGCGGAAAACAAATATTGAAGTTGAGTAGGGGGCGAGTTAACGCTCCTGTCTTCATCCACCTCGTAGCGTTGAAAAGTAGAGAACCATTACTCCTATCAGTTCGATTAAATTGAATACAGCAGAAAAGTATCGAATTTAAAATAGAACATGAATAATAATTACTTTTTGTACGTTCTTCACATTACATACATCATACTTATTACCATCATTTTATGAACAATTAAACAAAATATTCCCGATTAATAATGATCGAATTTTCCTCATCAATTTATTCCTTTCGAAAATCTAACACCTAGACTCGTTAATCTGGAAATGCCAAACGAAATAAAAACTGCACAAATTATTAAAGAAGAGAACAACATGGATATGTGATACAGATGAAGATTAAATAAGTAAAGGCGTCAATGAATAAGTGTCCGTAATTTGGAACACTGTTTCAACATTACAACGAAAAAGGCCGGAGACTAAGGTTAAATATCATTTACATGAAACTGCAGAGAAAACATTTGAATTTAGAAGCTCAAAGATGAATATGAGAGCGGACATAAACGAGCGATGCAAGCCCAGCGAATAACATGCATGAGAGATGAAATTGAAATGTAATACTAGATCTGGCTTATGTTATTAAGCATTAAAATCAAGTAAATATTGCACAACAAATGTCGACGTTCAACCTAATAGTCGCGAGGACTACCTATTTATGACTGTTTTCTGAAAGTTAAAGCTCCAGTCATGCACCATTTGAATATCGAAACAAATCGCAATAAGGATTGCAGGCGCAAAGCCTCGCAGAAAATATAAGTATCGCTGGAAAAACGAACGTAAGAATAGATGTATAACTATATATATAAGTTCGTAGAGGTTAAATAGTTGGTTCAGCCGTTTCAGAGATTGTACTCGAAAAAAACGTCTTTGTATTATTTAAGAAAGTTCAAAGCCGGTGTTGCTCGTGATGGCATACTTTAACTTACTTCTAAGAGTGGCCTTTTTCTGATAATTGGGCAGCTTTAGGAGGTTGAAACACGTTGACGCTGTCGGCAGTCTATGAACAGGATCTCTTCGTCCGACTGCCAGGAAGCCCCGTACAACGCTGCCCACTGTATCTCCAGTATCTTCGTCGTCACCCACCTCAACACAGCGAATGGAAAACGGAGGCTCTAGGTGGGCGAAACCCAACAGCGGGGGCTTTGAACAGCTGGTGACGAATTTGAGGAATAGGCTAAGCTCCTTGGATGACAGATCTTTCTCGAGGATGTCCCACAACCAGCACACCACGCGATGACTGTCGTGAAAGCCTCCGTAATACTGAGTATGCTTCCTCAAATCTTTCAGATCAATGTCGGCGTTATCACCAGAGATGATTCGCTGCAATTCAGGGATAGAAAACATGGCGAGCCATTCAGGATTGATGATGCTTCGAAATCCCTTCACGAAAGCGCGAGTTTGAGCTCGTATCTGAGTGTGCATCTTGAAATGAGCCATGAGGTGTATGTACACGATTCTGTTGTCGTTAGTGACGGGAAGAATTTTGCCAGCGGGTCGAAGTTCGTGGCTCACCAGTTCTCCCAGCCGTTCCTCATCGTACGAAAATGTGAGCCCTAAGTCCTCAACATTTCCTTCATAGTGCTTAATATATGTGAGATTTTTGTAAAGCTCAGGGTCCAGAGATGGAAGTTGGTCTATGCTTGAGTACAGAGCAGACTGTTGTTCGCCAATGACTTGACTCAGAAAAAATCCAGCAAAAGGACAGTCGACAACAATACCCTCATACAGAGCTTTGCCTAACATCTTGCCGGTAAATTCTAGCAGTTCTAAATGGTTGTCAGTTAACCCAGATGAAGGGCTTGGATACAGCTGATTTTCACTGCTCATGCAGAACAGGTTTAGCGAGGGATCCAAAACTCGCTTTAACGTCTCTTCCAAAAATTCTTTGAAGACTCCATCCTGGTCAATACCTGCTTCATCAAGACCTTGCTCATTGACAAAACGAACTCTGATGACGCCTTTCAGGGCATTTGGAGAAAGGGTATTCAACTGTCGATAGCCGTCCTCGACTAGCCGTGACCTGTACACCGTGATCAGAGTGAAAGGTTGAGGTGAAGCAAGCGCTAAAGTCGCTTTCTGAGCAGACACGTTTGCTCGGAACAACAGCACGCGTTCTTCGTGAGGGATCACGTGGGGCAAAGTTTGTAGTATAACCTGCTCGACTATGTTACCATTCATTAAATTATCCTTGAACGTCGACAATTTCAATTCTGGAATAAGCCATGTGGTCTCAGATGGCACGAAAGCGCGGCGAGAATTACGCCGAAAAAGAAGAGTCAGTAATGAGTGAGCAGACGAAAACAAAGGACAAGACCACACATGACGGCAGTCCACGAGTCGTTGGTCTATGAGCTTATAGCAAAGTGCATTCAAGAAACAAACAATAGAAGTGTAGTCTGAGATGGAAAATGGCTTCTGCTGCTCATACATTTCTAGATCATCGAGCACTGTGACCAGATGCGCTGTGGCATCGCAAAATAAAATTAACATGTGAAATTCTGGGCTAGAAGGCTTGCTGGCTTGAGCCAGATGCTCGAGGAATGTTTTTAGGCCACAATTATTCCCGAAAGATTGCAAAAGCCACCAAAGCTGCACGACAACGCCACTCTTGTAGCACAGTCCTGTGAGCACGTCCATTTTGAGTTGCGTAAGCGTGTGCATGGCAAGATGGAAGAGGGAGCACGTAACTGTTACGCGTTGGACAGCCGGACAGCTTAATTTGTTGCTCGTGTAGTTTTTGGAGCTTTTACTGCTATTCGTACCGAGCGATAGACGCTTATCAAGAATACGTCGAAGTGACCAGGGTCGAGATCCACTAGAGTTTGAAGCACCTGAGACAGCGACGTCCCTACCACAGCCACCACCACTTGTAACTTCATGAGGCGGCAATAAGGGAGGCAGAGCCGCAAATAACGTATTTAAAAGAGGTTGCGACCATAAAAAATGAAGCTGAGGGCGTACGAACTCTAGGCTTTCTTGAAGATGATTGTCAAGCTGTTGGGCAAACCAACCAAGCACTGGGTGCCACTGACTGGAAGTAGCACCAGCACCACTTGACTTCGTCCCAGAATGACAGAAGCCACTTTGCTTATTGCTCACGTATTCGCCACTCTTTTCCAACAGACGTCGTGCGATCGATATAAACTTGTCTATGACTTCTTCGAAACGGGTTTTGGTCTCCTGGACGTGAGTGCCAGGAGTGGACTCTGATCCTGCTTTGATGGCCTCGTTGTGGGCCACGACGTAGTGATGGGCTAAATGAACCAAGTTAGCCAGCAAACACAGAGCATAAGAAGCTTCCAGAGTGTGGAAGACAATGCGAAGTCGCTGCTCGTTGTGTAGGTAATAGACACAGAGCTCAAACACGTTCTTCTTTTGAAGCAGTGAGACGCTCTAAAAAAAATAATTTGAATCAACACTGGCATTATGGAAATTGGTTTATCCACTGGAAATACAGCAGATTACACTCATATAATGCTAATTCTTGACAGACAAATAAAATGTCTTAGCGTCCCTCATTGGCGGGGATAGAATAAAAAATAAGAAATTTAGTCAAATTAAAGCAATGTCACACATGTGATGAGCCCACAACAGATTTCTTGTAATTCCCTGACTAAAGACCCAAGTATTCATTCAATAAAATTTTACAGTTCACGATCAAAATATAACACGATTAATGACAAGCCCCGATAAACCAAATACTTTTCCCTGCAGATACTCAGCCAAATTTCACTCGTAGATCGACTGCAGCAACTCCGTTCGTGAGCACACCCCCACAACGCTCGTGAGCACACCTCACCCGAACGCTCGTGAGCGCACACCCCCGCAACGCTCGTGAGAACACTCACCTCTGGCACCATCATGGTAAGATGACGCACAACGCCCGGCACGCTCACAAACTGCAGGATGAGCTGTGACAGCAGCTGTGCCTCCACTCCGCCGTCTACAGCTGCAATGAAGCGCTCATGTCATCCGTTACTCATCACAGACGTATCCTTGAGTCTGTCATACAGGGTAGGATTTGGTAGTTAGTCCTCGTTATACAGTCATTCTTTATCCGGTAAATTCACAGTTACGGTGACTATCTGATGTCTGTAGAGGTGACTTTCGACGTGCTTGAACACATATCCTATTATTACATTTTAATAACCACGTTATACTGGGTTATACTGGGTTATACTGGGTTATACTGGGTTCGGTATACGGGAATTTCGATTTGCTGCAAGGTTTTCAGGAACGCATATGTACCGTATAACAAGTAATGGGATAAACGCTTTGGTAATTTCTTAGAGATACCCTAAAGTCGTATTATCGTCGTGTACTCAAGTATGTTTCAAACACAAACATACATGAGTACACAAATAAACTTTTCTCACCAGAAGAATTAGACATTTTACACCAATATTCTATTTTGACATTTCTAAGGAAAAGGATGATGTCCAGTGCACGACTCGTGAAGTTAATTATCGACGCTGTCACCGTGTTGGCAGACAACACGATCAGGGACAATCCACTTAATAGAAATAGTTATATCAATTGCTTCTATTCATAATTCGGGAATTAATTTGTCCCCGAATTAATCGCAATTTGCATAAACACCTTTTTTGGGACCACTGGAGCTGGAGGAGGGGGCAGAGACTGGTCTGACCATGACAGGGCTGGTCCAGGACTGAGACGCAGCCACACCGTCAGGAAGCGGTCTGAGGGCGAGAGTCAGAACAGCCCCCAAAGACGGAGGTCTTAACACAGGCTTGCTCCGACATAACCCTCTCAGCAGCACGTGCTGTAAGTCCAGGATAAAATACATGGAATTACTTAACATTATGCTTGAGATGGCAATTTAGGGAACAGGCGGCTTTCATTCATGACGATGTCTTTGATCCTCTGTGCTAAAATCAGCTATACTCAAACCCTCCTCTAAAATGATGTAGCAATAAAGAAGACAAGTTACAAAAATTATTACTGATATTAAAAATGTAGCACTTACAATATCTGAGCAATACAATACCAAGTTCACGTAAAGTAAAAGTACATTTTTATAAAATATGTAACAACTTTTGATCTACCTGCGCACATTACTAATTGTACTAAAAATTTTGACTGCAGCATCTCAAAAAATTGTGCGCTTTTATCCGATAGTATACCTCGTATTATTACGAGGTCCTCGAGAAATTGAACAATTTTGTTCACTATTTTCAAAAATTATTAAATTCATTTTCACTGATCAGAATTTACGGAATTTAAACTAAAAACACCAATGCTGATTGAAAGTTCACAAAGTTTGAGAGTTAGAAGAGTGGCTAAGACTCTAGCTATGAAGGGTCATCTTCTGGATTGCTGCAAATCAAATAAATAATTGCAACGTCAAGCACAAGTTTTTTGTTGAATTCTTCAATCTTTGATAATTTCAGAGGTAATTGAGACTCTCTGGGTCATTATATCCAGCAACAGAGCTGGGCAAACTGTGAAGAAATCCCTCTGTTCCCATTGATGGCTTCGACCAAGCTTGAGTTAGCGTGGCAATACAAACATTGAAACTATGCAAATATTGAAGTATCATACTTTAACCAACAACGGAGTGCTTACCATGAGCTTCGAGTAAAACTCCCCCTAAGCCTAGAGTAGAACTTACCCTAAGTGTAGAGTAGAACTTACCGATTGCAGAATAGAACTTACCCTAAATGTAGAGCAAAACTCAGCCTAAGTGCAGAGTAGAACTTACCTTAAGTGTAAAGTAGAACTCAACCCAAGTGTAAAGTAGAGCTCAACCTAAGTGTAAACTAGAACTCAACCTAATTGTAAAGTAGAACTCAACCTAATTGTAAAGTAGATCTCAACCTAAGTGTAAAGTAGAACTCAACCTAAGTGTAAAGTAGAACTCAACCTAAGTGTAAACTAGAACTCAACCTAATTGTAAAGTAGAACTCAACCTAAGTACGGAGTAGCACTCACCCTGAGCGTCGAGTAGAGACGGGTACTGACGAGATGCTGCAAGAAATTGTGAGTGAGTTTATTGAGAGGTGGCAGAAGAGGAGGCGGCAGTGACGGCCATGTGAGGGTAGCAGTGAAGTCGAGCAGCAGGTGCAGCAGCACTGACAGCATGCGGCTCTCGTTGCTCAGCTCACCACTCAAACGCTCCAGTGAACTGCACGCCAACTCTAGCACCTGAAAATAGATGCATTTATTAGAGTTGAGTTCTCCTATCTCAAAGAGAATCACATCAATGAGGAGAAGTAGGAATATTGTTCACTTAGAGATACAGATTCAGAGTTTTTGCTCTCGGATGCTAAGGAAGTGTGTGGTTTTGTTTTCTATAAAAGTGTGTGGTACTATGCCTGACTGTCATGGGGCAGGGATGGTTTCATACTTTTATAAAACTGTGAGAGGTTTAAAACTGAATTAATAATCTGTACACACGGTTTTCTAATTTATTTCCCAGTAAAACATATTCAATACCTAATGAAGAGGACAAAACAGAGAGATAAAGAAAGTAAATCAGATGCTGATTATTACTGAAAACCAATACATAAATGACCAATATATATTATGAAACATATATAATAAAATAAACAAACTTTAATAACTGCTATTTAAAAATATCAACCTTTTAAGCGCAGAACCACGATGTCAAAGACTTAAACCTTCAATTCTCCCTTTCATTTTATAAGTTACTCTGCAATACTATTATGAACATTTTGCATGTATTCATAAAAACATTGGCAAGTAGATATGCCAATAGTTGTCTCTTAAGCTATTACATACATGAGCAGCTGCTGCTTGAGTTTTGCCGCCATCAAGACATAAAAGAGTCAATATACTTCAATAAAGAGCATGGGTTCTTCTAACCCTCAGTAAGAGAGCAGCAGAAAATGAGGCAAACTAAGCAAATAAGGCCATCACCTGCTTCATGTGCTGGATCCACGCCAGAGTGTGGTCTTTGCTGAGGGCACACGCAATGCAACGCTGCTGGAAACTGGGGCTCCGAAGACTGGCCACAAGGTACCTCAGAGAGTGCAAAATTATATGAATGGTAAGCTAATATAATCCATGACACACAACTACAGTAGTTTGTAATCACAGATGCAATGGTAAAGTAAGGCAAGGCTTTGAGTTATTACCATACAACCAAAACCATTAAAATAATGCATGTATGTCTGCAAGACCATAAATTGCACCTTCTAATGTTTGCCAAATTAAAAGGAATGATATTTCTGTCCATTTTTCAAGTGATTCCTTGTTTCTAAGTATTTTATTATTACAGCTGGTTTTGTGTTCAATTCAATTCAACAAAAAGTTAGAGCCAACCCCAACCAAAGTACATGTACCCTTGAATGTACAGTTACTAAATTACATCAGCAATAACAAAGCATGTGTACAACTCTCACACCTCTGACTTTAATGCATAAACAAGAAAATGTGAAACATCAGCAGTGAAAAATTAGTCAATGACATATCAAGTCATTCATCTCAACAATGCTGCTACAGAATCTACATGCTGAGTATTCTTCTTTGAAAGCACTGGGATGTTTTAATCTAGAATTTGATCCAAAAGAAAATATTTTAACAAAAAGTTTAAAACCCATCATTTCAACATTAAACCTGTTGTTTTTATATTTTTCTCATGAGTTTTCCTGCATTACAGCCCCATTTCTGCTTTTGTGTATTGAACTTCTATTCCAGCCCTCAACTAATACAAGGAAGGACCATAAATAAGATTCAAGTATGATCTCTTGCTCCATTGAGCTCTAAGCTTGGACTGTCATAGGACTTAGAAATGTATTAGAAACCTTGAAATTATTAGAACAGATAATTAATCTTCTCATAACCAAGACTAATACCTGCAATAATTGTGCAGTCTCTGCTCATCATGCTTGACATTGAAGTGTCTGATGATGGGTGAAGTGATGGTGAAAACACGTAGGGGTGGTGGTAGCTTGGCATCTGTAGTGGTGGTGCTGCCATTGAACCCACCTAAAACCAAGTCAAAGTCCTCCCTGAAAAAATGCAAAACACATTAGTAATATGAACACTATTTAACATATCAAGAAAAAATCAAAAAAATCTGCTGAGGAACAAAAACTCACTATTTCACAATTAAAAAATTAAAAATTTGAACAAATAGCACTTAAAAGACCAGCCACTCAAAAACATCAATATTCACAAACAAATCTTGAAAAATTTAAACAAATTAATGCTTTGACAACTATACTTTTATTCCATATTCAAAAAAATGAATAATTTCATTATAAATGTGTATGCAAATCAACATAAGCAAACATTACTTCATTTCTCACCTGGCCTTTTTCCAAAATTGCCTCTGTGCCAAAAATCTTCTAACAGTGGCTTGTATAACCACAGCAGCAGCCTCCCTCTGTCTAGCAGCAGCTCGTTCCTCCCGAGCTTCCCGAGCAGCAGAGACAATCTGTTCACCCCCTCCACACGACCCTCCAAACATTATACACAAATTCTAAAACTCTCAAATCCTTTTAGTATAGTAAAAATATTTCTAACAATTATGTAAAGGAAAATTTCTATCACTGATAATGATGTGACTAACATCAGAAAGATATTGAATCACTATATTAGCAAAGCCACTTTGGCAAATGGAAAATAAAAAGAGCAATAGAAAACTGATAAAGAAGAATAAAATGACTAAATAAAAATCAAAACACACTCAGTACAAATAGCAGAAGTTACTTTCATGCTGAAACTTCCATTTACATTACCAACATCAAATTGGATTGAATTATTCTCCACTACAACCTCAAGAAAAAATAATATAAAATCATTTAGTACAGTACTTCAATATGACCAGCTTAAATTCAAAAGAAGCTGTATAATGCTCAAATAATTTTGTATTTAGATGCACAATATCATTTGTACCTTCCCTCCTGAAACCATCCAAAGCATATCACACCTTTCTATAAAATTTCATTTTACATAACATAAAAGTCCACAATTGAAAACTATAGTAACTATAGTATAAAGCTATGCTATAACTATATTGTAGATCATGAGTTACTAGTTTTTAAATTCTCAGTAAGGAAACTAATTGTCTCTTGAAAATTGTACCTTTTCTTTCTGTGGAATCCATGATTTGGTATAATAAAAGGTCATCATAACAAACATACCCTAGCAGCTGAAGACTAGAGGCATGGAAAGGAAAACCGCACTAATACAGCCAAGAAATAACTAGAACAAAGATATACATCTAATAGTGTAACACAAGTTTATCTTACTTAAATATCTCCTCAACTTGCGTTAAATCAAGATTATTTGCCACAGCCAAAGAAACTTCTTTAAATCAGGCATATTGGTTTCTCATTTCTTAATGCTAACACCTTAAAACTAGTGATCATGGACCTTACTACTGTTCCCGTCCATCTAACTGTTGTGACATAAAGCAGTGGACTTGTATTGATGATCTGGAGGCTTGAGGAAATAATTTAAGCAAACTTTTCCTGTTCAACTACTCCACAAGGAAGAAAAATTCAAGTGCGGCACGAAAGCTCGAACAAGGGTTATTGGCCATTTTTAACCGATTTTAAAGTTCACGTAAGAGAAAGGAACTTTATTTTTAATCAGGTGTACAGTGCAGGTACATTGGATTTTAAATTCTTAATGCTAACATCTTAGGTAGTGATAATGCTTCCCGCATCCGAAGTGAGGATGCACACTACTGGACCACTGTGGCGGCATGGGTACCAGGTTTTTATTAATTGAATTAGATATTTCAGGAATAAATTAATTATACTCCCTTAAGCCGAAGCATATGTTATTCACCCTTCAAATGACCATTTTTAGTTAAACACCTGTATTAAAGTCAAAGTATTGGAAACGGTGATGCAATTTTGATTAGTGTTCCAGTTTCCGAGACGACGGTGTCAAGGCCCCTACTCCTTATTTTGGTGTATGAATATGTGCCCATATCCTGGTCCGCGTTTTGGTTAGATCTTTGTTTTAGCGGAAAAAACCTTCGTATACGAAAAGTGAGCGTAGCTCACGGTATCTCGTTCATGATATCATAAAAGTAATGGTAAGGGACTCAATAGCGAGTTAAGTAAATTAATCTGGCTAATAGTGTAAGAGAATATCCTAACAGCTGATGCTAGACTGCTAGTTAATGATTTGTTGCGTGAAAACGACCTATTTCACAGAACATTTAACTCTACTGTTTATCTACTTTGTATTTCAGTTATTTATTCAATATTTTGTGCAAAATAATTCAAACAGCTTCTTCACTTTTATACAAGAAGTCGTGTTATCATGTATGCGTTATCAATTGTTCTCACTACTGTATCTGTATAAGTACTTACCAATGTGCGTTGATCTCAATCTTTCACATCATTTAAAATCATCAGTCTCATTGTTATATTTTGTACGATTATACAGTTGTGCAATAAGTTTTAGCAAAACATGTTGATACTCTACAGTTATTGTTAAGTTACATTAAAAAATCATGCAAGATTCTTGTTTGCATCATATTGTACCGAGTCAGTGAAGAAACGTTGAGCCAAAGTACGAGTATTTTTAGCTAAGTACTTACAGCCTTTGATTTTATACGCTTTGAATCACACTGTCGACATTGTTTCAGATCAATAGTTGAACACGTGAAAACATATTCCTGGCAATAAATGAACCCGTGCCGAGCACACATTTTTTATATCGTGTTAATATTAGTCCCAACAAGCTTTCATGGGAAAGATCCTCTCAGCTTGTACTACTATGTAGAGAATAATAACAAATGAGAAAGATCAACTACGTTTTCACATTAGTCCCGATAACTGAGATAACATTTGAAATAACTTTGACAGTTGTAATTTAATCCTTTTTTAACCCTTTAGTGACAAAAAGGGCCATACGATCTTCTTTTACGGTCTTTGGGAAAATTGTTCTAATAATTAAACAGTGAGCAATATGAGGTTGCTACTAGGTTTGAACGCGGCGGTATGTTACAGCGTCGTTCTTTAGGCTGCCTGGCTCTCACCGTGCTTCATTGCATCAGTGTACAGACGGTCTTTGTGAGCTTAGACGTACAAACTAGAAAAAATTGGTCGCTAAAGGGTTGAATGGACGCAAGAAACTGCCTATCTTACTATTCATTTTTTCAATGAATTTTCCACTGATAATCCGACAATGCCACAAGTGCACAATTTAGTGATCATGAACGAGGTCATCGAGTGCCAGCAATAGGAATTTGGAAAAAAGATATTATAACTAGGTATGGATTGATATGTTTAATCATGATAGACATGAAATATGCAAGTGAAATAAGGAATTGTGAAACGATTGCTAGATTTGTCAGATTGAGCGAGGATACGAGTCTATTACAAGTGACCAGGATGTTGAGCGGGGCAAACCGCTTGTGCAAAAACAAGCACAAAACCCATGAGCGAGGTACGTAAGCAAGCAAATCGCAAAAAGATCATTCAACATCTGGAGCAGCTCATATTCACTACGTACCTGCAACTAATTTTCTTTCAAGAATACGAGTACGAGAGAACACTCGTCAGAAGCAAGCCAGTGAGAAATGCCAGGCTCCGAGCCCTGACTACATGATGGACAAGGACTTTTAAACTCAATAGTTATAGCCAGGACGTAGGCGGTTGCTTACGTGGTACGTTGTCTGTCTTCATCCTATGGTAACCGGAGAACTTCACCAATGTATATATTTTTCAGCTCTTAAAGAATAAAATTTCGTAAAGCACGGAACTAAAGACACGACTATGAATATCATGCAAACGTAATAAAGCGCTCTGACATTACATAAGGTTAACACTATGCAGGGTCAAAGTAAACGCGATGAAATTAAGTTTTTTATGTCGTCTTATCACTATAATGCTAACCAGTGTAGTCCAGTACTCGACTGACGAAAGAAGTAGGATAGGTACACTAATGACTAAAAAATTCCTAACATCGCAGTTCTTACTGTATAGGAATGAACGACAAACATAAATTAGAGGTTTTGCATCTTGCCATGATCCAAATAGAGTGTAACACTGTAGAATAAAACGAAACACATGTAATACTATCATAGCTACTACACAGGATGACCCTACATTTGTTTGAAGAGTAACCTAAAGTGATAAAAACTGTTTGAAATTTTTAAATAACACAGAAACTGATCAAAAGTACGAGAAAAAACATATGGATTTAAATAAATGGATATTGATGAATTTGAAGCTACGCAGAACGGGAAAACAATTCCACGTCAATTTAGACTAGAGCAGTGAACGCAACAACGAGCGGATGATTGTTGACAGCGTTGCAGCGTGAAGTTATAGGAGCAGCAATCCACAAATACAGCATTTCATCCTTTACCAACACCATGTTTTGGATGTACGCAAGTAACCGACACTGATAGCGACAGTCGTAACCTGATATCATAACTGATCAGAAGGCTCAATTTTGAAATTATACAAATGGAGACTGGACAAAACAATGGCATATGTATATCGCTGTAGTTACTATTATGAATAGCCATTAAAATAACGCCACCGATCCGCAGGTAACGAACACAAGGTAATAGGCGAGATACTGTGTGTGTGTGCAAAGACTTGCTCTAATCTTGGAGCTGAAGTGTATACGGGTCACGAACACTGAAAGTTAACATGTGCAGAGCTCCAGCAGACGTTGAGGATTTTCACAGCATTGGCACTAAGCAGTCTAAGTTACTAAGGCTTACTTTAAGTAGCGTACGACGAGAACTAAGCCAATTCGCCATATATAGTAATTTTTGAAGAACAAAATATCGAGTAGGCCTACAATTTTTAAAGGGAAATAAACATCGAAAGCCAAAGACGTTAGAAACCACCGATACGCATAATTTGAATTAATTTTGCATATGATACAGAAGCGATTCCAATAAACTGATGAAATAAATACTAAAGTTTAAATAAGGATTCAACTCTGAACCTTTTGTTCCAAACAAAACTAGATGTGCAGATTTTCTTATTATTTCTGAACATACGATACACCAGCATGGTGTGACGCCATTATTTTACACACTCTGGAAGGTAGATGACCAATTCCCCCAAGATTGAGATGAACACGAGTTCATCCAACCACTGAATAGATCCACCAGCAGCATGTCAACGCAAATGAATACAAATGAACCTTGAAATCTCATGTATGTAATAAATTTGTGCAGTTGAAGAGGCGCTCGATAGGCCACATTCTAATCAAAAATTAGGAAACAGATCGTACATATAGAGCACCTACAATAATGAGCTGAAGGCGATTACCGTCGAAAATGCATCTCAAGTTTTTAAAAATTACGTTTTCTAGACGTGAAATAAATTTTGATCTATATTGTCGCCCGTGTTTTGATAGAATATCAGGTGGAAAGCATACTCACAAGTTTTACACATGAAAGTAGAAATTAATTTGGGAACTACAACCAGAAGAGCAAGAGGTAGAATTAAATATACAGGATCCTTATGTCCCACCTTAATCCATCAATGCCGACTGGCAAGTCAACTGGTCACATCAAAAACGTCATATAATTTCAATATAATATCGAAAGAAGTATAGCAGGATGCTTTATTTTGTTGAGAACACATTCAGTACTCACCTCTTTGCTGATACATTTCATTTCTAATCATAACCTTCACAGTATTGAAATTTTACGACTTCTTTTATGTGGCAAGTTGACCAAGCACACCCTGCAATAAAATACAGGGTGCAGCAACATAACTTTCTTTTTATCAATACGTTTGCTTTGAAAAAAGGAAGTTACGTTACTGGACCCTGTAAAAGAATTGAGGTCAGAGGGAATCACCACACGGTCACACAATACGAATTTACGGAGCACAATGCTTGAAACAACGTTCCAAGCGCTGAGTTTCTTAGCAATATTTGTATGGTGATAGTGAAGGCAGCCAACATTGTACACAAGACGAGTTTTCGAAAAGTATATCTGAAAAATACCTTCTGCATTACGTCTCCGTATAGAAGAACTATGGCCCTCGATTGCTTGATGACTATCGTCAGCGTCATCTCTCAAGCCACAGGCAATGCTTGAAGGCAACCAATGCCAAGTGAGGCTCCTGCCGCTACGTGAACGAATGAGAAGATGGTAACACTGATGAATACCTTCACTCACGATGTTCAGTTCTTCTTCAGTTATTTCGCAAGCTCAGCGAGGGCTTAAATCGTATCTTGCTTTATCGTCCGCAGTGCCTGGAACGCTTGAGCGTTACTCACTAGTTACGAGCCACTGATTCAATCTCACCTAGTTCAACACGACCACCAGCACACAACCATACTAGTTAGAGCCTAATTACTTACAGCATTCAGATCTGCATATGCAACTTGAAAGAAATATAATACATGGGGATAAAATAGCCAGACATTTCTGAAGCCAAACAGACTACGTTGTATGAAAATGCTGGACAGTGCAGCAGAGAAGTATACTGGAATTTAAAACTGAGGCAAAAGGAGTATTTGGGGCATTACCAATACTCATAGCCAAGAAACCAGCACAAAACTCTTCGAGTCAAACAGTACATAAATATGATTGGTGTGAAGGGACACAAAAAAAAAAACAATAGCTAGGTCTTAATTCCTCGAAAAAATAAATAATGTTTCGAACAAAGCCAAACTTTGACTTAGTCGGGATCGCGTTTGTAATTTAAAAAACGGAATAGAAACGTATGAGAAGTACTGAACAAGGTTTTGGCTTAGTTAAAAAAAAGTAAGTCGAGAATGAACCCATTCTCGAACGAAGATAGGCTAATAAGCAGGCCAGTCAGAAAAATAATTGGCAAAGAATGGACTAAGGTAATAAAGCGGTGGAATCACGTAGCATATCGCTTAGTCCAGAGCCTGGCAATCCTGTCGTGTTCTTCATGGTTCTGCAAGAACTGCGTGGCGATGCTACCCACCAGAGGGTCACCTGCAACACACGACACTTTACTTGCGTCACAATGCTCACAATATCGCATCAAGAACGAGCCGAGCGGTCTTCTTTTGGGTTGCTACCCGAGTCCTATGCAATCAGATGTCAATTCCGTACAGGCACCTCAATCGCACACACACATACACTTCAATCACACACATATATGCACCTCAATCACACACATACTTCTGTGTCTAAAGCTGTATTCTGTACAGCATGACATGGTTTCGAGTCTCAGGTTGTATTGCATGTTGCATTTTATCTTTGGATCAGGCTTGCCACACAAATTGCCACAATTACAAATTGAGCTCAGAGTGGATCATATTACACAACCCACGCAAATAAAGTGAGCTCAATAGCATCTCCTATCACTCAATCGATTAAAAAAAAGCTGAACAATATCTCATACCCAAGGGATTCACCACATTTAGGTTAAGCTAACTTCCTCCACCAAACTCGTTCCAACGGAGTAGCTAATTACTAATATATATAAATTAGCGTACCTGGATTGCAATCGGTGAGCAGTGAGCAGATAGACAGCAAAATTTTGGAGATGGTGAGAGCAGGAGACCAGTTGTCTTTGAGGATGTCCAGACATATCACTCCTTGAGAGTTGATGTTGCAGTGATATATTCGAGTCCGGAATGTGACCTGCGCACAAAGCAAAACAAAATCGAGTTACAGCAATGGAAGTTTGACACAGTGAGAAGGTGGCACTACAACCATCTTGCTCTAGTAAAGTAACAATTGATTCCACAATGCTGAATTTTTTCTATTCTTGACAAGCCTTCCATCTCTGCATGGGTAGTAAACAGACAAGAATATTTGTACATCAGTAACACAAATACGTTTTCTGCGCAAACAACCTCAGTTTTTAAACGTGTTTACCTCAAGCTACCCTCACCACCTTCACTGCTAACCAATGACGGATTGATACATTCCCCTTATCCATGTCACAGGTGTTTCATTTTATTTCTCTACAAATCAGAAAGATGAAACCCTAAATTACAAAAAATTGTAACTAAAGCAAAATGTTCTCAACTTGTAGTACATAAATAATAATCACGGTCAATGTTAGCAGCAATGATATACTAAGAAAGGCTGAGAACCATGAAAAATAATTTTGTTATCACTATAATTGTTTTTAAAAGGTACCTCATTTATGAGGGTTCAGTCCCGAAATGTAACAGGTAAACGAGATGGTATGCAGTGGACATCGAGGTACGCAAGGTACATAAATTGATGTACAGTTGAACATCGATTTAACGGACAAACGTTCCCCCTCTTAGATCGTTAACTAGAGCATAATTTTGTATTGTTTATAAACTTTTTTCTAATTTTACATAAATTTGAAGATTTGTCAAAATACAGGGTGCGGCAACATAAAGTTGCATTCGAAATTCGTTGCATCGAGGTTCGTTAGATCGAGGTTTAACTGTAAACAGGTTACACAAGTAGCATCCCTCACCTTAGGTGGCTTGAAAGGATACTCCGGTGTGAAATGAATATCAAGGAAGAACACACCCCCTTCATACACAGACCCAGGAGGTCCAAGGATTGTGGACACCCATTCGTACAAGTTATCTCCTTTAGGCCCAGCGCTGCAGTTAGGAGGCGGGTCCAGTGTTATCTCAGCCAGTTCCTTTTGGATCCTGTGGGTGAGTTTAGGTAAAGCAATAATAAAAATTGTAATTCATGCACTATAAGTCGAAAAAATTTGAATGACCTGAAACTTCTGAGGAAATATAAAATATGGATCATAAGAGCATGAAATCAACTAAACTTTGGAATGCATTGGAATGAAATAAAGATTCACTTCAAGTGACAACATGAGAGAAAACTGAGAAAACAGCATAGTCAACTACAGAGAAAAAATTTGTCTTCTTTAGAAAACAAAATAGTGAAGCAAGGAAAAGAAATATATGATGACACATTGCTAAGTTATCTATTGCATAGTATAGCTGCTTCCCCACCAAACACTAACAAAAGAAACACCAGACTCTTGTAAAACATGGTGATTTTGTTATGAGTAGAACAACCACATCTCCATACACTTTCTTTAGGAGTCCTCTCTAGGTACACAAAAGACAGAAAGGCTTAATTATTACCAAAAATAACAACTAGTATCACTAGAACTATTTCCTTAACACATTTAGTAAACAACTTAAGGCTAACCAGAGTATCTCAACAATTAGTATCATCAAAACAGGGCTGGAAAAATTAAGTGCAAGAACAAACCTACATTCACATAAATTAAACTGTTCTCCAGATAGAAATATTAAATCCTAAATTCATCAATGAAGAACAGTACACAAACCTTAAATATCACATTGATTTACATTAAATTAGAGAGAAATCATAGTTTACTATTAGCCTTACATGCATAAGCCACAGAGGTTAAATAATTCAAGTAATTAAGAATGGAAAATAACTTAAAAAACTTACAAAACCAAGGAGCCAAGTTGACTCCCTTCAACAACACCCAAAAAATTTCTGGGTCATCACTAAAGTTATATGCAGTAGAATAGTCAATTTGATGTTTTGATATTCATAGTCTCATCAATGTTTGTCCTATGTTATCTTTCTCAAATGAGATCTACTTACCTTACAAAAATACATCCATACCTAAAAAGAGCTGAATTACAAACAAATAATTCAACAATAACATTCAGATCAGGTTAAGCATTAGAATTAGGTTAGTTATATACAAGAATTCAAATGCAACACTATAGTTTTCAATACACATTTTTCTTACACAATATTAAAATTCAGAAATAATTGTAATTTCTATCTTCTTAACATTTGCTATGCAGCTGTTATCATAACCAGAGCTAAAAAATGTAAAATTTACAAGTGGTTAGAAAAAGCATGCACAAAACCTATAAATACAAGTAATAATACCTTCTAGCACTAGTGCTCAGGGCTTTTGACATTTTGGAATTGGTAGGTCGATCTTTTTGGTGTACTGCAGGTGGAGGAGGAGCAGGGGGAGCAGCCTCAGTTGATGAAGAACTACTGGCAGCAGCAGGGGCAGCACTAGGTTTTGCGTGATCAGTTGAGCTACTGGCAGAGGAAGGTCCTTGGCGAGGAGAGTGAGCACTTCCAGAAGCATTCAAATGCCCATCATTGCCTGAGCTGCGACCAGACATCAATGCCTGCTAAACATGACACTAATGTGACTTTAAAAACCAAAAATAATTCAAAACTTGCTGTGTATCAGACACAAGGGATTTGGGTCAGAAGCTTTGCAATCTTCCCACACCAATTATAAATGCCCTGAAGGTGACAGCATATGAGCAGTAGTATTTTACATCTCATTATTTATAATTGAGTTATTACAATGATGAATGTGCCAAACAAAAAACATGGTATGCATCTAAAGTTTAAAAAAAATTATTTTTTGTTCCTGTTGTGCAACTATATTTAGTTCCTCATTCAATTTAACTTTTCTCCTCAGACATTAAAATCTCTCTTCTATACAGGATTCATGGTTTGACTAAATTTCTATGGTTAGAATATTGAAGCTACTCTGTACTGAAGCCATACTTGTCTTAAAAAATCAGGGTCAAGTTTTAAGTTTGCCAAATTTTATTCTTAAGGCAGTCAGGGTTAAATCAAACACCTTCAAAAATATGCACACTACTTTCTTTACAAATCACCTACAAGTAAAATACATGTAAAATCTTGTCCACTTTTACATTTATATGATTTTACTTAGATTGCAGTGTGAACTATGTTAAAATAATCCAAATCCTAGTGAAAAAAAAGATTTAAAACAAATGACAAAATTTATAGTTTTAGGAATCCTCCATAATCCTTTTCAACTCATCTCATAAATTAGAACATGATTCATACTTTGAACAATAGAGAACATTATATGCAACATTAACAACCAGGCTTTCATTTAAAAAATGTCTAAAGTTTCTAAAACTTTCATAGCATGAAAACTGCATTCTACATTCTTCTTTCTAAACCATGACAATGATATAAACATATAAGTACAAATAGTTTCACAACAAAAAATTACAGCTTCCAAATAAAATCTACCACACAAAATTTATCAGCTATATACTATTATACTACTAACATGTATTAAAAATATGCTTCGTATGAATTATAGAATCAATAAAACAGAATTTCAGCAGCAGCATAATGATTTGAATAAGACCTTGAGGACCTTAACAAGCCCCTGTTGGCTGGTTGTGTATTCTTGCAAGATCAAGATGGTGTAGATTGGGCAGCTACTTATTCTTTAATTATTACAAAAACAACCAAAATGCATCTTTCCAAGGAATGTAGCTCATAAAAGACTACCAAAAATGCAAGCAAGTAGCTAAGATTTTTCAAAGGCAGTTTTCAAGCTTGTGGCCAGAGCTCAGAGTCTTTCCTAGCATGAACAGCAAACAATGAAACAAAATAATTCAAGAAGCTGGGTCCTCATCAGTCTTACAGTACAACTGAGATGAGTACTTCCTAATCTAGTACTAAATACTTTCCTAAAATTAATTTACACTCATAAACACCTTAATGAAATTAGGTCAATAATGCTTGAAGCCCAAACTGAAACTGAAGCTTTCTATTTCAGCCTAAAAACCAGAGTTTGACATAAAATTACTTGAATTTATCAGACCCTGTTCAGAATGTTAAGGTCAATATGTGTAGATCTAAAATTTCCTAGGTAATGTATAGAAGCCAGATAAAGTTAAGCAAAATGATAAACTATCCAGCAATACACTTAAAAAGTATTATAAAACACTAATATGAAGACTGTGTGAAAATAGCAGATACATCTTGAAATTCTGCTTTAAATTTCAGTTTAGTTAGGTTGCTAGCCCACAGAAGCTGTTATTTACCGAGACAAAATTGAATATTCTATTCAACTTGTGTTATATTCGTTCAAAATTTATTTACGAGTTGATAAAGCCAATAAATATATACTAAAAAAACATTGAATTATATAATAATAGTCATTCACTATAAAAAATCTAACCAGGCCAGAAAAATAGAAACAGTTCAATTGTTTATCGTAAGTACACACAAACATTTACGAACGAGCGTCACGCCAAGCCGCAATGTCGTGTTTTTATGACCGAAATTAACAATTAATTACGCTCAATTTTCCAATTACAGACGTCCACCATTTCCTACTCAAAATAATGAAATTCAGCACACAATGGTTCCAAGTTCTTTAGATCGAGACAGAAGTGTTCAGCGATATGAAAACAATCACGACAAACTTTGAGATTTGTCTTCCTAATTAGTTCACTTCATGAACTCGAACTAATTTTAGCCCGACAGTTAAGTTACTCACAAAACAAAGCTATCATAGAAAGAAATATATTCATAACTAGCATAGACTTAACAAATTCAACTCACCCAAAGAATTTGATGTACGAGGGTCAGCAACGAAGACTATTCTGAACAAGCTTTCCCATTTGAGCCTCAAGATGGACTACTGAGTGATTCGACGCTGCTAGTTCGTCAGCTGAGTCTATGACAAATTGAAGTCTGAAATAAAGATAATTTGTTTATAGGTTGTATTGTTTTTCAACATTACAGTGTGTTATTAAATACTGATAAGTTTGAGCAAAGTTGAACATTTACGTTTTAAAATTGTCCCTAATTCAGCTTAATATGACGCGTCAATCACAACAAGCCCATGTAAACAATGACCAGAGCACAGCAGTAGCATATGTTTTTCGCTAGCACTACTTAAGAAAAGTATCCAACACGCTTCAATTTCACGCGCAAAATTAATTAAAATATCTATTTTGAAACTATTTTCCCATGCCAAATATTATAAGCCTATGAGCAGCGTTGCTTAAATAATCATTGATTGATGGTAAATAAAAATAATCATGCTATTAATTCTGCAAGCTGTTGATTTCAGTTCATATATTTCGTTAATTCTTATTTTGTATATTTGTTTCCTCTACTTACAATGACTGGCATGCCGGTTATGCTACAGGAGAAGAAACAGAAGAGGTGTATTGTATGGCACGAGGGGAAGGGACAGGGAGAAGAAGGGGGGATGGAAATAAGGTCAAACAGTGCGCTGGATGTCAAATTTTCTTGATACAGATTTAACATTGTTCAAGGTTTCTCACAGAAGCATTTACTGACCTTTTCATACTGAAATGCTTGATAGGTTTCCTCAAAGCCGGAGCGTGAGTTTCGGAGACTCCTGATGTTATATTCCTAGGGTCCCAAAAACATTAGGAACGTACAAGAAATGTTACTAGATGAAAATCGCCGGTAGTCTCCCGTACATGAAACCTCAGGAATAGTTTGCAAAGTTTTTATTAAATTTACATCATACCGTTTTCTTTTAGAAGTTCTGAAACGTGTAATATTGAATCTTAATACTAATATTAACGTGAATATTAATATTCATAACGAATACTGATATTATTATTCGAAGAAAAAGGTAAGAAATAGAGTATTGAGCCAAAAAATAATACTTCCCAATACTGATTATCTTCACAAATAATAAAGAACCCTGACGGGAGAAACAGCATTCGCGCATACAAACTGTTCTGCATGTGGATTCTCCAATCCTTAATCTGTTTTACCCTATTTTAAAAACTAAAAAATTTAGAAGAGATACTGTGAAACAGATATTCACAACTGGGATATACAATAGAAGTATTCTCTATGAACCCCCTTCGACTTCATAATTTATTCCACCAACATTTGTTGTCTTCATGCGACGAATATATACATGGATAATTATTCGGAAAGCCATTACGAAGACGAATATTTGCGCAGATGAATATTCGGCGAGTTATGAATCATACTCATATGTTCTTGTTCCACGATCCATAGAGAAGGGTGCAAGTAAAACAAGATTTTATCTCGGAAAAATTGAAATCAATAATACTTTTTCCTTATTTCACTGTAACAGTCACTGAAGTATAAAGGAATGACAAAATTTTCCAATCCCAACTAACACAACTCATACTCATCCATGTTTAGAAAAACAATCATTAAATAATTGAAATTGTAATAAAAATTATAAACACAAACATAAACATATGATAGTAAGAACTGCACACGTCAATATGCACATGAAAAACAATGCGTACAATTAGCGTCTTGGTAAAGGCAAAGTGATAAATGACTATTGATGTGCAAAGGCGTGCACTGTGTAGCATGAAGCAGTCCTATTAGTATAATTAATCAGTCCAATAGAAGAATAGTGTAACACTCTAATACCATCACTTTCTGCGGATTCAGAGAAATTCCTCTGATTAAACCGCTATCGTAAGAAAACCTTCCGACATCAGCAACTTCCTTTCTCATCTAGGGGAGCTGTGACAGTGTAAGCAGTCCACAGTTCAGATTAAAACAGACCGATAGTTCTGGTGCTGAACTTAGTGCACAAGTTAGAATAGAATAGCTGTCTCCCTCATGGTAATGCAAGTGGTTGCAAATAACCCTTGTGGAAGAACGCAATTAACTATTTTATTTCTCGAATCTTTGAAAGGCTGTGAAAATGAAAAATGATTGACTAGTTCCTGCTTCGCTTTTCTTTCTCAATCCATGGATATAGTGCAGCAACATTACGCGTTACTTCCACAAGAGCCAAAGTGCTCACACTGCATAAAAACTCTTGAGAATAAGTCATACTTCTGATGAAACTGAAGTATGATTCGTTCCATGCAGCTACTTAATCACACAACCCAGTGAGAAGAATTGGCATGTGCGTCACATGGATACACACACATTCATACTGTCATGCACAAGGCGCTGTTCTTCAATCACATAGGATGGTCAGAGTCGTGTAAAAATATACAACACTAAAACACGCACACAATGTGCTTAGCAACACAAGGTTGAAACTAGGCCATAGTCAGAAATACGAGACAAATGGCAAGAAAGTCAATCAGATCAGGGAAAGGATTGATCAACCAACCGTACAAGCACTATGTATCGCATGCAAACAAATCAAAAGTGATTGTGTACGTAAAAATACTTCAAAAATTTTAAAGCAAAAGAGAAGCAATATCTCAAATTTGGAAAAATTAACTCCTCGACACACACACAAAAGTCAGTGCAACATTAAATTTAACTCGTACACTAAAAATAATTCCAAACAAATACATCTTGCGTTACAGAGCATTGAAACCGTAGTGTTTTCCTTAGAAAAGAAGTTGAACTTGGCGAATAATTGGTGGTTTAGATACTAACTAGGATTTTAACAAACAAATTCCAGGGAATTTGAACAAATTTAAGCCATGGGAAGTTGAGCCCTACTCCACAATGCTGAGCATCGCTGCCTCGAGCGTAAATATGACAGAGGGCACATGGAAGTCTCATGTTTCGTATGGCCTTGCGCCTGAAGCTTTGTAGGTGCAGATTGCAGCTATTGATCTCACTTGGGCCGCGCTACAGTGATGGAGACCTATCGTCATCTATTGTCATGCAGAAGCTGTATTAAAAACTGAAAAGCAATCAAGCGACGTACACACACACATGCAAGAATACAACACGCGTTGGTGGTAGTGTGTTGTGATACGGATAGGTGATCGACAGGTAAGCTGAGTTGCAAAGATTATTATTAAAGATTTGTAGATTATTTGTAGGCCAGAAACAGACCCCACGCTTGGTCGCCGGCAGAACACCGGACTTGCTTGGCTTTCCAGCCGTCAACGATGCCTTCGTAGTCTTCAGCACTAAACTCCTGCATAAAAAATTTTAAGTTAACTTTTTTCTGTTCAAGAAACGTAAGCCCAACACACTAGTGCTTACGCATCAAATTTGAATCGTCTCAGCATAGCTTCACAATAGTGCTTGCCGGATTTCAAAATTACGGTGAGAGAAAGGTTAGTGAGCATCCTCATAACACTAAAGAATTCATGCAAAAAAAAGTTCATGCAATGAATTCAAACAATATTCACTATGGACCAGGACCGTTTGATCCTTGCATGTAGGAGATTCAGATCTCGCATAAAAGCAGTTATCAAAGCAGGAAACTTTTTTGAATACAATCACAAAACATTATGTTACTCTTAACATTCCCGCAATTTTCAGTAAAACGTATGATTATTTGTTGCTAAAAGTCATTTCTGTAGAACAAATGTCTTCAAACGGCATGGGACTTCGGTATTGAACACGGCATGGGACTTCGGTATTGAACCAAGAATGGGCCAAACGGCTCGTTCCTATTGCCTTATTCTATTCTAAATACCTTCCAAACCCAGTATATACGCCCTTGATATTATTTCCTTTTTACAAACCCTGTATATACATACATACAACTGGAACATAACATGCTCTTAAATCATGGAAAAAGTGTAGCGCTTTTAACCATGACGAATAATTGAGTTACAAACTTTTACAAATATTATTTAAAGTATGTTGAAAAAAATACAGAGCTACCCACTTTTATGAAGGTCTCCTTGGTGGGCTCAAAGCGCCGTAGCTCGTCCCCCAGTATGCTGATGAAGTCTTTGGTCTTGTCTTCTGCAACGACGTTCTTGTATCCACACTTTTCCAAGATACCGCCGTACTCCTTCACAGTCCGCAGGTCGTATCCTGGAGAGGGAAAAGTGAAATAATTCCATTGTCACTAGAATAGGAGTTTAGCAGAGGAAAATATGAAGTGATTTATTGCAGAGTCGTTGATTCAGTGGAAACTTGAGAAGTACTGTAAAGAAAAACGAATTAGTTGCACAGTCGACGCTACGATGGAAATTGAAGGAGTACTACAAAGTAATTAAAGAACTGCAAGTCAATGGAAATGTAGGCAAAGAATGAAAAATGTAGCATATCAGAAAAAAAGACTTGGCAATGGAAATAAAAATTATTATTAAGGGATCGCTATAATTTTAATGAAGTAAGAAATTAAAAAAAAATCATATCTATAAATAAATAAATAAAACGAACCTAATAGAGGGTACGGCAACACAACTCCCTTTTTTCAAAGCGTTTTGATTTGAAAAAAAGGAAGTTTTGTTGCTGCACCCAGTAATAACTTAAGTAAGAATCGCCTCTTGAATTTTTGGTAACTTAAGATTAGAAGCCACTTGAGCATTTCATTCTGAAGGAATTAACATAAAGCAATGAAACTCAATGTAATAGAATTTTCAATAAATTTTACTTGTCATGCCTGTGCAATTGGTAGTTAAGTGTTATTAAATTTTCCAGAACTAAATGTCTTGTTACATTGAAGAACATTTCGGTGATTAATGTCCAGCTTCACGCTTCACAAAAATAAAATTTCATAAGAGGTATTATCAAAGAACGTATACAGTTGAGCATTTAGTTAAAACATTGAATGATTCGTGACGCATAAGATTCCACCTACAATCTTCAATGTGAAAAAAACTTCAAATGAAAAATTGAAAATCTGAAACTAAAAATCGAAAATCTTCAATTAAATGCGAAAAATTAAATCATTAAATGTTCTTCTGATCTCAAGTAATGTTCGCTTTAGAAGTTCACCAGATTTTGTAGAAGATAATTGAGGTCCTAACACGAGCTTTGCTCTCCTCCTAACTTTGTTAACACGTTCAGTGCGATACGACCCACCGGTGGGTCACTTAGGTTAGGTTCTGTAATTTTTTCCAAGTCTTTAAGTGCCTATGTGTACAAAGTAAAGATTTGCACCAGCTGGACAATCGCAACAAACGTGTTAACTTGATGTAACCCAACCCAAGTTACGCTGGTCACAGTAGTGCTAATTTCGCTCACCCCTCTGCTGGACATAGTGCTAATTTCGCTCACCCCTCTGCTGGACATAGTGCTAATTTCGCTCACCCCTCTGCTGGACATAGTCCAGAAACTGCTGGCTGTGAGTCTGATCGCCCCTGCAGTAGTCAGTCACAAACAACACGCCGTCGGGCTTTAGGAACTCCTGCGAAAATGAAGATTTCCAGTGTGAAACATGGATAGAAAATGATTTTTTTTAAATGAATGAAAAAATAGGTTTGTGGATTGGGTATTTGCCGCACGGTGAATAATGAGACCTACGTGAATGACACTATTTGTGTTTGAGCCCAAGGGATGAATAATTGTTTGAAACTTTAGTCACGTCATTAATTGATATAGTAAATCACGGTAGATCCACAATTCAATACAAGGATGACACTTGTTGTTTGGTTACGTAGATGTTACGCATAAGTAAATCTTGGAAATAAAATAGCTAACCTTTCCTGTTAGAAACAAATGAATGCTCAGAGTACACTTAAGCATCACAGATTTTTAAGTATGTCTTAGTTGGAAGAAAATCGTTTTCTAATTGACCAAGGACTCTTCTCCTATTCACACAAGAGTTAGGTCACAGAATCTTACTTTGAGCTGCGAAAAAAGTTCTTCTTTGTTGGGTATGTGGAGGATAGTATCCCTGGAGTATATGACGTCAAACGTAGCTGCAGGGTATGAACTTTTCGTGATGTCCTCCAGCTTGAACTCAACCTGGAACACAGAAATATGTTATTTGGTCTTCAATACACGAAATCAAAGCAGACTTTGTTTTTCTGATAATTATTATAGCACTTGCGTGCAGAACAGGAAAACAAAAATGAAATAGTCTACGGAGGAATTAGATTTAAAAATCGAACTAAATCTCTTAACTAACTCTCTCTTTCCTGCAATTTAAATCATTTTTGATAATTTTGCAAACACACAGACGAGTATAATCGTGCAGCACAGAAAGAAATTTTCGTGTCGTAAATATAACTGGAACCAAAAAAGAGATCATGCAATACATTCAAACATACACAGTTTTGCACGGGCGAAATTAAGATGTTTATAATGCATATATTACCGTGCTAGGATTACGGGTCTAATCAAATTTATCTAATTTTACGTTTATCATTAATAAGCTTACCAGTCAATCAGTAATAAACGAATCAGTAAAGCTCTTATCAGTATTACGCTAATTAGTAGAATTCGCGTCGATAATACATATAAATATAAGTAATAGGCGTATTAGTATTACGCTTAACATTAGTACTTCTTTAAGGAAAACCATAATGTACATAGACGATATCAATTTAACTGTTACCTTAACTTCAAGTGGCTGAGAAAAAAAAGTTGTTTGTTTTTGAGCAAGAAGGTTGGGTCAGATCCTCAGCTTTGAATCTTGAGACGCACTATTTAAAAAATCTTTTCAAGCCAAATAATGTCACAAAAGCATTTCACTGCTGCTCAAAAGCCCAACCTTTTCCTGGACGTCCTTGGCAGTGTTTTTGAGCCTGTCCTGAGCGATGCTGATCATGTGACTGGATAAGTCAACACCAAGCACTCGAGCGCCGTAGGTCTCCGCCATGTAGAAAGCAGAACCTCCAGTTCCACAACCAACATCCAGCACATATTGTCCGGACTTAAGCTTCAGGCGCTCGCAGAACTCCTGGAAGGCACAAGATCAGTATTAGCCAAAGCAGTAAATGAAATTATTATTATCATGTTTCTACTATAACCACCGAGCAGTAAATGGTAAGTAAGACGGTTAATTACATATTCAGAAAAAAATTGGTTCTACACAGTTCTCTTGTTTCTGTCGACTTGTAACCTACATCAAGCCAGCTCACCTGGCGCTCCTACGAACCTCTGTCTCCAGTACAGCCACAGTCGGCAGCGGGTCTTTCGAACCTGGGTCTTTCCGCTCGCAAGCAGACTCGCTCACCAGTCGACCAAGCTGGTGATCACCAGTCGACCAAGCTGGTGATCACCAGTCGACCAAGCTGGTCTCGGGCAGTGGTCTCCGACCTTTTTATCACCGCGGACGGGCCAACGTTCGATAATTTTACCCCGGCCCACTGAGGTTGATTTTACCCACCCGCAGCCGCTTATCTCCCGGTTAACCACTCGTCCATGGAAAGTATCACAATCCCAAGAGAAATACACCACCGTTAATACAATGGAAATAATTATATGTTTTTGTGCGGCCCGGTCTCATTTGATCCACGGACCGGTAACGGTCCGCGGCCCAGGGGTTACGGACCACAGATGTAGGCCCCATTCTTGATTGGTTAAATGTTTAGAGTGTTACAGCGACACCACAGTCCCAGCTCATTCCTTCTTACAAGCATTACAGTTTTCAGCTGAGACACACATGTCCCGTTTCTGCAAAGCGCTTTGTTGAAATTGATTACGAATAATTTCGTCACTAACACTATGTGGCTAAGGACTCACAAAATCATTCTCCGGCATTTACATACTTGTTGAAGGTGGGGGCTTAAGAAGGACACACATTCAAAAAATTCAAATCACATTCAAAAAATAAATGGCTCACATTCGCATTAACGCTCTCTACAACATTTTGGGTGCACAAATTTTGAAAAGAAAAGAGCAATAAAATGTATGCTATGATTTAAGAAATTTAGCGTCACTTGCCTTTGTAGTTTTCTCGCCGCCGGTGGACACCCAATTGTGGCCGAAAATTCGTTCGTATTTAAGGATATTTTTGATGGAGTACTGGTTGCTGTCGAGGAATTCCTGAGTAACTGGACCGCCTACCATGATGAACACTCAAAAAAACTTTATATGTCAAAAAATAGAAAAAGAATGACAATTAAAATTACTGAATCGATAAGAACCCTGAAAAATGTAAACAGTTCAGTCATGTACAGAAATTAAGGTGTTATCAAAAAAGTTGTCAAACAAGATCTTTCTAATACAATCAAAGTTTAATAAATGAAATAAAGACCATGAAGGGTCCATTATGTTAACAAAGTTCGTTCATGATCATTCTGAACATAATAATGAAAAAGGCGTTGTTCATACATAGTTCAATTAGCGTATATTTTATGTAAGTAAACATACACATAGTTCTTCAATTAACGTATATTTCATGTAAGTAAACATGCACATAGTGCTTCAATTAGCGTATATTTCATGTAAGTAAACATGCACATAGTGCTTCAATTAGCGTATATTTCATGTAAGTAAACATGCACATAGTGCTTCAATTAGCGTATATTTCATGTAAGTAAACATGCACATGGTGCTTCAATTAGCGTATATTTCATGTAAGTAAACATGCACATAGTGCTTCAATTAGCGTATATTTCATGCACGTCAACATGGATACACGTAATCCTTCAATTAACGCATATTTCATGCTAAGATAACAGGGATAACAGAGCGTAAGAGGCACAGTCACTGATCAGGTCCTGAGAAAAAGAGAAGATGTAAAATATTTAATAAAAGCTGAGCTTCCAGGCCAATTTAAAAGTTTACTGCTGAACAGGACAAAGGAATTAAGATTAATGAACCCCTTAGTAAAGAAATGAATAGTAACGAACCATTTGACAAAGAAATGAATAACGCCAAACCACTCGACAAAGAAATGAATAACAACGAACCACTTGACAAAGAAATGAATGACAACGAACCACCTGACAAAGAAATGAATAACGACGAACCACTTAACAAAGAAATGAATAACAATGAACCACTTGACAAAGAAATGAATAACAATGACCCACACAGCATACAAATGATTAACGAAGAATCTTGATCTGAAGTAAAAAGCCTAGCAAAAACATTAAAGGCAAAGTTACGAACAAAACTTGTTATTGAAGGAGAACTAGGAACAAACATAGCCCAAAATAACTAACAAATTGTACCTTGTTTGCATGTTGGCAGTACCTCAATAATAATAATACTTATATTCTCACAAGAGAAACTTCAGAAGGTTTTATTTATTTTTTGTTTTATTTAATAACAAGTGTGTTCTCAGGAAACTTAAGAATTCATATGCATAAAATGAGAACACAGAAACCTACACATACATATATGTCGATATTCAACTACGTCAGTATTCAATTTAAAAGAAACGTCAATTAAATATCTCGAGAGCAAAATTTCAGTACGTATTGCTATTTCATGATTAATCTCGACATGAATGTTACAAAGAGTTGAAGCATTCGTAAGTAAACCATGACAATTGCTACAAATAACTGAAAAATTGTCAGGATTTATTTCTATCGTAAGCAGGAGGGCAGAGAAGATAAGAATTTTCAGCATTATTTCTCTCTACTCTCAAAAATTCAACTATAATTTAGTGCGTGGAGCAATTCATTGTTAAAACATCGACGTGGATGTACATTTTGGGAACATGGGTTCATTCATAATCGCCGAAAATAATTACTGGGCTGTTGAATACATTCTGAAATTGTAAAACTTTTGCTGATATGGTCACTTTGAAATACAGGGGCAATGGAATAACCTTACTTTTAAAATTGAGCTTAAAAGCCGATGTCAAGAATTACGATTAGCATTAGAACGATTTCAGAGTTAACTTACAAAGAAGTATGTAGGCTACTTAACGAAAAAAATAAACACTTGAAATAAAAAGTGACTTCTAGGGGAAGAATAATGAATCAAAGCAAACCTTCTAAGATGAAAGTGTGCACTCATTTTCTTCCAAAAAGTACACGGAAACGAAACTTCAATGAACATCTTAGTAATGTACTGTTTTACCAATCAATACAACACCCTCCACTTTCGCAGCCAGACGAGTACTGACCATTGACGTCAGTCGAGCTTACCCAATGGCAGTCCCTCCACAGCTGCTTGCTAAACGCGTGTGCCGTGTTATCGTCCGCTGTGTCGGGATTTTTGAATCTGATGCAGAATGTCACTGTCACTGTACAAGATCATCAGAATTAGATGGCACCGAGTCGTCGTATTTGTTTGCTTTGAGTAACATCTGTTGATCAAGTTATTATGCCACTTGATAATCTTGCAGGTGGAAAAACCATTATAAATTTAAACCTTATTAATACTCAGAAGGGTTTTACGAATCATAAGTAATTTCTTTTGACAAACTTTAGTGATGACATGTATTAATCACCCTTTCATGTTACATTATGCACAAACATAGTCTGTCTTGTGTAAGGGAGTTTTTAAGCATTCGTAAGTAAATATCTTAAACATTTGGTTTCTTTGCAACTAACAATTCGTAGAAAATAGTGACTGAAAAAAGCAAAAAGTCTCCTACGACTCTTTTTTTGTAATGTGGGACAAACTAACATATGGCTGGATAGGATCATGGATATTGTGAAACAAAGAAAAGCTATGAATAAAATTGAGTGAAAAATGTTAAAATATAGGTAACAACAATAACAATCTTTATTTCCAATCGAGTACACAGTACATAGACATTTAGTACATTGGTTTTTCAAATTCTTAAGGTAACATCGATTCAAATGTCATACTTCTTATTTCAAAAATCGCTAGATTGAAAACAAAATCCTCTATCTCACACAGTCGTTAATATCTTACAGCCTGTGCCTGTGCACTAATTGATCTTCGATATCGTAGAATATCAGCTGAGACGCTAAGCCTTGTTGACACCAGTTCCAAGCATCACTGAATAAACTATGAGTCACCCAGCTAGCAAGATAATAGTTTTAAATCTTTCACGTCATCCAAAGTATTTCTTCCGAACTAAGCAATGGCGAGAGAAAATATTAATTCTGGCCTGTATTTATGGTACTAGTATTATTTCTCTGACTTCTATTGTTTTCGCACAAGTATTTAAAATCATCGAGAGACTGACAGCAAGTTTTAAAATGAAGGAACAAAAAAATAGATGTGTAGGTCACAACATCAAGAACGATCATTTCAACATGGAGCTGATGAAATCAATCAGAAGATATTCAACTGAGTTCATAAAACTCTTGGCACGTGGGAGAACAGCTTCAGCTATGACACTCCACAGAGCAGTACAAGAAATTATAATTATGAGGTCATACGTCACACCTATGATGTACCTTCTTTCTCCAGACAGAAAGTTAAAAGACTGAAGGGGGAAATATCACATGAAACGAAGGTAAAAAATTATTCTGGTCTAATCGTTTACATGTATACATACATCGTTTCTGCTGGTACTGTGTAAGAAAGATCACTACAGACTCATTCAAAAATCGCCTCAACGAATATTGCATAACAGACCTTCCAGTATTATAAAGAACTGATTCTGTATCCATCTAAGCTCATGGACGTGTTATGATTGCAGTGAGTATGCATGATTAAGGTGCGCGCAAGTGACTGAAATTTTTGTGTAATTGAGGTGCATATGCGTGATTGATACCTTAACTTTCGAAGCATGGGACTTGAAGAGCAACCCAAATATGGACCAGACGTTATATTCCTGCGTTATATTCTATTTTATTCTATTCTGTATGCATGGAAATCATTTTTCATATGATACGCACACAAACACACGAAAAGGAAGCATTCTGGTTTCAGATTCACGCGAACGAGGCAAAAAGGTTATTTCATGAACAAAAATCTTGCCAATACATATAATAGCTCCTGTAGGCGCTCTCAAGGTAAGAAGATTCCATTGGTCATGTTATATCATGTTTTAGATGCCATTGGCCATGCTAGATCATGTTTGAGAATGTGTCATTGGTGCGGTTTGTTAGAATTGAGTTTTTGTCTACAAATTCTTGCTACTTTTGTGCCTGCAACACGTAAAGTCAACTTGACACGCCCTGAACCCGACTGTCGGTAGTGAAGCCGGATGTTGGAGTTCAGTTTTTGAAGATGTAACCCCCTGGATTCGTTGTAATATTTTTAGACAAAAGAGAACTGGATACCCCGACCAAGTCAATAGGGATTGAACTTTTTGTCACACTAATAAAGTGGATAAAAATTATTTTAGGGATCAGTTTCAAAATGTTGGGTATTTTTTATTGCCGATACTGAACACTAAAAACAGTTAATAGCTTGTGAGTCAAAAAATCTCATTAATAGAACGTAAAAGGGGAACATCAACAAGGAATTCACCAGTAAAATTAGTACCTATTGAAGTAAAATTAATTGATGACGGAAAGGGAATCTTAGGGATTGACATATTCTACAACAATTCTTCTTTTGAGCATGGAAAGTAATTCTACATATTTCTTGAGCTAAAAGTGGAGTAAAATAGTGTTAAAGTATCTTTAGACTTAAAACAACAGCATGAGAAATATATCATGCAAAGCTTAATTTCGCGTTTGGACGACTTTAACGCCACTTCACGGGTAACCTTACGCATGAAACATCTGCACAGATATTAGCTATATCCTACAGATTTCCAGTAGTTCAAAATCCCTGTACACTTTGGAATATTCCTCTCGAGATGGACGAGAGAGACGCCCTTGATGGTCGGTCAGCTGGCTGATAAGCTGCCGGTTATGTGGTGATAGTAGTTTCTAGGCAGTACATAGGATGGTAGTCCTTTAGAAGTAGTGCTGCCTGTTCCACAGGTGTGCGACCATGTATATCACATGATTACATGGTTCTGTACACGTGAACTGAGCGAGCAGCTTGGAGTCCTGGTACGAAGTGATTACATACTTGGATGCGCAATTTGAACTCTTACTTGGCCATGTACGAAAATTAATTTCTGCGAGTCAATCGAATGCCCATACAAAATTTAAATTTGCGAGTGACAGCGGTCCAGAATTTATTTTCGGGAGCTGTCATAACGTAGATATGTAACTTCATATCAAAAGTGACTATCAAGAAAGGTAAAACGAACACTTGGAGAAATTTGCGCTTTAATTTTAGATTTTTAGGAGCTAACATGTACGCAGGCCACTTCTTAAGCAAGCTTGGGAGAAGGGAAGGAAGCATAGGAAAGGAGCGTTAAATATAAGTTATAGCAACATGACGTATTGAGTTGACGCTTAGGAAGAGGCAAAAAAAGTTAAACATAAGTTCAAGCTACATGACAAGTGGAGGGAAAGTTTAACTGGCAAGAACAAAATGCGTCCACAAGAATTTAAAATTTCGGCTTTTTTCAATTCCTGGAAGAGATGATCAGTTTAGAAACTGTTTGCATTATCGGCCCGTTTGTATACTTTGAATTACATTTACAATTGAAGATTATCTAAAAATTCTGAATGTTAAATTCGAGACATGCAAAAGCTGAACGATCTTATGACTCTTGCGTCGGGATCATAAAAGTTAAACGGTATTCGTAGACCCATAAAAATAATATATTGTGATGCCTTGGGTAGTCACAAATGGTTGTGGTAAGACATGTTACGAAGCCTGTGTCTCAATTAGATATCTTCAGATAGGAACAATAAAAATTATGTCGCAGTTGACATTCGTGAATCATATACACAAATTATTTTGAATTTTCTGGCGCAGAACAATTTCGCCTGTTCTACATTGTGTCACAGAGTAAGAAAAACATGTCACAATTTCAGTTACACTTTTCTACGGCCATTTAGCTACAAAATTACCTATTTTTCTGAGTGTGCTACAAACAACTCAATGTAGTTTTGAAGGCTTCATTTGTACCTCCGTAACTTTCGTATAGTAATTAGAATTCAGGGAGCGTTCCTCCATACCACAATGCTTGTCAATCACATGTTACGTTTCAAACACTTTGAATCTCCAAATAAGTTCTGGACAACCCTTCAGAAATTTACGAGTATTTTTAGAAACTTTTGGATAACATTTGTACGAACAAAAAGTCAGATGATTTTCATCAGGCGGATTATTTCAAATACCTGGGAGAATTAGACCAGGTTTAAAAAACTAACCAATATCCCGGCAAAAATATAAGAAATATGAAATTTTATAGAAAAAACGTTGAATAAAATCACTTTTAATGCATGAATTATGCCATTAATAAGCAGAACTAGTGCATAGCTTCACAAACTGTCTGTTAAGAATGAAACCTCAAAAGTACTACAATTTAAATAAAACTCCCATTCTAAGCCTAGTCAGTGAGCAAATTCTCTTTGTGAGTAGTGATTTCTTGCAAGAATAAGAAATAATTCTCTACATGACTTGCTGTTTAACAGAGAAGACAATATTCCAAGGGACAATGAAATAAATTATGTTCAATCCCACACCTACCTTCATGTATCAGCATTTCTAGTTCCATATGAGTGTGGAACCAATAACACTTGCGGTACATTCGAATACCTAGCTAAGGAGAATGCCTCTCGTCCAGTCCAGTCAGTGCATGTGCGGGATTCAAATGTCTGTGCATGAGTAAAGTACGTGTACATGACTGGGATGCCTTTGCGTGATTGATGATCTTACTTTAGACGTCATGGGATAACAACCCAAGAATAGATCAAACGGCTCATTCATATTGCCTTTTCTATTGTATTGTATTCATGCACTCACTGCCGCTGACCACGACTGATTGCTTATCGTCGCAAGATTTTGCTTCGTTAAATACACCCGTCACTCAGAGTGTATGTATCTAACAAATACCTACAACGTGATCGACAGGCAAGTCCCTATCGCTTAGAGTGCCATGTTAATGTGACATGTGTGACCTGCTATTTTTATATTCCTACTTAACAGTTGTAATCGTCTTGCAAATCTGTGGTGGAGTCAATGATTGCCAATCAGATGTTGAATAATATTTCGAGTACAAAGTTAATTTGAACTAGCATTCAAGAGAAAGAGTTAATGACTCATAAGTTAATTTAGAGTGTGGTATTGATAAAAGAGATGTGAGACAGATCAAGTTATCAATAACAAATGTGGTCGGAATTATTTGCTTGATGATATCGCAGAGATAAGTGGCTTAGATTGTTCTCTATTAGCACTACAAAGTTATCTCGGTACTTGCAATCGTCATATTCAACAGCATAAAAGGAAGCGCAGAATTTCCCAGGCAATTGCCGTGGAGGACGTTGTCCATTTCCTGTAGACATTCTCAATGAGTTGTTTAATTTCCTTTATCAACTTAGGAAACTTATCAATGATATGAACAAATGAAATTCTTTAGATCTTTATTTGATTTTCAGATCCATTTATTGACTAATTAAAACACGATTGTTTTCTCCGTATTTTCTGAGTGCATTGTAAATTATAGACAACCGATCGAAAGAGGATATTTGTGAGCTCATTATGTTCTCATTGGATTGGCCCTCAAAAAGGTGTGGTGGTGGTTATACTAATGCTAGTTTTTTAGCATATAACAGATTTTCGGCACTAATTTGAGAAAATAAAATGGCAATGCACGTGAGAGATAGTATTCAACACTACAAAAACTTAAAATGCATGTCAGTTAGGTAAGTATTCGACATAAACACCATCATAAAATGGTATAAGGAAGCACCCATACCACCATTTACGTCAAAATCAGGATAGCAAATTTAAATAACGCTGGGCAGTGTTCTCCAGAGCGCGGCAACATAGTTTCCTTTTTTGAAAGCGCTTTGCTCTGAAAAAAAGGAAGTTATGGTGCGGAAACCTGTGTATTCTCATGTTCGGTCTTAACCATTTTACTAGTTCTGGTGCTTCCATTTAGAAATACCTTTAATGATTCTACCTTGCTCAACAGGTGCACCAGATGCTTCTATTCTGATCTACCACTAGCACCTTTTTTCAGATCTACCCTCGTCTACGTTTATATCCTCAGGCTGTTCTCAGTCTACTACACACGCTTTTATAACAATTCCTGCTTCTAAATAAATTGTATTGAATGATTTTTCCAGAATACATTACGCAAATTTGAGATACGAGTCGCAGTTGAATTTTACATAAAGTTGTAAAATGCACTGCATCCTGCATATTATAACCATGCATTGTACGTGTCCCAGACGTTCTACTGCTGCAAAATAAGTATATTTTTAACCTTCAATTGTAGAAACTGTAGTAGCTTGTACAATGACTGTTGATTCATAGTTTCATGTCGAAAATAAAATATGAACATCGATGCTAGCCGTAGTTTATAAAATGTGTTATGCTCAACTTGCGTCTGTGTACGTCGGAATGACTTCCAGTACTCTGAGTTAAGTTGTCTTATCGCTGAAAAAATGTCATGGGTAACTTTTTGAAAATTCACTTTTATTTAACCAGAAGAAAGGACCCCGACATGGTTACTCTGTTTCTTAGTTTGATTAGCCTGAAGTGTAATGAAGTATTAAGTACTATATGGATTTGCTTATATAAAATTGCTCAGAATTAATTTTGTACTCTTATTCCAATACCTGCGTTGTACATACGTATATCTTTGAGTCAGTTATTTGGTAAATAGACACAGCCCAATGGTACTTAGTAGTTCAAATGGCAATTTCAATAATTATTAATTCATAGTACCTCGTTATCTCTCTTCAGAAATACTGATGTTCTCCGTTCGTTATGACTGAGACGTGGCAGAGGTAAACCAGAGACTTACAACGTGGGTTTCCGAGGATGTGTTCCGTTCCCAAAAAGAATTAAGACTTGCACTATAACTAAAATTTACGGATACAGTGGCCCAGGGAGTTTCTCGATTCGTCTTCAGCGACTCAAGTTTTGGATGATTAATCATTACAATCTTTATTTACTGTATTACAGCCAAGAATATTCTGAGCTGCTTCCCCCATTTGTCTATGTTGTAGTGTAGGAAACCGTTCTATAGAAGTTTGAACAGATTGCGAAACACAATTTCAAAGCAGGAAAATAAAACTAACTTTATCTTTAACAGATTTTTTGAATATACTTTTGGCATACATTTTCAGCATGAGTAAAAATAGGTAATCTATATATGAAACAGTGAAAAACGGTGAAAATTTCTCAGATAACAGAATCACAATGATTTGAATTATACAAAAATATGATCCTTCGGAGATGAACGCTTTTACCACATTTAATATGGGAGAGAATGTAATGCATGCAGATAGTCTTGAGCAAGGTACAGTAAGTTGCTACAAAACTTTCATTAAGCCATGCATTTGTAAATGCACTTCAAACTGGTATTTATAGCAATGTTCGCTTCAGAAATTGCTATTGGAAAAGTTTCATATTCTTAACCTGACACATAAATTACAAGATTTGCAGCCTCACCTTTGCCCAGCAACACTCATGGTTTTTGGTCGTCCATTTCCAGCTCAAGCATTTCATGTGATGTAATTTTTGCGACCTAAAAATAATACATGGATCTCGTTTTCTTTCTTGTAAAGAAAAAACAACACTCAAGCACAACAAAATACAAGTCTTTATCTCCGGTCACATCTACGAAAATATTTTTCTATCGTAAAAAATTAGTTTGTCATGCCCAGAAAAAAATCATCTCTCCTTTAATTTTTTGTCTAATAATAAACAGAAACTATCAAAGATCACTAATCAAAACTCCCTTCGTAAAAGTCAAAACTTTAATACACGTTTTAAGCTTACATCAGTTCCATCATTTGACAATCATAACTTAAATATTATTGGGTAATATTTAATGTTAATACGTTCCATAAATATTAATTACCTACACAATTTTGAAAAGACGTTTCAGAACACAAAACATACTCGATTTACCAAATATTGGATCGCGATTGATTAAACACGTAAGGCACTTCTATAAAAAACACGATTTGATAACCTCAGAACATCTATGTTTCCGTAACACTATTAGTACCAGTTATTAATGGTCCGTATCGTCATGAAGATGTTGTCACATATAAAGGCACTCTCAGACACTGCATCTCTCAGTAATCAGAACGTCTAAAAAGTTCAAACATTATCAAAACAAAAGTTTGCACATTGCCATTCTGTAAGCTAACGTAGGCGTGCAATAACTAATTTAAAACATTTTTCCATTCGTTGCTATTATTTTACGTAGAAGTATTAAAACAACAATTATTGAGGTAGTAGCTGCACTTGTTGCTATAAAAGTTAGGAAAGGTTCACAAATCACTCCATAGTATAAGAAATGAATGAAGTCGATTTTAGAAAAATGTAAAAACACGACACACTGAACACGCTGGAGCGAGTAGAGACTCCTGTGAAAATAATGATCATAAAAAGTAGTTGACACTAAATAAAATAAAAGTATTGAGTACACAACGATAAACGTAAAAATAACAGAAAGGATAAGTAAGTGAGGACAAGTGTACGTATAATACGATATTAACAGATATCAGTATTTCTTTGTAGGTAAGAGACAGCAATAATCATCAAAATGAGAATCTTTAAATGCTATCATGTGATATTTGCATGAGACAAATTGACTGTTACAAGAATACTTAGAAAATGAACTTGAAAATATCAAAGAAGGCAAGGAAGAAAATATTAATAACAGAGTGCTTTTTCAGAGGTGTACATAGATATCCGACTTATAACATTAGAGTAATTACGTTAGGTGAAGAATAAAGATTTTCGGAGTCGTGTATACAACTTGATATTATTTACAGATTCTGTGCTTTTAGATACAACTTTTTAATGTATAATGACTTTAGAATTGAGTTACCATTGAAATAGTTATGCTGTGCAATTAGCCAATAAACAAAAAATCTTAAATTGCATAATCATTTCAATTGAACATCATGTAGCCATTAGTGAATCAAATGTAATGAATAATTCAGAAATATAATTAACCAACAAAATTGATTAAATAAAAAAGGGATCATATTTTTCACTTCATAAATACAAAGAGGATAATTTCTTCTAAGGAAAACAATTTTCCTCATAAGGCGGAAACCAAATTGACAATAATTATGAATAAATAACCCAACACCAGAGAGCTGCAGTGTATTTCTTATTCTCTACATTCTTAAATGAATTTCCTAAATTTACTTCCTAACGATTGCATTCCCTGAAGAGGTTTCCTCAGTCCACAACTTGACGTCCAACAAAAAATATAATAGTAAAATTAGGGATTTTTACACAAAAACTAGAGATGAAAATGAGTGTGATTTGAAACATTTTCATAAGCGTTATGCTTGAGACTGTCGGTGTCGACAAACATGACCTGTAAAACTCACAAAAATGCTGGATTTTTTCTTTATTGCCAGACGTCTCCTCAATCAGAGGTTGAATGACATAGGAAGTCAAGAATGTAGCTACGGAAGGTTTAGGGTTACAACTTTGGAATTATCATGGATGTGAAAATAGTTTATCAAATATAAAGATACAATTTCTCAACGTTCCGGAAAGTTGACAGGTTAGAATTCTGACACGTGTAGCGATAGATTAATTGTAGATGAATTTGAAGTCAATAACCTAAAATTTAAAAACTCTATGGGCTACAAAAAAGCCGACAGTCGTGACGGAACTGTAGAAAACTGCCGACTGCGAAGGAAAATACAGTTTTGGTAGATCTAAAGTAAATCCCTGAAGCCCAAACTACATAGATGAATGATGGCTCTTGGAACATTTGCTCAAATTCGCAGAGTGTTTCGAGGATCCAACAAAGTTTTTTGTACCGAGAGTACAAATGGAAGTCTTCTGGAACACAAAAGTTTTCGTAAGCCTTATGGAAGAAGATTGAGATCTTCTGATCAAAATAATATTTTCAGTTGGCAAAAGATGACGTCCATCAACTCAGAGAGCAGCGCTGAGGACGGTCAGCTGGTGCAGGCCTTTCGACACTTTCTCCACCTGAGTCAGAAATACAAACATGAAGTATTGAACAGAAATTGGCCTGCCGAGACTGAGCTATGAACACTCGGCAGGCTATTAACACTGAGCTATTAACACAAAACAGACTTAACACGAATTACTAATGGATCAGGAAATCTTGATAAAATAAAAAATTATTCACGTTAAGTGCCAGTAAGGTGCTGCAAAAGAAGCTGACCGTCCCTCTCACCTGATCTTGCAGCTTGTTCACGTAATCTTCCCTCTGGACGTCCGGCATGTCGCTGGAAGGCAGAGTCTCTTTGCTGGCCGCCAGTTCTTTGATGATCGAGGGCAGGAAATCAGCGTTGATCGACGTCTCAATGTTTTGGAAGCCAGCGCTGGCGGCCAGAGTTCGCAGCTCTTCTTCACTTAGTAAATCTGCGACGTTAAGTGTTTTGTTATGAAAAAATCAAGTTAAGATATTTTGTTATCCGGCATGAAAGTCCCGTGCTACGAATGTGTGTAAAAGGGAACGCATGCACCTAATTCTAAAATAATTATCAAGAAAGCCCTCAACAAAAACGCTGGAGTAGAACCACACTTGACTTATCTGGATACAATGTGGATAAGATTCTTTTATGATTTTGTTAAGGGTGTACAATTGTTTAGTGATTTTTGAAGTCAGACCCCGCAATTACAATGCATTGTAAGACAAAGTTTATATCTAAATTTATGTTCGTGACGTTAACAACAAACAACGACCTGAAGCATCAGAGCCGACCTATCAATTTTTAAAAACACCTAAAAATAGGTATAACATTTCAAATGAGGAATATTTGCAGCTGAATTGAAGTTACGATAGACCAATGAAGCGATTTTCTAAGCGTAATTTGTATATCACATATTCAGGCAAAACAAAGCCAAAACAAACCGAAGTTTTCATGATCAGAGTGTAAAAACGCATAGAAATTCAAGTGCAACATGTATTCAATAAAAGAAATACATGGAATTAAATATACAACATTCCTCGAACCTGAATTTTTGATGCTAGATGTGATGATTGAAATCAGCATCTGCCCACTTTCCTTCAACAGGGTCTGAAAAAACGCACCTCATGTTATTAGGATACACTAAAAACTTAGATAATAGGAGAGTTTCTACAAGTTCTTAGCATAAATCATTTGAACATTATCAGGAGTCAACGCCAGCAAAATAATTTCAGGCTTTACTTCATATAAAAAATTTGTAACATGAACTAGGTTCAAAAAACTTCAAAGTTTATTTATCTTTCAGATAAAATTCACCTCTCACGTTAGTACACGTACAGTAATTTAGCATATATTGTAACAACTATTTTCACAAAAAATTACGGTTAACTTTTCATTCAACCAAGGCAGAAATTATGTATTCATAAAACTAGAAGTAACTTTATATTTTTCCTCAATCATTTCCCATTGACAATTATTCGTTCACCATTTCTGTATCAATAGGTTCCATTATTTTCTACCGCCTAAAACTCACTTTTATATAATTTCTCTATGCTCACAGCCCAGTTCTACATTTCCATTGGCCTATATTGTTTGTACCTTATTTTCATTTATGTGCAGTCCACTATTTTACTCATTTTCTTTGGTGTATAAAACTGTAAGAAAGAAGAAGTGGAACCGTTGTAAACAACTGCCAATTTTCGATGAATAAAAACTTTGCACGCTATTAAGTAAGAGTTGTAGAGCGAAGATAGAGCGATTTGAAAACGCAGATAAAAATCAGTTGAGCGGTCTCTAAAATGTTCACTTTATAAAAATTAGTACCTCATGGTATAAAATTGTTCACACCATGTCATATCATATTCATATTAGTAGTAACAAGAACACGTTCAGTTTGATTACGACCAGCAACCTCAACAAACGTTAGCACCATAAGATCAGCATTATAATTTCTTAATCCTCTAAATGATTTCATTGAGTACATTGAATCCCATTTGTGCACTATCAGATCATTTGCCTTTAATGATATACATACATGTGTTCCTTAAGCACTCGATCTTCAACATTCGAATACATGGAAGAATTAGCAAACTCATCCATCCGTTGTGATAGAAGTGTCACAGAACATCTAAAGGCTATCGTCTCACCCTGAGTTTGGCGAGAACCATTGTTCCATTGGTCTTGTTGAGAGGCATTTGGTTGGCGCAAACGATGTCGAACTTGTCACGCCGCTCCCACTCTAATAAGGAACTCAATTCAAAGCTTGTCTGCAAGAGGAAGTGAAAATTGGTGCTTGTTCTGATGAACGGCAACATTAAAGTCTCAGTAAAGCATTTACTAGCTCAATACTAACAATATTACAAACAATTGGCAAATGAACCTAAATATTTTCATACTTCAACCGAGTTAAACACACATAAAATAGAAAATTTTAGAAAATACTCGTAAGTATGAAGCATTTACTTCTATATACAACTAAACTGCAAATGTAATCCATCAAAATTCGTAATGCTAATGAAACCTTAAACTACGCCTTTTCACCATCTCTAATTTGCTCAAGGAAACTGTGGCATTTCCCCCCTTTCCAATTAGCTTAAGAAAACGAAGGTGTTTCAGACGAAGTTATCTCACTTTGGCAATGATTTCTTTTCCTTTGGAGTTGAGGTGCAGCAGCGATAAGTGGAGACAAACAGGACTGGAAGTGAGGCCAACGACACGCGCAGCGCCCTGGTTAAAAAAACCCTGGCTTTAGCAGAAATTTAAAAACCTTATACCCAGTGTTCAGAAAAAACGTTAGCGTAAAATTGTAACATTCGTGTATAAAAAACATGAAGGATCATAGAGGTGTTTTTATATTGCATGTTAGACGTAGGAAAGAAAAATTCCAGCGGGTAGCGCGAAGGAAATAGCAAAACAGATTGTCTCGATATGAAAATATGTAATTTCCTTACACAATTTGTGAGTGATCTGAAAATCTACGAGAACTTTTTGACATTTGAGATTGATGGCTGAATATGTTGAGTAAATTTAAATTTCCCTGAACTGTTGGGCTCATACTAAATAAGTGAACCAAAAATGGCAAGAAAACGTAGGAATTACTGCAGGATCAATGCAGGAATTACTGCAGGACGATTCTAAGAATTATTGCTAGGCCAATAAAGGAGCAAAAGCTTCGTTAGTTAAGGACTTATTGTTGGACCAATGTACGAACGAGTGCTAGGCCAGAGTAGAAACTAATGCTAAGCCAAATTAGGGATAAGCACCTGACTGAAACAGGAACAGGTGCTAGGCTGATTTTAGAAACTAATGCTAAGCCAAAGAAGGAATGAGCATCTGACTGAAATAAGAACAAGGGCAGGGCCAGCGCAATACTGCTTCCTCACCTCCTGAGCGAAGTGCATCACCAGGCCGCCTGTTGCACAATTCGCGTCCAGGACGGTCTTGCCCTCGAAGGTAGCTGTCGAGCGCGCCAGCACCTGCAACATCAGTGAAATCAGTTAACAGTTCAGGGGATCAGGGTGTAGGTCAACACCAGGCTCAGTTAACAGTTCAGGGGATCAGGGTGTAGGTCAACACCAGGCTCAGTTAACAGTTCAGGGGATCAGGGTGTAGGTCAACACAAGGCTCAGTCAACAGTTCAGGGGATCAGGGTGTAGGTCAACACAACGCTCAGTTAGTTAACAGTTCAGGGGATCAGGGTGTAGGTCAACACAAGGCTCAGTTAACAGTTCAGGGGATCAGGGTGTAGGTCAACACGAGCAGAATTAGTTATAAGCTTGAGCTTTAAGGGATTATGACGGATGTTAAACTTTATTTTTTAATTACTATCATGCATACTTGACAAAGTCGCGAGTTTAACATGACATATGTGAATACTGATTCTTGTCTGTTCATTGAAACAATCTCACGAATAAAATAACGTTATTGTAATACGTAGTTTACGATCTTACTTTCCCTGCCGACGATAAAATACAAATGATCATTTCAAAAAGATGCTAATTTCTCCAGTCAGTTACCGGAAAAGAAATCATATGAGTAAAAAGAAATTCGACTGAGAGTGCGATTGTTAAGACAGTTCTGCCTGATGCAGAAAGTTGGAGACTGAGTTGCTCTTAAAATGTGATTAAACAAATAACATATGAGATGCTAGAAGATCATGATAAAGTATAAATGAAGAGGAGTAAAATAAAACACGGTGTCTTCAAATTAAAAATGAGGAGCTGCAAAGCAGGCTAAGTATAGTGAGCTAGTACTGTAGAGCATAAGGTGGCTCGGGCATGTTAAGAAAACAAGCGAATAACATTAAGTTTAGAAAATGAGGTAGACAAAACTGAGACGAACGGGTCCTAAAAGTAGATTAAGGTATGAATGAAGAGAAAAAACGTTAAAAAGGATATATGTTTACATAGAGAAGGTGAGAGTGTGCGCTAGACACCGTACCGAGTGGCGAGTGCTCATCAACAGCTAATTTTTTTGCCTTCACCGCGCGAGGTCTGGTGTCGCAACTTGCTTTTTCTGTCGACATGTAAGGAACCAGTGTTTCAAGTGACACACCTCGGCTTGTTCTTTAATGTTCACAGCTTTTTTAGCTATTTTCCTCAACTAACAGTCAGATGAGCATATATGGATGGAACATAAGATGAGAGAAACGGATGGGATGTAAGCGAATAGAGATTTACAAGCATGTGTGTCGCGCAGTGGATGAGGCATCCTGTAGTTATGAAGATTTATTGCAGAGCAGCAGTTAGCCAGGCGCGGTAAGAGGGGAGTGTATGAAAGTGCATGAAACTGTCATTTGCAGAGCGAAGAAAAGAACATACTTCTATGGAATAAAGATTTTGAAAAAAATAATTGTTTTCACATCGTTTGATTGAATTAAGAATGAAGGAAGAAGGGGAAAAGAAGATAGGTTTGGAGACCAGGCAATTGAATAGAACTACAGATGAACCGTTTTGTGTGAATGCTAGGAGAAAGGAACGAACTGCGTCTAGCGTAGAAGTATAATAACCCAGGTTCGAGAGACAGCTATTATACTGGACGTCAATTATACCTACACGACATACCACCTTCAGTTTTGAGATATTTATTTATAATGAAATTTGTCTGTAAAAATAAAAGTGCCTGAAAACACAACTCTTTATCGCTGATGGAACTCTATTTCGTGATAAACAGTTGCCTATGTATTTAGAATAAAATATTACATCAACGTACACTTATATCAACATTTACTTAGAATCTTAGAAAACTTGGTAGAATAAAAATCCTTGTAGTACAATTACTAATTCAAAACCCTCAAAACAGACTAAAACACTAGCTTAGTACGGAAAATAGTTAACGAGAGTAACTTTATTGTTTATTAATTCAAATAAACAACATAGGCACTGTAAATGACCCGTTCACCACCGTTTTCTGTCTCTCAAGTAACAAGACAAAGAAGCCAACGAGTCTGTTTCTTGCACTGTGAGTTAATACGAGGCACATTCTGTGTCGTGGGTATCAACCCAAGAATAGGCCAAACGGCTCGTTTTTATTGCCTTATTCTATTCTATTCGTTATCATGCCAGATGAGAAGCTCACCAGAGCCGACTCTCCACCGCCGTAGCAGCCCCAGGTCTTCCCATGTATGGACTCCTGAAGGAGGGCTGTGTTGAGCTCCTGCTCAGTGCTCGCTGCAGCTGCTGTAACGATGCTTTTTCTACACAGGCCAGTTGTCGGCGGCAGGACTGCTGTTTTTTGAGCTAAAAAGCAGAGCTGGTACGGGTTGCGGTAGAGCTGTCAAAACACAGAGACGAGGTTGGTGATAGTAATCGTGGTGTTAGAAATCTTTCAAGTAATACATATGTGGAAGTAAGTTGATGTTCTTATTGTTGTTGATGTGATGTATGAAAATTACTGGATGCCGTCGAATTGGTATGTATATATCTATATATATAAATGAATAATTGTTTATATATATGGTTATTATTACAGTAGTTATTCTACGGTTATTGCTACTGATTACATCATGGTCATTAAGACCTCCAATTATTTACCACGTACGCTTGACATATATTCAAATGGCTTAGACAATGGAAATTTGCATTTGCCATTTATAATTCCCTGTTTTTGAGTAAACTTAAGCCTTTTACTAGAGTCCACACGGCTTATACTGGCATTCACCTCAAATATACCAACAAAAACTGCATGAAAACCACCGTAAAGCTAGCAGGAGGTAAAGTGGAGCATGTCATCGCGATGACTTACGTTGATGTAGGTCTGTATGCTTTTGGCCTTGATGAGGTGGTAGGTCTCGCCCTCTATGGTGCAGCACTGCCCCAGTTTCGAGGCGTATTCTAAAGGGGTTCTGTAGAACGATGGGTTCTCTGTTCTTTTGACGTTACCTGCGTGTAACAGTTATTGTATGTTAATGGCAGTGATAAACGTTGTAATATGGATCGGTTTAGGAACAACATCCCATGATTAAAATAAAGCTGCAAACAACTAAGGTTCAACAATAGCTGGGCTTGAACGAGAGCTTAATTTAATATTTCTACGGATAAATAGATGAAAACAATGAGAATGAAACCTTAAGTAGTACTTTAGAAGAGGCCTCATTCGAACGATTCCTTATCAGAATCTTTTTTATTTGCTTTCAACCTTTACTATTTCACGCACCTCTTAGGCTGTACATTAGGATGTTATTCTACCCACCAAACAAGATTCCTAGGCTTAAAACTACACTTTCAGAGGCGATGTTGTGGAGACTGCTTTAAAAGGCCAAACTCTGAACCACTTCAGTGACTTTCAAGATCGTTTATGATCTCCTAGAACAGTTGATTGATACTCGTTGTTTCCGTTATTTTTATATTATTTGAAATTATAAACTATTTGTTTTTGTTAAATTAGTTAGATGAACAGCTGCTCATCATCACACAATCTAATCGAGAAATAAACTTAAGTATTCGTACAATGATTCATTAACAAGATCATTGGGTCATGATACCCAAACATTTCAGAGACGGAGTCACGAAACCTCACAAATGAGGTCTGCGAATCGTATTCTCAATGCAGCTTCGGAAATCCTCCACAGTTAAAAACTATTGTCCAGTGAATACTCGACATCTGGGCTGATCTGAATGATGGTAGCAAGACTATGATAAGTGGAGTGGCTGATCTGACTGATGGTATGATAAGTGGAGTGGTTGATCTGACTGATGGTAGCAAGACCATGATAAGTGGAGGGGCTGATCTGACTGATGGTAGCAGGACTCTGATAAGTGGAGGGACTGACCTGACTGATGGTAGCAAGACTATGATAAGTGGAGTGGTTGATCTGACTGATGGTAGGAAGACTATGATAAGTGGAGTGGCTGACCTGACTGATGGTAGCAGGATTCTGATAAGTGCAGGGGCTGACCTGACTGATGGTAGT
>VCRD01000009.1:246458-256935 GCA_006783055.1 Trinorchestia longiramus
AGGACTCTGATAAGTGGAGGGGCTGACCTGACTGATGGTAGTAGGACTCTGATAAGTGGAGGGGCTGACCTGACTGATGGTAGCAGGACTCTCTGATAAAGATGTGGCCCTCAGGAGTGAGCCAGGACAGCATCCTGCAAAGGAGTCCCTCTACCTCCCGGTCCGTGAGGTACATGAGCAGCCAATTGCTGAACACCATGTCGAAGGACTCTTGTGGGAACTGCAACCTATCGAGCAAAGTATTCTCATGATAATCTGATTTAATTTGGGCACGTGGTGTAAATGCACATCAGAATACGCTAGCAGTGTACAATTAAGTGAGCTCTTATTGAAAGGAGAACGTGGCTGGGTAAGTATATATTTCGAAAGGTAAGTGAAAGTATATGTATGTAAACACCGTAGCGTTAATCAATAACAGTGAAAGTCTACCGTAGGCATCTAAAGAATTAATTGATAAAATAACGTTGGGTCATACTTCGAAAACATGGTTTCTGCAGAACATTAGGGGTGGGATTACTCCAGATAATAGAAAATCAAATTTGTCGAAACTATCATTTCTCGCCGTGTGGCTGCTGAATAACTTGGTTTGTTATTGAGTGATTCTTGATTTCTCTAGAAAATGAAGTATTTTTCTCTATTGTGATACTTCAAATGCTTCTTCATCGTAACCACATTATTGATGACAGTTTCATTAATAACCTTCAAGTTCTATTTACCAAGTCTCGTGCCATTCTTCTCATTTTTCTGTCGCAACGACCCCTAACTCTGTAGTCCCCGACTAGAATTAACGATTAATTAAGTAAAGAGTCCATGTCCAGAAGACGTGATTAATGGAATGGATTGATCAATGTTGCAGGGGCACAAGAAGGGCATCCGTACGAGCGTAGCAAGCAGCCCCGGACGTGTATTGATCCCGACCGAGATACAAGGCACTTCATATGAACATACCTCAATAAATTATTCCATGGTAGCAATGACCGAATTCAAACACATGGTAGCAATGACCGAATTCAAACACATGGTAGCAATGACCGAATTCAAACACATGGTAACAATAGCCGAATTCAAACACATGGTAGGAATGACCGAATTTAAACACATGGTAGCAATGACCGAATTCAAACACATGGTAGTAATGACCGAATTCAAACACATGGTAGCAATGGCCGAATTCAAACACGGATTTACAGGAAAGCAAGGTTCAAACTAACCATGGAAATCTATAGAAATGGCATTCAAAAGTAGAAGACTTCAGCTTTGATGATGATTTATATGGCTGTAGATTGGCTGAATTGTCTTTCCACGAGTATCATTGAGTTACAGCGAACATCTTACAGAACATTTCAATTAATTTGCCTTTATTTTTGATACTTTAAAAGCTTGAACGCGACGAGTTCGTAGTCGTCATTCAGGACACGCATTAATTTACATGTAATAAAATTCATGAAAACGATTCTACAAACATGATGGCCTTCTTTGAGAAACAAAATTGTTTAACAATACTACTGAATATACTGACAAAAATCCTCCTTTGATTACAGCCTCTGAGGACACGTTTTACACAAGGATATGCTAGCAATGGAGGCAAGAAAACAAGAGTACGTTATTTTACATTTTTCTTTTAATAGAAATAAGAGTCAGCGAGGATGCAGAGGCCGTACAAGTACACAGCTACTCTAATCTGCTTGAGAAGTACGAAGCCGACTGCCTGCAGGGACTGTCTGCGCTTTCTTCACACATTTCTGTCTAGTATGCATGGACAAAAAATACTACAGACAAACACAAGCAGTCATATAGTTCTTCCTTCGACACATGTAATTGATGGTACGGGCAGATATACCGTGGTATAATAAATTAAGAGCTTTTTATATCAGGCTCCGATGACAGTTCGTAGAGGTAGCAGATAATAGGAGTAAGATTTTAAAATGAAACCTAATTTAAAAGCACGAAATTCAACCATGGTATGTTACTTGATTGCAGTTACCTAGCCGTGCCGTGTCATCATTGTTTCACACGACACTTGGGAGATGTGTTCTGCGTATTAAAGGAATGAATTTTGAACATTTGTTAGTCTTAAGACAATTTTCTTTAAGATCAGATGCAGGATATCGGATGTAGGATGAAGAATGAGGGATGTAGGACACCGGATACAGGATGTTGGATAAAGGATAAAGAATGCGGGAAAGGGGATGCTAGATGCAGGATATCGGATGTAGGATGAGGGATGTAAAGCATTGGATGCAGAATAAAAGAAGCAGGATACAAGAGGTAAGATAGCCAAGAATTCCAGTCTAAAAATATAATGTCTAAGAAAGAAACACGTCACGCTGGCAAGCTACCAATCAATATCGTATGATATGAAAAACATCATCTCAGCATTTAAAAACACAGACTTTAGCTTACTCTAATAAACGATTTATTAGTTTCAAACCAATAGAGAAAAGAGTTACATCATTAGTTTGATTTTAGGCATTGGTGTATTAAAAATGCTTAATACTCTTAAAAACACTCCCTGAAAATGAATTTCAAAAAGCTTCAAATTCTTAAAAACGTCCTTTATGGTTTGCTATTTTCTACAATACACCCTAGTATTTCACTACAAATACGAGAGGGTAACAATATCAAATAAGGGTGAAAAGAAAGAAAACCTGCTTAGATCTCTCGCGGTATTGACATTACGTAAAGGTCAAAAACATGATTGCATCTACTGGGTGGCTCTTATGAATCAACCAGCTAGTACGAGGGATCGAACCATACATACACTTACGCAAACTGGCGGCTATGTCGACACACTGCCCTTTTACCCCCTATGCCAACAGAAATAAATACAAAAATAATTTTATATGCAAATAAATTCAACATATAACAATGGACCTATTGCTCACGACTTCATAAGTTCAAATTATAGTCAATACGAAAATTTATAAATTCATTTTTGTTGAACACTCACGTAGTGACATCGGCACATAAGAAGTTGGCCCCACTGAAGTGTCCGTTTTGTTTTCTGTTCTCCTCGACGTACACCTCCATGAAATCTACTGCTGTGATCTCCTTGACGCCATTCTCCAGCAAGAGAGTTGTGTACCGCCTGTTGTTATAATTAACTGTGAGAATAAATCCTTATAAAAGCGTATAGCCATAAAAAGTGACGTACGAGTATTGTATGATGTGCTTTAAAGTTGTTGTGTTTTAGCTATTCAGAACAGTGATTTGAAAATGTTCTCATCTGAATAAAAGAGAGATTGTGGAGACCTGCATACAAGTATTTATTTTATAAAATTAAGGGCTAAACAAAGTTACAGGAGCGCCAATATTACAATTATAACTTGTGTTGCTTTTACTAGCCTTAAAACATTGATGTTCAAATTGTTTTACACGCTTTTTCGATATTGTTTTTACCAAGTTATACATGATATCCTAGTGTCACAATTTTGAATTAAGCTGTGCAGTAGCCCAGAACAATAGTCATATTTGTTCGCTCAGATAAATTTATAATTTAAAAACACCGTACTAATGTCTAATATTAGTACGGTGTTTATGCTGCACATATGTACTATGGATAAAATTTGACGTACAAAAAATTATCATAAATATTTTTGCACGCGTGCATTCAAATACTATATTTCCCACTGAAGTATTCTAAAGAAACATTTGAAACTTAAATAAAACGAAAGCTCCGTAAATCGGTACGTTTTAGTTTATTCTACTCGTTTCCGCCAAAAAAAGACATTGGCATAATGAAAACAGAGTGAACGCAATAAAGCGCATATTTCCAGTTCTTGTGACGCACTGATAGATTCGACGTATTGATTAAGACTCGATAATACAAATTTCTGTTCTCTACAGGAACTTATCTATAAATCAACAACTGACTCGATACTAGATGCAGGAATTCGGTATCATACATCGTGGGCATAAAGTTTACAGTATACACAAAGTCACTCGCGAACTTGAAATTTTCTCTGCAGGAAGAGAAAAGAGAAAGAGGAACGAAGGATACATAATACTGAAAGAATTTGATTTCTCAGGACTTCTATTGACTCATAACAGCGATGTGTACGCTTGAGGTTCAAAATTGACGTACCACAATGATTAGTGGGAGATGCTGACACCAGCATGATTAGTGGGAAATGCTGACACCAGCATGATTACAGTTGGTGCGTAGTGGCATTGGGCTGAGAAGGACCTCTCCCTTTCTGAATAAATTGTGAACTGATAAAATTTCACTTACTCATTTCACTGCTGAATACTCTCATTTTATTGCTGATATACCAGCGCTTTGAACAGGTCTACTGACCTCGACTAGCGAGCTACAGCTTTGGATGATAATTGTGATGTAAAATACGAGATTAACACAAAAGTCCAGAACCTTTCACACACCAGCGTCTAGATACATTTTATTTTCGTGCACTAACCCGATGCCTGCGCCCAATTCCAGTACTTTCTTGCCCTTGTAAGTGGCGCTAGGTACGTAGTTCATAATCTCCTCCTGTTCTTCGACTGCCAAGTGTGGAGCGTCGTGGCTCAACATCATAGATTCCACAGAGGGCGCGTAAATCTGAAGAGAAAACACGGGTGTTTACTGAAACTGTATTACCAGCTCCAGCATTTATTACAACGACACATGATCTTGAAATCACTATTATTATATTCCTGGTTTAACTACCGGACAACTACAACCACTCAATTGTCAAGACGGACACACTCTCCTGCTAAAAATGAACAATAAATTGTAACATTGTACCTTTTCAACCATTTACCTGCCAATACCAGCACCCACCTGCCAATACTAGCACCCACCTGCCAATACCAGCACCCACCTGCCAATACCAGCACCCACCTGCCAATACCAGCACCCACCTGCCAATACCAGCACCCACCTGCCAATACTGCTTCATCTTGTTACGGGTTGTAGGGCTCCAATCTGAAGACCCAGACTCGATGACGTCTGCTGCGTTCTTAGGTGGCCCCATGGCGTAAAAACTTCAAGCTTCAATTCAGAAATTTCAAGAATATCACTGCTAAAGGGTCACAAAATCTTGCAAAACTAGCTTTTAATTAATTCTCTGTGAACTGAAAAAAAAGGAAGCTGTAACACAAATTTTTCTCTGAGCTTTTGGGTAGAACCTGACGAAATAGTCAATTTTACAAGGAGCAGTAAGGTTATAAATTTACTTCTTTATCTATGAAATTTTTGTTAACAAGTTTTTCAGTTTTGTTATCTGACAACAACTCCTGACAGCCAAGAGGTTAGTCTTTCGAATCCTGTAAACGTGGAAAATTGCCACCACAGGCTGCCTAGTTATGCTGATAACAATATGATCAAGTTTTGGTCTCCTTTAAATCATTATTCATTAGGTAACTATGCAAAATCAAACGCACATCCCTAGATGAGATAATTGAAACTTGTGAAAGTCGTTTTACATAAAACTGAAAATTTGAGTATTTCACTGTAAATTGAGTCATGCGGCGCAGTCAAGTAAAAAATCTTTACTTCTAAATTGACAAGCTCTCTAGTTATTTATAAAAATCGAGCAATTATACTGTTAACTGAACTTAATTTTACTTGTAAACTTGAAATTTGTTGTACAAAATCACTAGTAATATGTCACAAAAAGGTTTGTAAAATAAATATCAGAAATAGTAACAAATACCATCTAACTTTTCGTGTGGAGACAACTAATTCGCAAGGAGCTTAAATTGCTTCCTAGAACCAACAGGTACAAGAAACTGACTAAAAATTTTCAAAGCACGAAATAATGCGCTCGTACCTCAAGATCAAAATGACATGAACACGAATTCTAAGTTATTCTGTATCTGAAAATGATGTCTTCTATCAGTGCTTGCCTCGCCAATACTTGATCAACCATATCAGTAACTTCGGCGTAACCTCATCCCTGGACTTTACTATCAGTGGACTGGGATTTTGTAACACGATAAGAAGTCAAGACAAAGAAACGTAAATAAATAGTAGCCAGAACAAGCCGAGTAGTTTGTTCTTAGGTTGCTACCCAAGTCCCGTGTCACCTAGTGTTAAGTCAAGAAAGTTCTTATGGATATGATAACTATCAGCAAATCTAATCAGCATACACTTCGCACTTGGATCCACCTCTGACATTTCTTTTTGTCTTAAAGCTGTCTCCACCACTTGCTCGGGTTCAGCAACAAAGACTATGGTTGGATGAACGCTTTTCCTGCGTTGCAAATGTAAGGAGCTCTCAAAGCTTGCTTGCAGTTTCTCAAACAAAGGATTTAGCTACAAGTTCTTGCCAAATTACACTTTGTCATTTGAACCGAATTATTGGACATAGTTCATAACACACAGACATTGCAAACGGCTATTTAGGAGCTAATTGTATAATACAAAGTCACCGAAAGCGATTTATTAGAAGTCAATTATTCCATGAACTACATACTAGTGTTGCATGTACATACATATATCATACAGCTCTTCAAAATAGAGGTACAATTTTCACTATAATTTAGTATCAAATTATATTTTCGTATCAGACGAATATTGCACACGTAAAGTATAACAGTGGGCTGTACTAGGTGTTTAAAAATAATAACTAAAACACTAAAGTAATAAATAGAGCAACAAAATTATAAAAAAGTAATAAAATACATTCGGCGATAGAGCGACGATCGAAAATAAATTTGGTAGATGGTAGATTCAAGTTCGTACGTCTATTGAACAAAATATATTTAAAATTACATGAGAAAATGATAGGCACTTACATTGATAAATAATTTGTTACGTTGCTAATTTTTTCAAGACTTGATTTTGCCACTAAGATTGATTCTGTGCGGGACGTGTCAGCGCTGCTTTCTTGCGTGAAAAACATGAAACCCTTCAACGCTGAGTCCTGATCGTGAATATTATAACTAAGTAACGAAAAGCACGAATTTCTTCTGATATCTTACAAATGAAACGCTAAATTAAACCAAAACAGGAGGAAAGTTTAGGCTGAGAAACGTGTCGAGATTCATTTTGATGGAGAGGAAAACCTCACACACATAAGGTTCAACAAACTGATTCATTACATTTACTGGTTCAGCAAACCGATTTCTTATATTTGTTGGTGCAACGAACTGATTCACTACATTTATTGGCTCAGCAAACCGAGTTCTTCTATTTGTTGGTGAAACGAACAGATTCATTATATCATTTGATACAGTAAACTGATAAATTATGTTAATTGGTACAGCTAACTCGTCACCAGCTATGGACACGTGGTGAAGAAAAATAAACACCTTATTCCACTGAACTCTTCCAACAGCTGCTGAACTTTTGCGTGGGAAGTCTTACATAATAAAAATAAGTATCCATGTCTTCCATTATGTTACACAATTACATGCCACTAAAAACAGCTAAAATATACACCGGCTGTAAAAGAAACCAATGCCGAAACTTTCATTCAACAGATTTCTGCACCTCAATTTATATTTAATTTTGGAATTACAGTAGGGTGTTGAAAGCAACCGTAATGTCTCTACCAATCTCATCGCACTTCAGTTGACTCCTGGTGCCTGCATGTGATTCAGGTGCATGTGCGTTATTGAAGTGCCTGTGCGTGGTTCTTTAACTTTAGACAACATGGAAATTGGGTAGCTTCATTAGAATGGACTACTCTGCTCGTTCCTGTTGCCGTATTCCATTCTTTTCATTGCCAGTAAAGACAACCTATGTCTACCAGCATTACACCGAAGCTGGACATACTTCATTATGATCAGGAGCATGGACAACACTACTGACGGTCACTATTTCTCATCCCTTTGTTCATACCCATGCGATGGTGAAAATTTTCATTTCTGTTCAGAAAGTACCCTATTTGTCTCGGGTCTTTACGGGATCAGTTCAAAATTCAAAGCTTGTTGATGCATGCGAACGTAATGAAACACGCTCAAAAGTGAATTCGAAAAGATTACAAAATTCATCATTAAAAGGTTTTCACATGCCTTTACGCCACTAATTTGTCCCCTTGAAAAAACATTCCAATCTAGGCCATTACCAACAGGCACAAACACATGTACCACCAACTTGCACTATAAAACAGCAATAATTTTAAGAGAAATGTCGATGTACTAGGTGGCCGATTGCATTTTGTTCTGTCAAATTCTTAGTTGAGTGTATACGTGAGGAGGTTAGTAACACATGTTTGAACCCGAGTTAATTCAATAAAATACAAGTGTTGTTTTTATGTTCATAAGGAACTCTACAAAGGTCTCTTCACTTAGGTAATTTTATGCATCATATGCTAACGATGAACACTAACAATTTTCTATAGTAAGCAAGGAATGTTAGAAAATTTCTTAATGAATAAATACGTGAAGAAAATAACCAGAAATAAAATAAGATCCGCAAAAACGATACGGACACTACCTTATCCTACACACAGCTGCCTCACGTACTCGGAACCGGCTTGAGTACCGCAGTCTTGTACTGAACTTCTACTCGTCAAAAAAAAAAACATGTGTTCCAACCCCACTTTTTATCAATAAATGGAGAAATGCAAGATTATATCTTCATAAACATCATCTGATGTTTTAGAAACATAGGAAATGCAAAAAAGAATGTTTGTTGGTTAAACAGCATAATGCCGTGCTAACAGAAATAGGAACACTTGTTTCAAGTCTTCTTCCCAATATTTAACACGTTTCCTGCGATTGCCTAGCCGGTCCCTAAAAAGTTATGAAAAAATTACAGAACCTTACCTGATTGACCCACCGGTGGATCACTTCGCAGGAAATGTGTTAAATTTGGAAATTGGTACTAAAGCACCACGGAACTGAAATGTCACTTACCTAAGCTGCACACGTAGAGTAGCAAATAGACGGAATTCTACGTTAAAATTGATGTGTAATATGGAAACAATACTGTCGAACGCTAGCAGACAACTTCACAAATTTTTCGCCTATTTTTTCATATTTCGTCATGCTGGTAGAAGTGAAACGCCCCACTGGTAGGACAATGCAGTACGGATATAAGTATATCACGAAGGTTAGCGACTTTCCAGTGAATCTATCATCTCTTACTAAAAATCCTAACATCCATCCACAAGACTAGCAACAATCTGGGAAATCAGGAGAGCGACAAGCGTACTTCGTCCGTGCCGACCATCTACTGCCAGCAGTGCCAGGCAGAAAGACTGCCAGTGTGTGTCACTGCCACAGAGTCGCTGGATGCCGTCAGTCACAATAAACTTTCTGCTCTGTGTCAAGCGACACTACTGAAGTCTGGAGTGGCACTGCTACGCAGGGCTCGTACGAGCAGAATATAAGCAGCTCTAGAATTCAATGATTTGCTTAGAATGTAAACACTTACCCTAAAATGAAAGAATGTTGGTATTTTTTGAGCTCAAGCTTGCCCTCGTTGTTGACTGACGATGCCAGTTAGGAGCACTGCGCTGAATAATGTTTCTTATATAAAGTCACTTTATGTAAAGTCACAGCTGTAAAAGACTGATTTAAGACATGACATCATCTCACGGACAGGATAAGTCACAAAAAATACGAACGAAATTTCTCTATAGCAATTAGAATTCTGGGATGAAACACAATCACATGTAGTAGTAGATTTTTGAAATTCTATTGATTACGTTAACGTAACGTTGAAAACAATAGTTTGAAATAAATAACAAACTCCCATATTTTATGTCCCCAAACTTGTACACACGAAGCTAAAAATTGTATTGATGTTCCCATAAAATAAATTTATGTGCATTTTAAGTTTGAAACCTAACAGAGTATACCATGATTGACTGCTATTTACTGCTGGCACTGCAGTGTGAACATGTCTAAATGCTGCATCGCATGATAACTGTTAAGCTCAACCTAGTTTATCTAGTGAATATATCATTCATTGGAAAACTCTGCACATTTTTTCTAGAAAAGAGTTTATGAAGATATCTGAGTTTCATTCCTGCGACATCAAATAAACTCTATAGTTGAATATGAAAAATTGGTTATAGCATCATGATTTTCATAAACTCGAGCTAAAAAAACTATTAAATGAAATGTCACTTGCGATTATATCAAATTCTACTGCGAGAATTTTCAAGCATTGTTCCACAAATACAGAGCTAAGAACTCCAGATTTCGGTGTCCGTTGTGTTTCAGTGCACCATACCCTCAAACAGGTAAATAACCCGAGTGAAGGAGTTTCACTGTCTCAGTGCCACGTCACGACAGATAACTCGAGTGACAGTCAAATGTATACATGCTTCTCTGTTCTGCACTGACAGAATTCTCTATTCTGAAATAAGGCATAACATATCGATCGTACATGGACAATGGTTGTTTATATAATTGATTACCTTGACGTTTTTTATGAAAACACCATTTACTTTAAATGGCTTGCATACTTTTGTCGATAGACTGCGCTTCAGTTTCTTTCAATGAACGAGTGTGGCTTCGTTGCATTATATAGTATGGGAGTTATCGACCTCTCAATGACGTGTAATCACGCCTCTCCGTC
>VCRD01000009.1:258085-271339 GCA_006783055.1 Trinorchestia longiramus
AGCTTTGAAGCAGAGAACGTCAAGAGGCGGTTTAGGCTGATGCAAAGCATGACGCAACTTCGAAATTCTGTTGCAAGATACACGAAAAGAGCGGCCTCACTCGTGCATTGAAGACAGTGCCTCATTTTTCTTACATTAATGAGTTGTCTTGATAATCAAACCTAACTTTTATTCAAATTAGGATCTCATCAAACAATACGCCAGGCATCAATGAATTGCATAAGCAAGTTTATCGAGTTTTTGAATAACATGTACTCGTATCTAACATTTCAGAATGGATGCATGCAAATATTTATCTTTCACCATCAAATAAAATAGATACCTGAATTCAAACAAGCGAAGAAGTTATCAACATTTCTTAGAGTTCAAAGACATTACTAGCAAATGTGACTAGTTGAATAACCGCTGTAATGAGTATTTTAATCTTTACTTATTTTATATACTTATTTTATACTTATTTTATATTTTATAACGGTCAAGTATATATATATATATATATATATATATATATATATATATATATATATCAACGCTTTATGAATAATGTTGGCAAATAGTACAGGATTTTACTTCAACTCGGAATTTATGCTTTACATTGATTATATTTTTTTGAAACTACGTCTAATTAGTCTTTAATTTTGCTGACAACATGCTTATCTTCACATTCATTAACGTCGTTAGTGAATTTTGTTGCCCCGTAACTTGAAGCGGTTGGTCGATGTCTATCATTAGACTTAAACTAAGAAGCCCGCTTTCCGGGAAATTTGTAAAGGAAATATTTAGAACAACATGCCATTGTTAAATCAAGCAGTAGCATAAAATCTACTTGCACGCTAAAGAAACTTAAATTGATACCTACATGAGCATCAGGTTTGCAGGCTCCGTCAGCACTACAGACAGGACGTTGCATTCCACCATGCCAGCTGAAGTTATGTATCTTGATGCACATTAGTGTCTCTCCCTTTGTTGCTGCCCTGTGGCCAACGCCAGTACGAATAGAACAGAATAAGGCAATAGAAGCGATCCGTTTGGCCCATTCTTATGTAACCCTCTTACATCATGTTACATCGATACACTCATGAGGTAGGAGCATCACAGTTATGGTTATTATTGATAAACGGTCAAGTATATATCTGAAAAGAACAGAGTTATGTTTATTAACTTATGTGAAACAGTTGCATGTGAGAACATCACACTTAGCTGGTTACTGGCCAATGTGACAAAGTTTACGCCTGGCAACATCACCCTTATTGACCCTTGGACACAGTTCATACGTTCTAAAACCACATGGAAATTCTTTACTGATGAATGTGCATTTGGTGAAATTATTTTCTACCAAAGAACTTTCCTTAAGATAATTCCTAACGTCTTTGCACAATTGTGCGTGATTGATGCCTTTACTTTAGACGGCAGGGAACTTGGGTAGCAACCGAAGAATGGACCTAAGGACTGGTTCCTGTTTCCATATTCTACTCTATTTTATGGTTCAATTCCGAGAAGTGCTTCTGTTAGGAAGTGCCCAATACTAAGGAGGTAAAAGTCATCACGCAAAATGGAAACTTCTTTGCATGGTAGGAAACGCTTTTTATTTCAAAGTGATTTTCTACAGAATAGAAGGGCAAAGCGATACCAGAGGGACGTGATGACCACATTGTTGCATCTTTTATTTAAGGGAAAATCTGCTCCGGTCCAATTTCAAAATCCAACGATCTGTTTGATATGCAAAATATTCGTTTTTTCAAGGATGGAAAAGAATGTTGATGTTCACAGTGATAAACGTAGAGACTTTGACATTCAGTCTATAACTGATAGCATTCTCCCCGTTATAAATATGTATAAACTTTATATCTTTTACCAGCAGTCTAGCATTCAAATTTGTGGCGGTACAATAGTTCTCATTAAAATACAATTGCTCTCATTACAGTGCAGTTACTCTCATAACAGCACAATTACTCTGATTACAGTACTGTCGCTCTCATTGCTGTACAGTTGCTTTCATTACAGTAGAGTTGCCTTCATTAGAGAACAGTGATTTTCATTACAGTGCAGTTACTCTCATAACAGCACAATTGCTCTGATTACAGTACTGTCGCTCTCAATGCTGTACAGTTGCTTTCATTACAGTAGAGTTGCCTTCATTAGAGAACAGTGATTTTCATTACAGTACAGTTGTTCTCGTTACAGTACAATCGCTCATATTACAGTGCAGTGTTTTCCATTACGGTACATCTGTTTCCATGACACTGCAGTTCTTAGACAGGCAGAACTGCCATAATTTTAGATGTAACCTCTTTCGTCTTGCACCACTCATACCTACCACTCATACTCCTCACTCATACTCAGCACAACTATTCCTGGCACAGGTTCTTTACTGAGTCAGGAAATGCTTTTCTATGTTCTTAAGTATTTCCGTTCAACTACTCACATACCGAAATTCATTTCTTCGCTTCATCATGAGTCCTACTAGTTTGTATGATGATTTTATAGATTATATGTAGAAACAAACGTTTCAGTGTCATGCTTGCACATCACAAGCATGTAAACATACACCGTACTACTGCAGTACATATGAGTATTCTGTTCGAGTAAAGGGCGAAAGTTCGAAGTACGATCTTCACAGCACGGACAAGCCAGTTTATGAGCCTCAATGTAAGCTAGAATACGAGTATTGGCTAGAAAGTTTAGTTAAGCCAGGTCATGAATCTCAATGTAAGCTAGAATATTGGCTAGAAAGTTTAGTTAAGCCAGGTCATGAATCTCAATATAAGCTAGAATATTGGCTAGAAAGTTCAGTCAAGCCAGGTCATGAATCTCAGTGTGAGATAGAATATTAGCTAGAAGATTCAGTTAAGTCGTTTGAGAATTTATAAATAATAATTAACAGGTTTACCTTCCTGAATGACTTTTTCAAGCTGGTTCATCGGTGAACAGACCAAATAATTTTATTCACTATTCTATGAAAACAGTTTTCTCTATTCTACGTTTTTTCTTAACGAAGAAACTGAAACGTAGGATTTTATCCTTTAAAATTGTGCTCCTGAACAATTTACTGATGATAATCGAAGATACGGGAAATAATCTTCGTCTTCTTTAAAGAGTCACTGATTTTAAAATTAAGTTACAGAAAGCATTATATGAAGTAAATTTATTGTTCTCCACGTTTGTACAGGGCAACATACAACTAAATAAAAAGTACTGAAAACTTATTAGTCGCTAAATTTCATTATTCAAATTGTGATGTAATGAAAGTTATCCATTAACTAACATGAAAAAATCAAAGGAATTATGAAGAATAACAAAATTTTACACACATTTATATGGATCTTTTTTATTTGTGATGGTATAGACATTACAATCGTCAAGCTTATTTCTCTAAGACGGTTGATAGTTTTTATATAGTGAGTCAAAATCATTCCATCATATGACTGTTATTTAAACTCAAAAATATTGAAATAATGGAAAATTGGAATTTCTTAGTTGTTATTTCAATAGTTAACAGTGATTTTACCGGGCCCCTCTTCAATGAGAACTTACACCAACCAACTGGTGCTTTTTAACCCTGAATGCCGGTATTTTTCCATTACTGAGGAGTTAATAGAGTGGAAAGCTACTAGGGACGTAGGCTGTCCCTTTGCAGAGTAACAGAAACGTTGTATCTCGTGTTACGTGTATGTTTCGCAGTCATGCAGACTTAAAGTAGTAAAAAAGCTGTGTGAATGAAGCTACTCAGCTTCGCAGTTGTAGACATGTGTGCCTCAACATACAGGCATGCCGAACATGCCGTCCCAAAACAGCTTGCAAAGATAGGCCTCTGTATGTCCCAGTGCAAGGACGGGCAATGATCACGACTGCTACGCGTGCATCAAACCTGAACTAGAGAGTCACTTCTCTGTTCGTGCCAGAGCTCTTTGTAGTGTAGATACATGCATTCAACCGACAGATATGGTTATTTTTCTAGTTACCAGATCAGGTTAGTTAAAATTGTCTTGATTCTAGCCACCGTAGGCACCAGCCCTCATCACTTGCAGTTCGAGGGTCGGTGTAGTTACCGAAATCTGTGAATGAGGGGATGAATTTTATTTCTAGTTCATTTACAGCGCATACAATAATGCTTCTGATATGAAATAACCCATGATGGAAATGTTTTTAAACAATGGATCATTATTGTATGAATAAATACAGAATTTAAAGTTGAAGTCTTTTCTTTGGTGCGTGTGCGATGCGTCTAAACTTGATAATTTACAAGTTATATGTAGGGGTTAATATTTATCTTAACGAAATGAACGTATGCAACTAGTTGAATAGAAGCAACCATGAATGGAAACTAAGCAATTACTTGAAATTATCTCTCAAAGAACAGACAGGGCGGAATTCTCCATGACTTTCTTATTCTATGAGTCTCAATGAGATGTACGTCGTCAAAGAAAGATAAGCCTCCAATAACGAAGCAATTTTTCTATTTTTGCCGAGGTTCGATAATAATAATTATTGCCGGTTACAAACAGATGATAACGAGCTGTGGACTTTGCATTGCTAGGCACCGTCTCCATGGAGCTTGAGGAATGAATGGTATACCGTAACGCCACACACTTGTTCTTGATTTTCACCCTTCACTGCACAGTGCAAACCGAATTTTTAAATGTATTTAATAAGTTATTCATCAAACATGTCTGCACTATACCTAGTACCATCGTTGACATGTACCTAAGCCGAATGAATTAAAAACACGTACAATTTAGTTGCTTGGATTGATGTAAGCTAGCGTTTGGAAGTGTTACACTATATTGAGAGATTGTGTGCGTGAATTGAAGAGTTAAACGTGTGTAGATCTCTGACCTGAAATCAGGCTCACTCATGCGGTAGAAATTACGGATTTCGTGTTCCTGATTGTGTACCTTACTTTAAATCTCGGTTCATGCTACCCCAGACGGGAAAATCAATGATCCATTTTCGCTGAGAAGTGAAGCATAGATATAATACAATTAAGGCTTGATAGGCCAGCATTGAAGCTTTGTCACACATGAGGGTTTAGGTGCTTCCACCATTAGCGATCACAGAAGCTTTTAGAGTAAATCCTTTGACAACTTTGACACTCTCACTTCTTCTACTCGAGAGATATCTAATTTTCCTTACGTCAAAATACTGAATACTGAGAAAAGAAAATGTTATGTTCAATAGAACGAAGTGAATTCTTTCAATTTCTTGTACCCTCTCCCCAATTGAATGAAGGGTACAAAAAATTCGTACGGGATTGCTCATGAACCCCAGATTTTACATAAACTCTGATAAAATTAGAAAATGCTATATTTCCGTTTTGACAAGCAATTTTAACAACTGATATCTGCATCCCAGGCACGTATTACGTCTACAGTAGTTGCCTTTGGAAATCGATTCAAAGTTGTTTTAGGAGAAAAGTTTTCTCTGTACCTCAGGGGTAAGCTACAATGTTCCAATGGGAGCAAGAAAAATGCATGGAATTTTTCTCATGGAAGTCACAAACTTTATAAGTTGCTTCGACATAAACTTTACTACCTTATTAACGTTATCCACTGTGAAACTTTAATTTCTAAAACAGGAGTTGTCATTTTTGAGTTCCAGTTCGATGTATTGCTTAAATGATATCAAAGTCATATTTTATACATAGTCGCTCTTTAGTTGAATACCTTTCCTACCCCTACGTACCTTGGTCATGCAATATCCGAAAGGTAATGATGATCATAATGCTCCAATTACGCGTGGTTCCCGAATTGGCCTCTTCAGTCACCGGTGCAAACATCAACCACGATAGACAAAGACACTAGAAGAAATAAATGTAATTTTGGCAGCCTTAATGTTCGGTCACACAAGATTTTCGACGCTGTAACGTTATACAAATATACCACACATCATTGTGCAGGATCGTGATCGTGACATAGAAAGCAACTTTTCGATTGCTCAGTTAAATTATTTTCATGAAGATCAATGTACAGTTTTTACGATCAAAAAGAATATTTTGGTCACTTGGCATATGCAACTTGGAAGTACTGTATATTACCTTGAATAGGATTCGAATTTTCGTATATTATTGTATGTTGTCACAATGAAGAAAATTCTCAAAAGCATTTTATTCGCTCACATATGGGAAGTGTCAAAAATCCTAGAATTCTGATAATAATTTTGAGAGCAGAAAACTCGAGTCAAATAATTATAATATTAATATTATAATTAATATATATTATTATAATATAATAATAAGAACAACGTCGTCATGAACAATTTCCCCTTCTTTACAATAAACATTATTCTGTGTTTCTTTCTCTTCAGCTAGTGAAGTAAAACAGAGCATCGCTATTTCTTCTGGTCCGGAAAATGTAATGTGTATTTACTAACTAATTCTTAAAGAAGAAGATTTATTTCCATGCAGCGTTTTGTGAGTGACATGGTAGGTCACTTTAGGTAAAGCGATCGTGATTCCAAAAATCTTGTACCCAAAGATAAAACATTACCCCGGTTCAGATCCCTTAATACAACAATAATTAGCCTACATTATCTATGTAAGAAGTTTTCAATCCTCTACCTCCTATTTTCTTACCTCTGCTGTCTGTATGCAATCAAAGTGCGTGTGCGTGATTGAGGTACATGTAAGAGATGAAGGTGCACGTGCGTGATTGATGCCTTAACTATTTAGGACTTGTGTAGTAACCCCAGAATGGATCAACCCCCGCGTTACTACTGCCTATCCTGTTTTATTTTATTCTTATTTTGGAGGCTTAGTTTTATTATTTCGCCAGAAATAAACATGAAACAGAAACGCAAGAAAAAGCATAGTTTATGAGTTGAGAAATATTTTTCAGAATATTTCTACATCTTTGCGTTTTGAAAAGTTCGCGTTGCTGGTTAGTGCAGGGCGAACCTGAAAAAATGATATACGGCGATCAAGTTAAATACTCAGTACTAGTAATTAATGATATCCCTATTCATTACTTTTGTTATTATTATTCATTACTACAAAATGATGAATCCTGGTTTAATTACTTGGCACAAGGTCTGGAGAATTTTGTGGTTTAAGTAGAATAGGCCAGCCTAAGTCATTATTTTTCACGCGGGCTTTTTGTTCGACGAGGTCTTGCGTTATCATGAAGAAGCACGTTTCACGTATAGAGCGTTTTCTCGTCAAATTTTGATGCACATGTTTCAGCTGTAAACATTATATCTGTAAATCAGTATTTAGTCTTTCATTGCGGGTTGTCAGGATGAATTTTGATGTACAATCATTCACTTTATATGTGAGGATAATAACAAAAATTTCGGCAAAGATGATATCTAGTTCAGGTAAAAAACTGGTAGTTCGGAATGTTTTGTGGCATCTTGCTTCTAATACGCAAAATTTGCGTACGACTTTCCTATCAAGTATGCACATAACAGAAGCGTATGAATGACTGTATATGAAACTAAAATACAGTCAATCTAACCTTGGAATTAAAAGTAATTCTAATTCCGTGTGTAAATTTAAATAGCGATAGCTATTTGTCAAAAAAAATCATTACGTGTTGACAGTTACTGCACTATGTGTATACAGTATGTTCACTGTGTCTGAACTAGCTCACTTCACAAATTCTGAATATTAAAATGATTGTAGATCGCCAGTTACATAATGAACATCAGCTAGAGCTTTTGCACAACTTTCCTTGCCAATTGCTCAATTTTTTCACGAGAATTATACTAGTCAAGTTTTGGCTTCCGTCATGGGACTAACAAATATCTTGCAAATTTCTTTGCTAGTATAATTTTCTGTCGAGAAAGGCTGTTGTTTCCAGAAATGCTGTGCTCCAGAAATTCTAAAATCAGTCGTCCATAAATATGTTCAACTAATAATAGAGTTTTTGAATCGAAGGAAGAAGATGAGATATATTATTAATGATGTGTGTCTACAACTAGTCTATTAAAGAATACGTTTTCTACGTCTCTAAGAAGCATTTTCTGAAGCGGATCGCCTTGACAAACAGGTTTATTTCTCCAGAGACACGTGTAAAAACATTCAGGAAAAATGCCAAGCACCTGTGAATTGTATATCAGCAATGAAATTGCATGAAAGTGCATGTACGAATTCGATAAGAAATACTTTTTCTAGAAAGCTAGGCCAAATATATATGAGGTTAAGGAACACACTCTTGAACAATGCGGGTTGTGCCTTTAGAGAAGGTAACAGCCAGGTAAAAAACTGCTCAGGTGAGAGTCAGTGCACCTTTAACCGTTGTTAAGTGAGGTTGTGTGTAATGCTCTGTGAAAGCAGAGCTCTGGAGGCATACGTTTCCGTGCCAAGTGTTTAAAAAGTCATGTAGTGGAAGTGCAGTGTAGTGTCAGGTCTTATGAGTGCATAATGTAGCCGTGTCAGAGTAGGCAGTGTTTTCAAGAAAAGTATAGCGTGACCTGGATCAGGGTGGAAAAAGTGTAAGATCGTTCACAGAGCCTAGCTCCTAACCGCCTGTTGTAGTGTGATTCACGGTTATCTATTAACCTTACAATGAGCTTTGTCTTATGATATTAACCGAAATGTTAGTCAAGGTAATGTTCGATTGGATAACAAATATACGCAGAAAAAGAAGACGAAAGGATCGGGATGACTGGATGGTGCTCTTCCTTCTAGTGGTCGCTGTTGCATCAAAGGTTAGCTGATCTCTTCCATATATGGAGCCTAGAGCTTTGTGTTTAAGGCCTGGATTTATGATTATGATTTTAAATGAACTGTGCACTGCCTCAGCAGTTCTGAATTCACACAAGTTGGATCAATTTAATATACTTTCGTTTGAGCAATCCGTGCTGGTCACGGTGACGCTCACGATGTTTCGTGCCTAAACTTAGCGTTAGAAAGAGGAAATATTTTTTCTATCTAAACAACGTAACATGAAACATGAGACTTAACTAGAGTCGTTATTGACAAAATAAACATTTATTTGAGTTACAGCCAGATGGATGCAGTCTTAGATGGCATCTATGCTGGTTTGGAGTCCTTTTAAAACTGGATGTTAATTAATTTCTGGCTTCAGATTACGAATATATAAGGTAGTGTGTATGCAGAAAAGGCATTAGGGTGATAAAAAATACACATTAATGCAAGTTTTAAAGTATTTTTAAATTTTTTGAGTTGCGCATATGTTGGATCTTATTCTAGTAGATCTGAAGTTCTAGAATTAGAATTACTTGTAATTACGAGGTTAGATTAACTATATTCTAATTTTATATTCAGTCATTCATACGCTTCTGTTAAGTGCGTACTGATCATTTAATTATTTTAATTGCAAACTTCCGTCATTTTGTTCCTGTTAGCTTCGAAGAAAGATTTTCTAAGCTCACAATGCAATAAATACGTGATTAATAAATACAACATACTTTAATTCATGAATCGTCTCCATGTTATTCTAAGTTTGGTTGAAAACTCATCCCCAATTTTTCTTCATAGAATTGCGTTCTCTCGACGTATTCATTTGGTTGGCGTCATGTTTTGGGGGAGCAGGAATTTCTTATCTAGTGTGATGGTCAGGATAGTTATGTCCATCAGCCAGGATACTGGTGTATTCCAACCAGGATACTGGTGTATTCCAACCAGGATACTGGTGTATTCCAGCCAGGATACTGGTGTATTCCAGCCAGGATACTGGTGTATTCCAGCCAGGATACTGGTGTATTCCAGCCAGGATACTGGTGTATTCCAGCCAGTGTACTGGTGTATTCCAACCAGGATACTGGTGTATTCCAGCCAGGATACTGGTGTATTGTCGTTCTTTGGCTTGTTAACACGTTGCCTCCGATTGTCTGACTGGGGTAAATCTTCACTTTGTACGCATAGTCACTAGAAGGATCTGAAAAAATTACAGAACCTAACTTCAGTGGTACACATACATACGTAACACTTCGGAGTCAACGTGTTAAGTATTATCATTCCAAATAATCGATGGTAATCTCCTTCAGGAAGAACTGTGATGTCAAATTGTAGCGTTCAAACCTCTAATAAATGCTGTTGAAGATAAGATCCAGTTTTCATAGTTTAGAATGAATTATTAGTTGGGAAAGAATAGAGCTCCGTTGCTGATGCTAGTATGGTAATTGCGGTGTAGTGGATGTTACTGAAACGTAATATAGAAATATGAAAACAAATTCGTTTTCTCAATATTATATGGTTCTGTATAGACAACAAATCCAACATCATGCATTGAATGTTGCGAGTTCAGTGACTGAGGCAAAGCTAGATTTCGTATGTGAACCCTGCAAATTCTAAAAGGATAAAACCGTAGTTTTCATTGTTGGGTTTTGAAATAAATTTGTGTCATCGAGTGTAAAAGTTCTATTTTCTGAGACTGCCTTCGGATATTTTCTTGTTTAGCTTAGTTCTATATTCAGAAGTACCCTGAAGCTGAGACTCCATGCTTTTTCCGATTAGATTTAAGACTCAAAATTAACTATTTCTAATTGAAGACGACAAGTGAGGCACAATTTTTCTAAATATGTTCTGTAAACATGGTCTGTCGCTCAGAAATGCTTGATATTTGAATATAATTCTACAATTACGTCTATGTTTGTAGTTATTTATATGTTTAGTTTTAAATAAAATTAAACTGAAATATTTGATAAACTATTGCTTCTCATGGACATTTCACTGGTACATTTTTCGACTCATCCTTCCCTCGCAACCCTCCAAAATACTTCAGTCCTTCAATACTTCTGGTATGAGGACTCTGGTATGAGATATCTTGTAGGGCTGGATGAGGAATGAACATGACTGTTGTGGTTGCAATGAAAAATTTCTTAGTGCATACATGGAATAAGCGACATTGATGTTGAATAGTCATTTTTTGAATGTGACTACCTGCTAAGCAGGTGGGGCTGTTTATGACAAGCTGAATCTTCCAGTGATGCCCTCACTTGGCTGGTTCATTTGCATGGAATGACTCAGGGTGGCCCTAGAGGAATTACTTTAGACGACCCTGGCTCACAGGAGAAAAATTCTGGGATGCCATCCTGTTGTATGCCTGTATATTAGAGGGAATTGAAGGCCGTTACAAAAACCTCAGCCAAACGCTGGCCCTCAAATCTAAGTCTAAGTTTCATCTCTCCCATCCTTCATCTTTCCAACTCTCCGACCCTCCAGTACTCCAACCCTCCAATATTTCAATATACCATCACTAAAATTACATTTAAGCAAATTTTTTTTAATGGAGACCCTATCAAACTAACAACAAAGCGTTCCTCGAGCAACAAATTCTCATGTATTAATACTCTGCCATATGGGCTGCGTTGAGCCGAGAGCTTGTCTTCTACATCATGTCCTTGCGGTTACTCTGCCTACTCACGCAAATTTGCGTGTCGTTTAGACACTCGTACTTCGCCTTCAAAGCACGCACCGATGGAAGCAATTCTTTGGTGGTAACGCACCCCATGGTGTGTCTTACAATTAGCATGAGCGCGTAGTACTGTTATAGTCTTAAATTTACACGCTTAGGTGCGTGCTTCAACAACTACTCCCACTTGTTTCACTTCCGTGACAGTATGTTTGAAAGACAGGTTTACGAGTTGAGCGTGAATATTTGATACGTACTGAACATTGAAACAGCCACATTTAGTTTGTTTCTGGGTACACAGAAGTATTATTATAAAAAGTTTCGTTACCAGTATATTACGACTGCTGTTTATACAAAGCAGTAAGTCTCAACAGGAAAATTTCCTGCATATTTAACGAAAATTATAATACTTGGTCCTCGAAAATTCGTGTTCTTTGCATTGCTTGTTGTTTCAAAGTATTCTATGCTGTGAATGTCTGAGCATAACTTCCCTTTTTTCAAAGCGAAATGCTTTGAAAAAAGGAAGTTATGTTACTGCACCATTTATGACTGGACTGCTTGCCCACCCAAGAATCCCTATTTCTTGTTGCTGGTGGTCATAAAATATGATTTTTGAGCTTATGTGAATTATTTTTTCTTTATTCTATGGGCCTTCTGTTTTCAACCGTCTTCAGTCCAACGTGTATTTGCCTGATTTTTCAAGTTTGCTTTCTTTTGAGAAGTGCGCCATTGTTGAAAGTCTGACAGCTGCCCTGCAGGAGAAACTCTTCGTAATCGTCTTCTTTAATTCCCTTACTATTGAGCGTACAAGTCGTACCACATGCATGTAAGATCACTTGTACTAATCACATGCACTCACGGAATGTTGTCGATAGCAGCTCCTCGTGACGGAATTTGGCAAAACTAACAACGCGTGACGTAACTCGTGTCTATTAGTACCCTACTGTGCAGCGTCAAAAATAGTGCACGTACTCCGATGCTTAACGTTGCCAATACTGAGGTGTCATACAGCATTGTTAGTACTGAGGTGTCATACAGTATTGTTAGTACTGAGGTGTCATACAGTATTGTTAGTACTGAGGTGTCATACAGCATTGTTAGTACTGAGGTCTCACACAGCATTGTTAGTACTGAGGTGTCATACAGCATTGTTAGTACTGAGGTGTCATACAGCATTGTTAGTACTGAGGCCTCACACAGCGTTGCCTATACTGAGGTATTACCCAACGTTACCTATACTGAGGTGTCATACAGCGTTCCAATACAAATATCCTGTGACTGCATGCTGGCAAATAAATATTTTGCATGAATTTCATTGGCAGTAAGTGCCGCTCACGTGACAAGTGCTTCAGTAAGTGCTGCTCACGTGTACTAGGGAAAGTGAGACACGCGCGCGTGTTGCTGGGAACGAAGGTAGAGCATCGCTCATTCTGCTGGGAGCTTTATTGGTCATTACCAAGGGTATTTGTATCTACCATTTTGAGTAAGAACTGTCCCGGCACTGCTACTGGTATTGAAGTGGGCAGCAACTGCTTGTATTTACTTGGAACCTTTTACTGCAGTAACGGTTCCATACATTCCACAAGTCATTTTATACATGCGAAACAAAATCCTACGCTTTCAGAAACCTATTATTGCATCACGCTCATGTTGAGGCTTCAGGATGCTTGGTGTTCTCGTGCATGCATGAGCTGCGTTTCTTCAAGTTCAGACACTTATTTCATGCAGTTTGTGGCGAGTTAACACGTTGCCTCCGATTGCTTGATTGGTGTAAAACTTCACTTTGTACGCATAGTCACAAGAAGGATCTGAAAAAATTACAGAACCTAACCTAAGTGGTACACATACGTACCACTTCGGAGTCAACGTGTTAAACTAAATTAAGGCTCCCTCCTAGCTAGATTTTATAAAGCGAGCGTTCTATATGTCGTTGAAAGTA